>LNAC01000591.1:54536-201694 GCA_002007465.1 Ailurus styani
GGTCGAGGCTCTTGGGGTCGTGGGTCTGGCACGGGCTTGAATTGAAAACCCAGCCGGGCAGACCTCCCCGGAACATGGGGTGAGCCGAGCCTGGGGAGGTGACCGACCTGGGGACCGCACCCGCGCAGGAGCCCGCTCGCTGGGGAGCTGGGCCGGCGACAGCGGGGCCTACAGAGGGCATCGGATGGGCGCGCGCTCGCGAGTGAGTGTGTGTGTGTGTGTGTGTGTGTGTGTGTGTGTGTGTGTGTGTGTGTGTGTGTTTGTGTGNACGTCCAAGGCAAGCGAGAGTCTGCGCTGTGACTCTCACCGCTTGCTCCAGGGATGCTTGAAGGCTTTCAAACGCCGCAGCCCCAATCCGAGCCCCAGGTGAATCCTTCATTTAGCCTGTGCCACCCCCGGAGTGGCGAGCGCGACGTGCTGCCCGGACCGGACGGGAGAGGGAGATACCTGCAGCGAGCTCACTTGCCCAAGTTTGTTTTCCTGCTGTCCTCTGGTCTTATCTGGTCTTATCTTCCTGGCGACTGGGAATGCAAAACCTTGTTTCTGGTTTCCTGCCCTCGACGGGAAAACAAAAGCAAGGGTCAGGGTAGTAATGTCATTGTTCCTCCCAGTGATATGCATTATATTTAGGAATATTTTTAATTCGGTGCTGAATGATTAAATGATTTTTTTTTAAGTTGAGCTTTTAAAAGCAACACTTCATTATAGTAATAGGTTGGCGTTCCCGTAATAGTGGGCAGGGCCTCTGCAGGTAATTTCTTTCAAGTCATAATAAGGGTAGAAATAAACTTAGCATTTTTAAAAAATATTTTATTTATTTATTTGACAGAGAGAGAGATCACAAGTAGTCAGAGACGCAGGCAGAGAGAGAGGAGGAAGCAGGCTCCCTGCAGGGAGCCGGATGCGGGGCTCCATCCCAGGACCCTGAGATCATGACCTGAGCCAAAGGCAGAGGCTTTAACCCACTGAGCCACCCAGGCGCCCCTAAACTTAGCATTTTATTGATTGTTTACTGTGTGTCAAGCAGCCAGCTAAGTGCTCTACATATGCATTGTTTCCTTTAATCTTTCACACAATGGGGTGAGGTAGATGTTGTTATTATCCCCATTACAGTAATTTTAAGTTAATTAATGGCAGAACCCAGATATGAACCCAGGTTTATCTGTTTTAAATTCACTAATAACACATCTTAGGATGTGGAGAAATGTGTGTTCTCATGCGTTGCTAGTAAGAGCAGTATAATGTGTTTATCCTTAAAAGGGCACATATCCTTTGACCCAGCAATTTTACTTCTAGAGTTATTTCCCAAGGAAATAAGTCATGTAACAGATACTTATATCAAGAGGTGTTCCCTCCATTATTTGTAGTTGAGAAAATCTGGTAACTGTCCAGTTAAAGGAAAATGTACAGGTAAATTGTGATACAGCCGTATAGTCATGTGCTGAATGGCCATTAAAAGTAGTATGGGAAGATGTTTACCATATACATATTTATTAACTGAGAAAAGGTTCCAGATTGTTTCTTAAAAGTTAGGTTGTTCATTCAACACATATTCGACAAGCTTCTCCTATGTGCCAGACACTGTTTTAGGCACTTGGGATACATCTGTGAACAACACAGATCAAGATTTCTGTTCTTGTGGGTCTTGTATTCTAGTAAGAGGAAGCAGACAAGAAACAGTAAAGACAGTAAACAACTAATTATATATTAGGTGAAAAGTGCTGTGGAGGAAAGGGCAGAGTAAGAGAAGTCAGAAGTCAGGGTGGGGGCTGGACAGTTATCGTATTTTATAAAATGGTCAGGATGGATCATATTGAAGAAGTGAGGTTTGTGTAAAGACTTGGAAGAGCTGAGGGAACGAGTCAAGTGGGTATCTGGGGAAAGAGATTCCAGGTGGAAAGAACGGCTAGAATAAAGACAAATAGCAAAGCGGCTAAGATGGCTGAAGTGGGATGATCAAGATGGTGATGAGACCAGGTTATGTAGGGTCTTGGGGGTCGTGTAAAGACTTTGGCTTTTATTCTGAGAGAATGGGGAGCCAGTGCAGGGTTTCAGCAGAGAAGTGACATGATCTGACTTAAATTTTAAAAGGATTACACTGGCTGCTGTGTGAAGAATAGACTGTAAGGGGCAGAAGTAGAAGCAGATGGGTATTTCTGAAATGCAAGAAAGAAATGTACATGTTCCTCCCAGAAGTATGGTTGTAGCAGTGGGAGTGGAGCGAAAAGGTTAGACTCTGGATATACTTAAAAGTTGAACCAGCATGATTTCCTAACAGATTGGACAGGGGTTGAGGTGAAACAGGAAACAAAGATGACTCCAGGGACCTGAGTATCCAGATGGATGAAATTGCCATCAACTCGGATGTTATGGTGGTTTTATAGAATGTGTACAGATTTTTTGATGTTTGTCTCTTCAGAAGGAAGAACGTGATTTTCTTCCCTTGGAATGTTGATTGGATTTAGTAACTTGCTACTGGAGGATAGATTATGGTGGACATGATAATGGGTGACTTCAAAGCCAGATCCTAAAAGACATTGTGCCTTGCTCTCTCTTTTCTGGGTCGCTCACTTGGGGGCAGGCTAGTGCCATGTTGTGAGGATACTCAAACAGATGTTGAGTAGGCAATTATATTGACTTCTAGAGTTAGTGAGAGCTCTGGTCAGAAATTTGGAAGTCATCAGCATGTAGATAGCATTTAAAGCCATAGGACTGAATGAGAAGATGCAGGAGGTGAGCGTATTTGTGTATACTCTAAGATGTTACCAGTGGTTATTTCTGGGTGGTGAGGTAATTTTAATTTCAAAAATGTTGGTTATTTATATATATTCTGATTTTCTACATGACCAAATATTATTTAATTTAAAAAAGATTTTAAAAAATTGGATATCGGGACGCCTGGGTGGCTCATTTGGTTAAGCAGCTGCCGTCAGCTCAGGTCATGATCCCGGAGTTCTGGGATCAAGTCCCACATTGGGCTCCTTGCTCTGCGGGAGCCTGCTTCTCCCTCTGCCTGCTACTCTGCCTGCTTGTGCGCTCTCTCTCTGACAAATAAATAAATAAATAAAATCTTAAAAAAAATTAGATATCTATGTAAAGGGCACTGATAGAGATGTTAAGATACAGGTTTCCTTAAGCTGTACAAATATTATTTGTATAGATTAAGAACTTTATTTCATAGGCAGTGGGGGCCTCTGGAAGGTTTCTTGCTGTGCATGTTTTTACCACTTTAGAAATGAGTAAGATAGTTACTGTTTCCGTCTTACATATATAGTAGTTTGTAGATTTAGGTAGCTACTTTATGTCGTGTTAAAAAGAGAAACGATCTGTACTTTGTTTTTGTTTGTCCATTGTCAAAATATAAGTGACTTTCTTTATTTTGCTATTATAAAAGTAAAACATTTATTACTTTCTTCTTTTTTTGGATTTTCCAGAGAAAGACAGTAAAAAGTATTCATGATCCCATTGCACATCTCTATCCTTGTTAATTTATTCCTGTCTTTTTTAAAAAAATTATTTATTTATGGGGCGCCTAGGTGGCTCAGTGGGTTAAGCCTCTGCCTTCAGCTCAGGTCATGATCTCAGGGCCCTGGGATCAGAGCCCTGCATTGGGCTCTCTGCTCAGCAGGGAGCCTGCTTCCCTCTCTGCCTACCTCTTTGCCTACTTGTGATCTCTCTCTCTGTCAAATAAATAAATAAAATCTTTAAAAAAATAAAAATTAAAAATTATTTATTTATTTTAGAGAGAGAGAGCAGGGGGAGGGGCAGAGGGAGAGGGAAAGAATCTCAAGTCAGCTGGGTGCTGAGCCTGAGCCTGACACGGGCTCACTCTCATGTCCCTGAGATCATGACCTGAGCTGAAATCAATAATCCCGTGCTTAGCTGACTGAGACACCACACACCCCTTATTCCCATTTTTGATATATTTCCTTGCATCCATTTTAAATTTACTTTTTAAGACATCATTGAATTCGTACTGTGATTATCCAGCTTTTTCACACTTATTTAGCATGATATACTTTTCCCTGTTTTACTCAGACCTCGAAACTATAATTTAGTGTCAGTGTAATACTTTATAAAATGGAGGTCGTGTAGTTAATTTAGCAATTTCCTGATTGTTGCACATTTGTTTCCTAATTTTCAACATAAATAATGTTTCAATCAACATCTTTATGCAGAAATCCTTTTTTCTATAAACTGGCTTGTCAGAAGTGGAATTAGTAGGTGAAGGGATAAACATTTTTAAGATTTCAAGACATATTGCTAAATTAATGTGGTTTTCTTTAGTTCTAACTACAACTAGAAATTTAGATTGATTTTGGGTTGGGAGATTGAGGTTGAGATAGTTGTCTGGGCAGTATAAGAGATCATACAAGCACTGCCTAACCTAAGAATGTTCCAGTTTTATGCCCCATAATGTATATGTATGGTATATCGTGTATGGTATATAATATTAAATGAAGCTAGTGTCTCTTATATATCTACAATTTCCCATTTGTATATAGAAATAACTGTGTTTAAGTAGTTAGATTTCCATTGCTTCATAGTGTGTTATCATATAAGGCATTCATTCATTGTTAATTCTTACCTATAGTAATCACATAGCACTTTCTAGAACTGCCAATTCAGTACTAAGTACTAAGCCAAAAATTACAGCAAGACATTGACAAATAATAGATTTTGTGTGTAATGTAAATTGTAGCTTGTAACTTTTAATTTTGTTGCATAAGTGTTCTGATTTTATTCCAGACATTCTTAATTTTGTTAAAGGTTTTACCATGTTAAGTTTTTAAGTATTTGTGTCTTTCTCTTGTCTGTATTTCCTTCTGGCTGGTATAACGCATTTTGCCTACTCAGTATTATAGCAGTTTGTAGCTCATAAATGCTCAGAATTATTAATCACTGGTAGTAAATTAACTAATTTCTTGTCAAAGATTTACATTTAAAATCCTATACAGCATAATTTGCTTCTAATATATCATCATGGGGACGCCTGGGTGATGCAGTTGACCCTTGGTTTCAGCTCAGGTCATAATCTCAGGGTCTTGAGATTGAGCCCTGCAGTGACTCTATGCTGAGCAGAGTCTGCTTGGGATTCTCTTTCCCTCTGCCGCTTCTCCCTGCAAACTGCCCCACCCAGTACTTGCATGCACTGTCTCTCAAGTAAAAATAAATAAATAGATAAATCTTTAAGAAAAAGAATCTCTCGGGCACCTGGGTGGCTCAGTTGGTTAAGCATCTGCCTTTGGCTCCGGTCATGATGGGATCAAGTCCCACATTGGGCTCCCTGCTCAGCGGGGAGCCTGCTTCTCTCTCTCCTTCTGCGCCTCCCCACTGCTTGTGTGCTCTCTCTCAAATAAATTTAAAAATCTTAAAAAAACCAAACACACTATCTTTGTGTAAGAAGGGGAAGAAAACTAGTATTTTTTGAAGACTTACACGCCAAGGGCTAGGCTCTCTCCTTCCTGAATGTTGTCTCATTTCATTACCATAAAACCTCTGTGAGGTAGAAGTTACTACTCTCATTTTACACACGAGAAGATAGGCCCTGGTTAAAAAACAAAACAGATCGTATCACTCCTCTGCACAAAACTCTCTATTGCTGTGTTATCCAATGCCATCATCTTTAGCCCTGTGTGCATTTGAAATGTGGCTTGTCCAAATTAAAATCTGCTATAAGTGTAATCCACACTGGATTTCCAAGACTTACTATGAAAAATAGAATGTAAAATGTCTGGTTAATAATTTTTTATGTTGATTGCATTTTGAAATGATAATATTTTGGATCTATTGAGTTGCATAAGGTATATTATTAAATTAATTTTACCTGTTGCTCTTCCCTCTTTTTAAAAATGTAAGTATTAAAAAAAGTTAAATTATGTCTGTGGCTCACGTTATATTTCTGTGGTACAACACTGCTGTCTGTAGGTGGCTTTCCTGTCACTCAGAAAGGTCTGCAAAGCAGTGTACCATCTGCCCTCTGTTACTCTCACCTCCTCCCCTAGACTCTCTTCCTTGTTCTCTCCTCTCTGGTGACTCTGGACTGCTTCCTACTTAAACCCACAGGGCTCTCTACATCCTTGGAGCTTTTGCCTTTGTTGTTCCCACTGCCTAATTGCTGTTCCCGCAGATACCCGCAGTATTCACCACCCCCTCCTCCTTCGGGTCTTCTTTACAGTCCTTCTTTCTCCAGGAGGCCTAATTTCGCTGTCCTAACTAAAACTACAGGCTCTCCCTCCCAATCCCTAGTTTCCTTCTGAGAATTTAACACTAGCATGCTCCATATTTTACTTCCTTATGGTCTCTTTCCTTTACTAGAATTTGAGCTTCACAAGGGCAGGAATTTGCATTAGTTGTAGGAATTGCTTTATTCCCAGCACCTTCGAGTGCCTGATGCATGCAGGGTGTTAATACTCGTGAAGCTGAACTGAGAAGGGCGGCAGCCTCAGGTGTGAGTACATTCCATCAGAAGGCACCGACCTTCTGTGAGGAGGGCTCCTGGCAGTAGATACTGGGGAGCCGCCCTGCCAGTCCATTCGTGGAGGCTCTTGAGCACGCCCTGGTGGACTCGTGCCTCTGCTCGGGCCCTGCTGTGTACTCCCCCGGCAGTGCTCACCTGCCCAAAGTTGTCTTCGTGCTCGCCACCGCTCTCTTCTCTAGCAGATCAGAAGGCAAGCCTTCGGAGTTTATTGTGCCCAGAAAGGCAACTCCTGTACCTTACTCAGAGCAGGCTTTTAGAACAAAATACCTTCAGTTGGGTGACTTAAACCACAGACATTCTTTCTCAAGGCTCTGAGGGAGGGGGAAGTCTGAGAGCAAATGCCAGCTGATTCAGTCCTGAGGAAAGCCCTCTTCCTGGTGTACCCATGGCCATCTTCTTGCTGCGTCCTCACATGCTAGCAAGTGTCCTCTTAGAACGACACCTTAGGACTTTATCTAACCCTCATTACATGCCAGAGGCCCTACCCCCCAACACTATCCCATTAGGGGATAGGGTTTTAATGCATGAATTTTAGGGGACACAAACATTCAGTCCAAATCATCCTATTAACGGCTTCCACATACACATCTTTCTGGTTTTCTACGATGGAATGGTTCCAAGAGAGACGAGGAACACAATTCTCCCCGCCCCCCGCCCCCGCCCTGACAGGGAGTTCAGAGGAGTGAGCAGTGGGAAGAGTAGTAGGAGATGAGATCGGAGGGGTAAGGGTGACACCACAGTGTGCAGTAACTCAGGGAAGGACATGGTGAGTGGGGCTGCCTTCCTTGACCCTGAGCCAGAAGCTGCTCGCCGGGAGGGGATTGTGGTTCTTGACAAGACTGATTTGATTTAAAATGTTAGTGGATCTCTATTATTCTGTGTTCAGCTCTGTGCTCCTCCATACAGTCTCTGAGTCACCTCATCTTGCCTTTGATCCCAGTTATTTCTTATCTACCTTCTGACATAATTCTCAAATCTTTATATTTAGCCCCAGATTTTCGCCTTACTTCCGGACCCTGTTTCTGACTGCTCATTCAGGGTAGAATTTCAGATTACATGATTTAAAAATTAAACTCATATTTCCTCTTTAACATGCTGCTTTCTCTTTTATGTATTTATGTGTTCATTTGTTGAGCATCTACAATGTTCCAAATATTGAGGGTATACTAGCAGACAGGTCAGACGTCACTGCTGTCACTTTATGGAGAGTGCAGACAAAGAAAATGGACCATTACAATACAGTGTATTACAGGAGGATTGTAGGGTGCTGTGGGAACACTCGGGGGAGAAACTTAAGCCAGGCTTGGGGTTAAGGAGGCTAATGGGAAGTAGTGGTGTCCAAACTGAGACCTGAAAGATGAGCAAGGAAAAGTTAGACAAAGTAGTTAGACAAAATCAGAAGGGAAGAACAGGGACTGGGAGAAGAGAGTTATGATTCAGGAGGGAACAGCATATGTGAAGGCCAGAAGCAAGAGAAAAAAAGTCTGCTTTTCTTTAGGAAGAGAAATCATTCCCTATGGCAGAACTAAAGTCACCAGACTAGCTTAGATTCCCAGAACTAGTGCTGGTAGGATTGGGATTCAACTCAGGCTTTTAAATTTGTTATCAGGGCTCTGGACCACATGACTGTCTCCCTGAGTTTCCTTTCTCAGGGACATCAGCATCCATTCAGTTTTCTCCGCAACAGTCAACCTAGGAAGAATCCTCTCCTCCTTTATCTTCCACATCTAGTTGGTCAAGGAGTCTTGTTGTGTCTCTCCTCTAAATAACCATTCTTTTCTCTTCAACCAAGCTCTCTTAATTCAAGCCCTCACCAGTCTCTTGCCTGCACCGTGTTCTGATTGGCCTCTCTGAGACCAGTCCTGCTGTTTTTCCAATTGATCCTTGACACCACTGCTAAGGTGACACTACTCAAATGCAGATCTGATCATTGCACCTTGAATTCTTTCTCTGGCTTTTCACAGCTTCCAACATCAAGTCCGGAGCCCCCAGCACAGTTCAGAAAATCTTTCCAAGTTTTCCAGCTAGTCTGCCACATACACATGCGTTAAATAACTCTAAAGATAATCAAGGGGGTATCTGTTCTCCAATCTGGAATATCCCAGTCCTTCTCATGGCTTACACCAATGTTAAAACCTCTCCCAAAGAATTCAGGAGTTAAATATAAGAAAACAATATTACTGCATTTTCCTATACTGTATGCCAAACTTTGGAACAAAAATACAATTTCTCATTTTATATTTAAGTATTACCTGGAGCTTCTGAAAGTCATAAATGACTGGTTGAGATTATTTACTAATAAATCTTATCCTCAGAAATCCAGGCTTCAGTGGGCTCTTGCCATTTAAAGATGCAGCATCTGAGGTATATATCACTTTACCAGATATTTGTAGTTAGGTATCTTTTAATGTATTCTTTAGATTCAGTAACTATTTTGTATCACTCAAGCTAATATAATTAGCCCTAAAACCTGTTTTCTTCACCTACTCCTAGTTTACTTAGTTTAACAGAAACATATTTCTGTTTCTAAATAATATAGCCCAAACTGCAGAGAAAGTCTTAGAGTTATTTATTTATTTTTAAATTTTATTTTAATTTATTTTTATTTATTAACATATAATGTATTATTTGCCCCAGAGGTACAGGTTTGTGACTCATTAGGCTTACACCTTTCACAGCTCTCACCATAGCACAAACCTTCCCCAATGTCCTTAACCCAGCCACCCTATCCCTACCCTGAGAGTTATTTTTTTAAATGTAGTTTTAAAAAATACATTTAAGCATATACTTTGAACTTAGCTGATAATGTTTCACAACGCTTTAATGGTCTACTCGAAACAGTTTATAAATGTGTACTTAAATTCCTACCATTGTTAAGAATTATTTTTATTTCAAATAGTTTCAACTTTAAAAAAGTTGACTTTAATATCATTGTTGTAGTTCAAGAAGCTTCCTGGAATTATTAAATTTTTATTAAGGTTTTAGAGGTGAAGGGTGAGATAAGTGGGTTTAGACCAAAGAAATAAAAGTTATTTTTCACATAAGTCATATTTAATGTTTCCTAGACCACATAAAATTGAGAAATAATGAATTTAAGAAGTGAGGAAAAGTTTAAACCCTAAGGCATTACACTGTTAAAATTAAATGAGACAGTTGCTACTCAGTGTAAATTTGTTAAGAGTGATTGAGAGCCCGGCTAACTTTTAGTTGGGAATTTGAGTGCACCTTGTAATCCCATTTTAAAAACTTGATTCTGTGAATTATAGAACTAGTAGAAGTAGTACTTATAGGTTATTTTAACACTTCTAGATATTCAAGTTTAATGAAAATATATTAAAAATAAATTATCTGGGGCGCCTGGGTGGCTCAGTGGGTTAAAGCCTCTGCCTTCGGCTCAGGTCATGATCTCAGTGTCCTGGCATTGAGCCCCGCATCGGGCTCTCTGCTCAGCAGGGAGCCTGCTTCTTCCTCTCTCTCTGCCTGTCTCTCTGCCTACTTGTGATCTCTCTCTCTGTGTCAAATAAATAAATAAGTAAAAATCTTAAAAAAAATAAATTATCTGGTAATGCCATTAAAAGTAAACTTATCCTTCAGAATTCATATTTTTTTTAAGTTATGAGAAAACTTTTTTACTGACTTCCCATTGCTGCTGTGATCTCTGGGGAGGTATGCTTCAAATAACAGATTGTTCAGTTTTTGAAATATTGGTAGTGATAACTGTCTTTATGAAGAACTTAAATAGTGTGCTTAGTAATACACAAAATATACTGTACATCCTCTGGCAGAAAGACATTAGAGAGTTCAAATAACTGACAATTTGAGTAGCTGAATGAATAAAAATGCAAATGAACTCAAGAGTCAGCAAGGGCAATGGAATAAATTTTGGAATGAAAATATTAACACAATTCTGTTTAAAGATGATGTAACGAATAATGATGACTGTTATCAATTAAATTCATATTGAAGTCCTAGCCTTCAGTCCCTAAGTGACCTTATTTGACAGTAGGATCGTTGTGGATGTAATTAGTTAAGATAAGGTCACACTGGAGTGGGGTGGGACACTAATCCAGTATGACTTGTGTCCTTATAATAAGGGGAAATTAAGACAGACACGCGTACGGGGAGAATGCACTATGAACTTGAAGACCGCCATCTGTAACCAAGGAGGAAAGCCTGGAACTTATCCTTCTCTCCTAGCCCTCAAAAAGAACCAACCATACCAACATCTTCGTCTTGGACTTCTAGCCTCCAAAGCTGTTAGATAATAAATTTCTGTTCTTTAAACCACCCACTTTGAAGTACCTTGTTATGAAAGCCCTAGCAAGTGGTTTTACAAGATAAAGTATCAATTTTCTTTGTATAGAGCATAACTGAAAATGATGTAGAATCTGTTCAAACAAAAGATGACCATAATTTGTAATATTAATAGATACCGGAATAAATGTGATATAGTAGATATCCCTGTATTAGCTCCCTAATACTGAGAAACACTTAATTTTCACCGTGTGCAGGTTTAGGCTGAGCTACTTTGAAATCCTACAGAAGAGTCTGTGGAGAATGTCCTGCAGATCAGAGGGTTAGAAAAACTACCCAAAGAAAAAGTCGGGGAATTTGAATTCTAGAAAATCCTCATTAATTTAGACTCTAGGTATTTGGAGATTTTGATAATTCATTGGATTTTACTTTACACGTATTAGTAACATTATTAGAGGAAGGATATATTTTTTAAGAGATTTATTTATTTTAGAGAGAGTGTGGGAGTGATTGGGGGAGGGGCAGAGGGAAAGGAAGAGAGAATCTCAAGTACAGTTGCTGCTGAGGGCAGACCTGATGTGGGGCTTGATCCCAGGATCCTGAGATCATGACCTGAGCTGAAATCAAGAGTCAGACACTTAACCGACTGAGCCACCCAGGTGACCCTAAAGGAAAAATATTTAAATGACTTAAGAATAGACTATTTTCAAGCATTTTTCCCAATGTCTTGTTTTTTAAATTGTAATATGAACATAAATCATGAGATCTAGCCTCTTAACAGATATTAAGTGTACAGTACAGTATTGTCATCTGTAGCCACAACGTTGTCAGATCTCTGGAACTTACCTTGCATAACTAAAATTTCATACATGTTGATTAGCAGCTCCCTGTTCTCCCCTCCCCCCTGGGAATCACCGCACTTGTCTTTGCTTCTATGAGTTTGACTATTTTAGATTCCTCATATAGGTAGAATCATGGTATTTGAACTTCTGTGACTAGCCTGTTTCATTAAGCATAGTGTCTTCAGTGTTCATCCATGTTGTTGCATATTGCAGGATTTCTTTTTTAAGGCTAAATAATATTCCACTGCATGTATACGTCCTATTTTCTTTATCCATTTATCTGTCAGTGCACAGTGTTTCTACGTGCTGCATATTGTGAATAGCACTAAGCTGAGCATGGAAGTACTAGCATCTCTTCAAAGTTCCTGATTTCAATACTTTTAGATAAATACCCAGAAGTGGAACTGTGGGGTCATGTGATATTTCTTTTTTCAATTTTCAAGGAATCTGTACTGTTTTCTTTCATAGCTACAATATTTTGCATTCCCACTAACTGTGTACAAGGGCTCCAGTTTTGCCACATGCTCACCAATACTTGTTGCCTTTTGTTTTTTTATAATGACCATCCTAAGTATGAAGTGATATTTTTTTGTGGTTTTAATTTGCATTTCCCTGATGACTAGTGACCTTGCACATCTTTTCACAAATCTGTTGACCATCTCTGTGTCTTCTTTGGAGAAATACCAGTTCAAATCTTTAGACAATTTATTAATTGGTTCACTAGGTTTTTTTGCTCTTGGGTTGTAGGAGTTTCTTACATATTTTAGAAATTAACCCTTTATCAAATATATAGTTTGCAAATATTCTCTACCATTCTGTAGGTTGGCTTTCCACTATGTTGATTGTTTTCTTTTGCTGTGCAGAAGATTTTTACTTTAACATAGTCCCACTGGCTGAGTTTTGCTTTTGTTGCCTGTGCTTTTGGTGTCATATCCATAAAATCATTGCCAAAACCAATGTCTGAAGCTTTCTCAAGTATTTCTCAAGTATTTAAGTCTTTAATACATTTTGAGTTGATTTTTGTATATGGTATGAGATAAAGATCCACTTTCATTCTTGGGGGTGTGGTTATTCAGTTTTCCTAGGACCATTTGTTGAAGAGACTTTTTCCCCAATTGTGTATTCTTGGCACCCTTATCAAAGATCGGTTGACATGTGCACAAAGATTGATTTCTGGGCTCTCTGTTCTGTTTCATTGGTCTATATGTCTATCTTTATGCCAATATCATACTGTTTTGATTACAAAAGACCCCAAATACCCAAAACAATATTGATAAAGAAGAGCAAAGCTGATCATACTTCTTGATTTCAAAATCCATTACAAAAATATATATTATGAAGCTAAAGCCTCTTCCAGTATCTTAAAGAATAACTTTACTTTTATAAAAAACCGCTGTCATGAGTTCCAGTTAGCACTGGGATAATGGAGGCTATGTAAATCCTAATTTCTTCACGTGCCCTTCCCCCAAAACCTGTTAATTCAAAAGGAAGCACAAGTAAACCATTCATGAAGTTATTCTTTTGGCATTAGTGGGAGACCAAGATACCAAAGACCTCAAATTATAAGTAGGAAAATAAATAGCAAATTTCAGAGTTCCTGTTGCTGCTGCAAGGACTCTCCAAAGAGGGGTCTTTAGAATCTCTGGAAAAGAGGAGAGGGGATTAGGACCTGTAGTAACACAGTAGCCTTGGCAAAACATTGCTTCTGGAGGAGGAGATAAAAGGAGCACTTGAGACGTCCCTCTAATACCTGGAGGTGAAAAGAAAGAAGGAAGTAAGGGGCGGGGGTTGGGAGGTGGGTAGGGAATTGACTATCCTTCAGAAATGGAAGAGAACCAGAGATATACCAATTACTCCCTGTAACCCCAGTAAGTCAACATTATTCCTTACATAAACTAAGCTTCGCTATACGGACAGAAGACACTACTCTAATATTAGGGTCCCTGTCCATGAACTGCCCAGCGCTAGGCAAAATCATAAATAAATAGTAAAGTACAATGTGTCCAAGGGAAAGCGTATTGAAGTGAAAATTTAATAGATTCATTTAATTTCAAAGGAGAATTTAAATGAGGTAAAGGAAGACATTAAAAGGGTCAGAGAGAAAGTGGTTGAAATGGAAGATAGGCAGAGGAGATCTGACATATAATTGGAATCTCTAAAGAAGAAAAACAAAATATTTGAATTAAACAAATAGTCAAAGCCATAATCCAAGAAAAATTTCCAGAAATAAGAGAAAACCTAAATGTACATATTAAAAAGGCCCACTGGTCCCTGGGAAAACTGACTCAGAATGATTAAACCCAAGATATGTCATAATAAAACCATTAGATCTTAAAGTCAAAGAGAGATTCCTCAGGATCTCAAGCAAAGGACACAGTAGGTAATGGCTGAAAAAATTAGCTTGGCATCAGACTTCTCAAGAGTAGCTTATATAGCAAGGCAGGAGTGGAACAGCATTTTCAAAAAACTCAAGGATAGAGAGTGTGAGTCAAAGGTGTTATATCTAGCTGTCCTTCATAGCAAGGCTATAGGATAACAGTTTAAAGTATGTGAGAACTTAGGGAATACCTTGCCCGGAAGCCCACCCTCAAGAATCTACTAGAGCAGTGGTTCTCAAAGTGTGGTTCCCAGACCAGCAACATCACAATCACCCGGGAACTTAGAAATGCTGATTCTCAGGCCCGCTGAATCAGAGGCTTCTAGGTGAGGTACATCAGTTTGTATTTTGTCAAGTCCTACAGGTCATTGTGATGCACAGTCCACAAGACAGTAAGCTTCTTACAGCCAAGGAATGACTGAGAACACTTTGACAGAGGACTGATAGCAAGCATTTAATATACTGATTGTAGATATAAATCTAAGGCATGGGTGGAGACATGATTGGAATAACAATGTGTGAGGCATCATATATGTTGCCAAAATAGAAAGAACACAGCAACAACAACAGAAAAGAGAATAAAAGAATGGCATTTCCAGGGGTGGGGGGTGGGGAGTGTGGTTTTCTGGGAAATAAATAAATAAATGACAAAAGGAGAATAAGACTCTTAATTATCGTACAGGTAATAGGTAGAATTCAGAGAATACCTTTTTTTTTTAAGATTTATTTATTTTATTTTAGGAGGTGGGAGGGGCCAAGGGAAAGAGAGGGACTCTGAATCTCAAAACAGACTCCCTGCCCAATGTGGGGCTTGATCTCACAACCCTGAGATCAAGACCTGAGCCAGAATCAAGAGTTGGATGCTAAACCAACTGAGCCACCCAGGCTCCCAGAAGATATCTGACAAACCTGACAAACAAGACTGTAAAAGATTAAGGAAGAAAAAAGAGGAGGAATAAGGGCATCATGAAAGACATAACGGCAAAGGTCACCAGTAGAATAACTCAGCTAAATCCAACACATGATCCTGCGCTAAAAACAATTGCTGAGAGAACTCTGTTGGTACAATTGATGAAATTAGAATACGGAATGTAGATCACCATACTGCATCAACATTAAACTGAATTTGTTGACTGTGATGTGAATATTCAGGAACTTCTTGTTCTTAGAGAGTACATGCTGACTGTAGGGTAAAGTGATATTATACATTCAGAGAAAGTGATACACATTTGAGAGAGAAAAGGCAAACATGGCATAGTGTTAAAAATTGGTAAGTCTGTAAAGGATACATAGGAGTTTTTTTGTACTCTTCTTGCAAATTTAATATAAATTTAAAATTATTCCAAAATAAAAAGTTTTGAAAAATTACATGTCAATCAGTCATAGTTACCCCAATTGTCTGGTTCATAGGTTTATTGTATGTATTTGAATGGAACAGTCTTTCACGTCTCTAAAATATCCTATACTTCAAACCTTGCTAATGCATATCAGTCATCTCAATAAATTTGAGTTTAGTGAATTTTACTAGAACAAGGCAGACAGTGATGACTAATGTCATCATCAGTCTTGCTAAAAATTGTTAGATATGAGAATACATTTTGGGGGGCGGTGGTGCCTGGATGGCTCCGTTGGTTCAGCATCTGACTCTTGATTTCAGCTCATGTCATGATCTCAGGGTTGTGAGCTCCAGCCCTGTGTTGGGCTCCTGTGGAGGCTGCTTAAGATTCTCTTTCCCTCTCTCTTTGCCCCTCCCCTCACCCCCGCTGTAATTTTCTTAAAGTATTTAAAAATATGATTACTATTTATGTATATAGTATGATTGAAACTAAAAAAGGTAAAAATTCATTTGCTTATTTATATTTAAAAAAAAGATTTTATTGATTTATTTGACAGAGAGAGAGAGGGCACAAGCAGAGGAAGTGGCTGGCAGAGGGGCAGACTCCTCGCTGAGCAAGGAGCCTGATGCAGGCCTCGATCCCAGAGCCAAAGGCAGATGCTTAACCGACTGAGCCACCCAGGTGCCCTGATTATTCACATTTTTTATCTCATAACTCTGTGATCATTTGCTAAAAACCTCATGTAGACAAAGCAGAAAAAGATTTGCATGGAATACTAAAGCTTTGCACTTTGCACTCCTTTGTCCAAACAAAATAACCAGCAGATAAGTCCAGTTGTTTTTAAATGCTCTAAAACTCAAAGTATTAATGTGAATTGACTTAGAGTGGAAAAATTAAGTGAATTAAGTACAAGTGGTAGGTCCTTTTTTTTAAAAAGTCATTTATACCAGCTTTAACTCAGTGTTAAAAATCATAATGAAGTACTTTGTTTTTCTTTTTGAAGATATGGATGTAATGAGGCCCTTAATAAATGAGCAGAATTTTGATGGGACATCAGATGAAGAGCACGAGCAAGAGCTTCTTCCTGTTCAGAAGCATTACCAGCTTGATGATCAAGAGGGTATTTCGTAAGTGTTACGGGGTTATATGTCTCCTTTTCATTTAGTATATATTTTGTAATCTTCTGTAGGTAAAGTGCTTTTCTAGGAACTACAGAAGACACATAGATGAGTAAAATATTGTCCCTACCCTCAAGGTATGTATAGTCCATTGGGGAATGAAGAAATGCTTCTAAAATACAGAGGAGCGTGGGGGGAACTGCTGCAGTGATGGTCCCATGCTATGGAGCTTGCAAGAAGGGAGATCTGATTCAAAGGAATACAAATTTTAAGAGCTGTGGCTTCTGAAATGGTTAGGAGTTAGACAGTGGGATGGAGGTAGTCAACGCTTCTTTATGCTGAGTGAATGGTGTAAGACAAAGTCATGGTGGTGGGAAGCCAGTGGAACCTTGTAGAACTGTTTCTTTTATTTTCTCGTTAATAGATTTGAGTAAGTTCTTACTCTAACAGTAACTTGACAGTTAAGCAAAGTTACATTTTAGTTGATCAGAAAAGAATAGTATAAACTAAAAAAAATTTAGGCAAGCATGTTTGTTTCATAAGTTTAAAATTTGGGCTATTCCTAGTTGAACTTATTTTTTCTTGGTCAAGAGACTTCCTTCAAATGCCTCTTGGAAACTTAGGTGAAATTCCTTAGGGAGTATACGATGTCTAAACGTTAATTAGTATTTATCTTACCTGATGATGCACATAGTTTTAAGACTTGTGTGCTTTTTCTTTTAATTAACTTGCTGTTAAGTTGATAATCATAGATCGAAGGTGTTTAGTTAGTACCGTGATTCATAGACAGTGTCAATAAATTGCTCTGTCTTCACAGCCTAGCCGTATACAATCTTCAACATTATTCTGAATGTCAAAGCAGCCAGAGATCTTACAAGAAAATTACCTTTTCTGTGTTTCTTTAGTATGTACAAAAATGCTTTCACTTAAATATCTTATTTACTCTCCATAATAACTCTCTGTGTTCTCCTTCTATAAATGGCAAAGGTAGCACGTGAACCAATATGACCTCTGGCCTGTTCAACTTCTGGTTGAATGGAAATATTATTTGATTCCTTGCTGAGATTGATTTTCATTTCCCTTCTAATGCTAAAACGATGCTCATGTGATTTTATTAGCTTTTTTCCTAAACTCTTACAACTTTTACTTTTCAGATTTGTGCAGACTCTTATGCATCTGCTTAAAGGAAATATTGGAACTGGCCTTTTAGGGCTTCCACTGGCAATAAAAAATGCAGGAATAGTGGTAAGACTTACCTTTGTGAACTCTAGCTAAATTACGTTATCTGTCTTAATTACAGCAAAAATGACAAGCTAACCTCTGGCCTAGTCTCATATGACCTGACCAGGTAACAATGAGATTATACTGATAAAATTGTGTAGACAGTGACAGTAACATTTAATAAAAATGAGAATTAATTGCTCTCTTCATTTCTGTTCAACTACTTAACTTTCAAATACTTATAGTATTTGACAGAAAGATCCTAAAATAGTATTTGATTTTTCCAAATATGGTTATATCTCACTATTTTTCAGATTTTTAGGGATGTAAGCAATATACTTATATCAACAAATATATTTACAGAGTGGATTATTTGTATTGGTGAAATTTTATGACTTTTTAGATTTGGGATAAAATATGTGGTTTTCAGATTTAAAGAGTGATAGTAAAGAAAAGGAATAATAATACTGTTTGAAAACAAATGTGCAAAGTGTTGTTAGAACCAGTTATTGTCATTACAGAGAATCTCAGTAAGGGAGAATTGCCTTGTGAAGTAATGAAATTATATGTAAGCTTTTTAATTTATTTTATTTTTTTTAGAAGATTTTGTTCATTTGAGAGAGAGAGAGAAAGCGAGAGAGCATGAGTGGAGGGAGAAGCAGAGGAGAGGGAAAAGCGGACTCTGCTGAGCAGGAAGCCCGATGTGGGGGGCTTGATTCCAGGACCCTGAGATCATGACCTGTGCGGAAGGCAGATGCTTAACTGACTGAGCCACCCAGGCGCCCCTACTTAACCTTTTATTAGAGGTTTAAAACCTTACCAGTTTTCTAAGAACAGTTTTAACTCTCATCTTTCTCTGCATTTGACTTGCCCACCCTAATTTAGAGAAACTTAAACATTTCTGATTATAAAAATAAATTTTGACAGTATTTTGTCTGGGTCTCAATAATCCAGGCATTACTTTAATTTTAGTAAACAAATACTTGAAATTTTTTACGTACCACTTTTTCAAATAATCTTTTTCTAGGCGTGTTTCCTCACGCATTGTGAGTGCTCAACAAGCACAATCCCGGATTAGGACAGCAGTTTTTAGTCATTTAGATAATGATTCATAGTCGCACTTAATTATCATGGTGGGACACTGATGGTCATAGACTTGCCATCTAATGTTACCTGTGATGTAGTCTGTCCTACCTTATTGCACGGCTATACTTCATGCTCATAGGTTTGGTTTAGCAAGCCAATGAGATGGAGTCGTATGCACTTGTCTTAAGTATTGCTGAAATTCGTTCAGTATCAAGTTTATGAATTTTCCTATATGCAGATGCCTAATCATTTTGTCTAACAAAATTGATTCACACAAATGAGTAGTCTGTTGTCTCATTTCTTGTAAGACAGCTTAATTTTTGTTAAACTTAAATATTTAATCCTATACATTTTTTTCTCCCCACAGCTTGGACCAATCAGCCTTGTGTTTATAGGAATTATTTCGGTTCACTGTATGCACATTTTGGTACGGTGCAGTCACTTTCTGTCTCAGAGGTAAATGAGGATCTGTTAAGTGTATTCTGTTTCTTTTAAAGCTATGTATTTATTTAAAGCCTCAGGTAGTCTGAACTGTGCTTTGCAACTAACTATCATGTTTCCTCTAATCTGTTATGTAGACAAGTCTGAAATAATGAATATGGAAAAAAATAATATTTCCTTTGATTAAAATCTGGTCAGAATATATGCACTTCTTTTAAAATACAGCCCTATTTAGTGAAATGAGATGGTTTCTTTCCATGTAAATTAAAAAAATCAGGAAAGACATGGAGGCCACTGCACTACTTTTAGTTATAGAGTGATGGTCTTCAATTTGTTAGGAATTCATTTTAGGGTATGGTGCCTTTGGTGTTCTTTGCTGATATGTGGGTTGGTAAATAGTAAATTTTTATTCTTTTTTCTTTGTTTTTGTATCATGAAATGTTTCCACTTACCCAATGGACTATTTAAAAAATAAATATTGCCTTTTTCAGTAAACTAATATTCTAGTCTTAACTTTTTGTTATTGTTGTTAAATGTTCTTAAAACGTTGGGCAAGTCATTTATGATCTTTAAATAACAATGATACCTGAAAAAAAAGTTGGGGAAGAGAACAAGGGGAAATAATGCCTATCTCATGGGGCTGAGTGTTAGGTAAGATAGTTTATGTGTAAATATGTTGTCAAGCCCCGTGCTGATGTATAAAATAATGCCCTTGTAAGAATAAATAATTTAGGCAGTGAACAAGGTTGTTGATGCTTTTCATAATTGAAATATTTACATATTTAAATCAGTTGAAGCACAAATATTACATTATAGGACTTGTACAAATATGTAAACTTTAACAGTAGATAAAAACTAATATATTGGTAAAAATAACATTTAAAATTTCGTGATACCTATTTTTGAGTATGCAGATCTTGAAATTTCAAAAACTCCTCTGTCAGTGCATAGCCTTGCATTTATTAATTCCCATTTATTTGATGTTCTTTTCAAGGGTTGGATTTATGGGCCAACTTCAAATTTTCCTTTTTCATTTGGACGTATGTCCTTAAATTACAGGTTTAAAAAGTCAACATTAGGTTATAGTGACACTGTGAGTTTTGCTATGGAAGTAAGTCCTTGGAGCTGTCTTCAGAAGCAAGCAGCATGGGGACGGTAAGCACTTGCTTTGTTATTAATATCTGGTTACAGAAATCACATTACTTTTTAAGCATTTTAATTTGGCAAGATACATGAATAGAAGTATCATAAAGCTGTAGGAATGAATATAATCTTTAGAGTTATACAGATGTGGGTTCAAATCTCAACTCTACCACTTTTCAGTTTTGTGACCTGAATTAAATCATTTATCATTTTGTTTTAATTTTCTCACCATCAAATGAGTTTATGGTGATACTTACTTCACAGGATTACTATAGTAGTTTAAATAAAGTGGTATTTATAAAGCATATGGCTAACCTATGATATAATCATGTTAATATTTTTTTAGGGAAAGGAGAAAAAGCAAGAAAAATGTTGCAGTTTCATTATTTTAGATAAAATTGTGGTGTTTAGTTACATACTCATAGGATATGTGAAGTGGGCATTTTAGCACAATCTTAATTTTACTGTCTTATTGTTTAAATGTAACTTTATCATAGGTAGACATGACTGATCAAAGCCAGATGAATAAAGGACTGGAAAAATAAGCATATAAGCATAGGTAGTCAACAAAATCTCACTATGGTACAAGTGATATGTACAAGGGAAATTAAAAGAAGGAAAAAAAAACAGTGCTAGTAGAGTTTATGGTAAAATATGGCCTTCCTAGAGATTTGTAGGAAGTTAGATTTGTTTCTGAGCTGCTCAGAGTTCTTGATATGCCAAGTAGAATAAGGAAGAAAACAACCTAATGCCCTAGGATTTTCCCCAGAACCCTATATTCTACTTTCTTCTGCCCCAGAGTAGAGGCAGCTTTGTCCATTTTTTCTTTCTTTCTTTTTTTTCCAAGATTTTATTTATTTGACAGAGAGAGAGATCACAAGTAGGCAGAGAGGCAGGCAGAGTGAGGAGGAAGCAGGCTCCCTGCTGAGCAGAGAGCCCGATGCGGGGCTCGATCCCAGGACCCTGAGATCATGACCTGAGCCGAAGGCAGAGGCTTTAACCCACTGAGCCACCCAGGTGCCCCTTTGTCCATTTTTTCTATCAAGAAGAATGATTTTCGGGTAGATGTGGCTGGGATGATGGTTGGTAGGATACTAAAATCCAAGGTGGATGAATACATCTTAAGGGAATATTTAAATAGAATTCATCAGAGAAAAGAGACTTGAATTCATTGCAGGATACCAAGATTATTTACAAGGGTGGTCCCTGAAGAACTATGAGAGCTATAGTTATGACAAGAATGAAGATAGACCAGAGCTTTTCCACTTTCAGATGAGAAAAGGAAGGTGTGTAGATTTGTAGACCAGGTGTCTGACAGCTTGACATCGGTGGTCAGATAAAAACTATAACGAATTAGTAGGTGTATGCTGTTGTAATCACTCGTTGTTCTCCAAACAAAATAGAGAAATATGGGCTGCGTATTAATAACATGCAGGCAGATTTATAACTCGATTAACTACTATACCCAACTATGCTAATTTGGTGACATCCCCTTTCCACTTCTGTACACTATTTTTTGTATCTAGAATTTTCTTATGTATCTCATTAATTGATAAGAACAAAGCCGAGCTACTGGAAGGGTCTTTTTTCTTATGAGTTAGGGCCATGCCCCCAGTCCTCTCCCATTCCATGTTCTTATTAGTGATTTGGATAGTGGAGAGCATGCTCACTTATCACATTTGCAAATGACATGAAGCCAGGAGGGCTGGGAAATACCTGGGTTAATCGGAAAATGATCTCGAGAAGTAGGAGAGATGGACCTAATCTAAAAGATGAAATGTTTTTTGATATCACTTTATAAGCAGATACTCAGACTGTTGAATTTCAGAAATAAATGATAGGGAGATTTTCACCTGAGTGGAACATCTTTTTCCTCAATAATAATTACAGTGACATACTGATCACAAATGTGTACTCTTTGCAGAAAATACATATTTTGTTTATTTCTTATTTTAAGGAAGTGAAAAGAATGTAAGTTTTAAAATAGTTTAAAAAGAGAAAAATATATTGATAAATCAGCAGCTCTTATAGATACGTATTTGTGGGTATCTCTTTTCAGGAGTGTGGTTGACTTTTTTCTGGTGATAACACAGCTGGGATTCTGTAGTGTTTATATTGTCTTCTTAGCTGAAAATGTAAAACAAGTAAGTATTTTTCTCCAGTTACTGAGATCAGTTTCTTCCACTTCTACAGTTACGGCATTTTGTCTCCTCTGAGTAAGCCATGGTTGAACATGGAAATGTGTTCCTTCATAAAGCATGTTCCTTTGTAAATTTTCCTTTAGTCTTCTTTTTTTGTAAGTCGGATTTTCTGCTACTGTTGATTTTACTTTTCTTGCCATTATGTATCAGTAACGTTTGTTCTATCAGGTCTGAACTGTACATAATTTAACTGACTCTTAGATACTTAAAATTTAGCAGAAACACAGATGTTTGGGGAGCATATTTTTATATTGCTTTTTCAAATAAATATATAAGGCTTTAGCCAGCAACCTATAAAGTAAAAAGTTGGTATTACTAAAATCTAGTAATTATTGCTATTGTCTGAAAAGATACTACGTCCAAAAATATGCAGTGTTCTGTAATTCTCTCCATACTTCAAGGGTTTGCTTTAAAAGGAAGTGGTTTGCAGTCTTGGTAGAGACTGTCAGTTTGAACAAACATGCAAAGCACTGAAATAAAAAAGCTCCCCTATCAAAACAATGCCGAAACACATTTCCTAATGTGCTCTAACTTGTAACTAGTACCTTATGCCCTGTTCTTATTTAATCATTATTTTTATCAATAACATTTATTAACTGTCCACACGTGCATTGTGCAGGTAGTATATAGTAATTTTACATAGCAATATATAGTACTTGTAGGTATTTTAATGCAAAATGATGATGTAAATATGTTTTCTAAAGAGTTTGTATGTAGACATATAACTATATATTTGGCTCACTTTTTCAAGTAAAAAGCATGCTTCATTTTATATTTAGACCCAGAATGGCAGACTTTTTCTGGAAAGGGCCAGATAATAAATATTTTTAGTTTTGCAGGCCATATGGTCTTCTCAGCTTAGCCATAGACAATGCCATTGCCATAGACAATAATATGTAGACAAATACATATTGTAATATTCCAGTAAAATTATTTTTGCAAAATTAGGTGGTAGGCTGCATTTGGTGTATGGGCCATAATTTGCTAAAGCCCCTAGATTAGATTTTTAATATTGGAAAGGCTCATTGAGTCAGCCCTTCTTTATAAATGAGAGAGTTGATGCTTTCATTAGCATTGTTCATTATAGATGATGTGCTTTTGATTTATAAGTGTTTAATTCCATGAGTTGCTTATTCTTTGGACTATTAACTCAGTCAAGAGGCTATCTGTTAAGAACTGATAAGACACACCCTTTTACCAGTCATTTATGTAGAATACAGTGGAAATGATCCCTTTTTAGGATTGTGCAACTTGGTAGTAATGTGTCTTTTCTAATATCTCCTAAGAGAGCTTCCAAAAAGCTTGATTTGAATTTATGGATAATGCTAATAATGCCTTATAATCGTACGTTAATAAAGTATGACATTTTTCACGTAGTCTTTACAGCTACTCTGTAATGTACAACGCTCATTTTTTGAATGTGTAAATTGACTTTCACAAAGCATGAGAAGTGTGCCCTAAGTTATGTGAATAAGCTGAGATCCAGGTCTGTGACCCAGCTGCCACCCATCACTGGATAGGATCTTGTCTGATTTTAGCTGTGTGTGTGCAGTCTATAAGCTTAGGGTTGGTGACGTTTTCCTGCAAAATAGTATCAATTGCTTCTAAAGGTGATTGGAAGGATGTAACTCATTTGCATATATTCTAAGAAGACCAGGTAGAAAAAGTGACTTTCTGGGAGGTAAGGAGATTGCCTGCTGTAGATAGAAGGACGAAAGTCCTTTTGAGGCATAAAAGCAACATGGAAAAAGATGCTCAGACTTGAGAAAAGTTGAAAGCCATAGTGAACCCCTTGCCTCGGCAGAGCAGACAGATGGTCACTGAGACAGCAGGGTCAGAGATGCTCACGCCCACATTTTATAGCAATCTCCAATAGTAGACACACTGGTTGTTACCCTTACCAAGTACTACTACCGTTAGAGTTAAAAACTCTAAGTTTATTACCGCATTAATCCACATAAAATCAAAGGTGCAATATTTTATCAAATCAAATAAGTAGGGGTTTAATTAACGTACAGAACCTCCTGCCCCCTAACTGCCACAAGGCTGTTTTTCATACCATTAAGTCATTATGAGCATGAGGTGAGGGAAATGGATGGGTAGTGCCTCCAGTGGTTTTAGCCCATTGTGGGTATAGTAGCTCCTTTCTGTTGTTACTCTAAGATGCTCTAGAGAATTTCAGGTGGCTAAAAATGGTATATATGGGCAGGAAGAGTGGGGAAGAGATATTACCCTAACAGGAATAAATGATACCTAAGACCATGGACTTCAGAGACAGAAGATCCAAATTCAAATCCCTACTCTCTCAGTTTTAAATTACACATTGGACAAGATGTCCTTATCCTCAGTCAAGCCTCAGTTTCCTTATTTGTAAAATGGGAATAGCAACAAAATCTCCCATTGTTCCCCCTAAACTTATCCTGAGGCTTAGCTGACAAAGGGTTTGTGAAAGCCTTTGCAAAATGTAAAGTAGTGTACAAATATAGGGTGTTAAGGCTTTAATTCTGCATTTATTTTAGCTTTGCTGAAGAACATAATCTACCTTTGGAATTCTAACCATTAGATTACTGAATCATTGAAAACTCATAAGTAGTAGATGATAGAAAATTTAAGCTTTAAATGGAAACAACTGAATTTAGTAATTTTATTTTATAATATTTATTTCAGTGTTTTGCATTTTGGTAAACATGTGAGATCATAGGAAGTCCTATTAGATAGCCAGTATCTGTCTCTAGAGGGCACCAAAGGACTCAAATGTTTACCTGAATCTTGCTCTGGGTATGTATCTACACTTTATTTTATTTTTTAATCCTGACAATTTTTATAAGCATCTTTCTGCCAAAGAATACTAAATTATAATGAGATATTTGTGATAGAATTAATTTCATATTCCCAACCATCTCACCATTCAAACTACCCTTTTTAAAATTGGTTATGTAACTGATTTTCTCTTGCCAGGTATCCTTGTTAGAGCTTAATTTTGATCAGTATCTAATCTGATTATTATTGGCGGTACTTCTTGGATACAGAAGCATTTGGCTATAAATAATTTTGTAACTGGGAATTCCAACTGGTTGAACAAAAAAACCATATATTTTTGAAAACCAAGTAATGTGAATTACCAATCTTGCTTCTATTTCAAGTTATAAAATATAAAATATAAAAGTTGTGATGGCCAGTTACAAGATAAACATGAGGTATGCATTTCTTAAATGGTTCATGGTGTAACCTGAGAGTTTGTTAGTCCTGTAAGAGTTACAAGTTGCTTATCTAGCTTAAAACTAGTAGATATATTCCTTATGGTTTAAGATGGCGTGTAGATTTGTAGTGACACTAAATATTGCTTATCATAAATTGTAAATATAAAATTAAAAGAAACACTTGAATTGTTAATCATACTATAATTTTGTTCTAAACTTCTGACTTGTGGGCCTCTTAATACTTAACTATATTGAGAGAGAGATGTCAGAGTAGAGGCCAGGCGGCCACTTGGGCAGGGCCCCCTCCCAGATGGGGTGTTTGGTCCGGTTAAAGCGTGCAGCTGTCATGAGCTAAATTCTAGTCTCGTGCCTGGGCTGGAATCCCAGAACTACCACTTACTGACTTGATATTAATGTAAGTTTTTTTTTTTAACGCTCCCTAAACCTGTTTTCTTAACTATAAATTAAAATTAATACTACCACCTACCTCAGAGCATTGTTTTGGGGATGAGATGAGATGTTGTGTATCATGTATTTAGTTCAGTCCTCAAAAAATGCTTCTTGTTACTACTATGGGGTCTGATTCTTAAGAATTGATATATCCAGAGACTTGATCACGTTAGTGTGTTCAGTGGGGAGGGGGTACAGTGTTTGAGGGCAAATAGATTCACTAGTATTTAAATTAAATAGTATCAGCCTCTGCTGTGAGTTTTTAAGAGTTTTGAAAATCCTCTATAATTTCATTTCTATTTTAGTAAATTGGATTATATGGTTAATTGAATAAGAGGCAATTTTTAATATATAGAACCTGTAAGTTATTATATCACTCTTGGACACTGAATGTTGGTTTATAGACGTGGCTGAATAAATTTTAAGGTAAAACTGATTTATTGAGGTTTTTTGCTCTAGCAAAAATTTATCTACATTTAACATGTGGCCATCAATGAATTTACTGGATTCTTAGTATTTGTTGATAGTGATGATGATTTATAAGTACTTGTTTAATAAAACAGTTTTAAAGTTAGACTATGGTTTCTAAACTTTATTTTGACAACTGTACATTTCTAAGAGGTACTTAGAGCTTGCTTCCTCCTCTGAAGAAAATAAGTCGGAATAGGATATCCAGAGTAGAATATGGTCATTCTCGACAAGTATGCATCCATTTTCGATTATCTCAAAAACAGATTGAACTTTTGCAGGGATCATGAGCACAAAGCTTCAAAATAAATTAGTAAATTCATCCTCATAATTTTCTAGTGAACTTTCTTTTTACAGTATGATAAAAGAAGTTATTTTGCAAAGAAGATTATCCTATTTTAATTATCCTTAAGTTTGATAAATATATATTTCTGAGAAGCTAGAATATCTTGAAAAAAGGTAAATATTTGATTTATTATAAAGGAATTTATCGTACAGATAAATTTCATAGTATATAGATAATATATAGTATATATTATAGATAATATATTATCTATAAATATATAGATAATAATTTTATATAGTATATAGATGATAATTTTCTTTATATTTTTTATTTATAAATTGATGGAATTTTTTCCCCCTCTTTCTTATTCTCCTGGTAATCCTATGTAGGTTCATGAAGGATTCCTGGAGAGTAAAGTGTTTCTTTTGAATAGTACCAATTCATCAAACCCTTGTGAGAGAAGAAGTATTGACCTAAGGATATACATGCTTTGCTTTCTACCATTCGTAATTCTTTTGGTCTTCATTCGTGAGCTAAAGAATCTGTTTGTGCTTTCATTCCTTGCCAACATTTCCATGGCTGTCAGCCTTGTGATAATTTATCAGTATGTCGTTAGGGTAAGTATAATGTGTTTCTAACTGAGTGTCATATGTTTCTTAATAAGTAAATTCTTTGTTTACTTTGGAGGTAAAAGTAATGGTATGTAAAGACCCCTACCTCATGTAAACTGGAGATAATCGTCAACTTTGGTCTCCTTTTGGGGGATATTGATCAGCTGGACAGGTGTGTGACATAGAGCACAGGCTTTGTGTTCAGGTCTGGTTTTAAATGTTGGTAAATATGCTTCTGGGCTTTATGACATTGCTGCAGAAGAGAGTAATACTCGCCCTAGTAAGCTGTGAGATTTAGGATCATGCCTCCGTACACTGTGTAACGTGAAACAAAGACCTCATTAGTGTTTTGTTTACTCTTTTATGATTTGAACCAGTCTCCAGATGGGAGTATAGATATAATTTTATAATTTTCTTTTTTTATCTGAACCTTTATTTGCTGCCACAATCTGAGTTCACAGCCACTGCCCTAGTCTATAACCTCTTTATTGGAAGTATGCAAACTCAACCACTTTTATTGTCCATTATCAGAGGAGCCTAACCATAAAAGAAGTATTCCAAAAAAAAAAAAAAAAGATTGATGGGATTGAGGGGATCTGCAAATCCATTAAAAATATTTGCAAGATTTAATGTTTCTGTATGTATATGTGCATTCTTCTACTGAGCAGTGGATAGCTTTCATTTCTCAAAGGGGCCAATGACCCAGAAAAGGTCAAGCATCCCTGTTCTATTCTTTTCTGATCCAATCCATTTTATATATTATTGCTGCAATTTTTCTAAAATCTCCACTGGCAATTTATTACAAACTCTATTTCATACCCGCCCCCCCCACCAAATTCTAAAATCTGTAGACATTTTCTTGTTGCATGTAAGAGTGGAAGGGGACAGGCAGGAAGGTCTCATAAGGTTTTCTGTAGTTCATGACTCCTTAGCTGAACTTGTAAGAGTTAGTGGAGCGGAAAAGAAGGTTCCTTAGGTAGAGGGAACAGTGTGAGTCTTGAGTAACAGTTGGTGTTATCAAATGACTCAAACACTTACTGCCCTTTTCATTTTGACCATAGCTAGTGTTTTCCATCATGTATCATCATTATATCACACAAGTCTCCCTGTGCTTCAAATGTTCTAGACCTCTCTATTTCCCAAATTATCCATGTGCTTTCACACTTCAGTTTCTTTTTTCATCCTCTTTCCTTGGCCTTGAATTCCACTTCCAGTTAGGCAGGGCAGAGAACACAGGATGGTGAGCAGAGTGGGAACCAGTGTTGGGGTAGATGGAAGATGTAGCCATTGTGGAACCAGAGATCTTGAACAAGATGTGCATTTGTGAGTTTCCAGATAGCGAAAGTTGGAACAAGGATGTGCATCAAGACGGAGTAATCAAAGCCAGAGTGAAGGAATATGTACAATTAATAAGGGTAATGGCAACTGTCAAGGTAAAGAGTAAGACACTGAAACCAGAAAGAGACCTGTTCTAGGAAGCAGCAGAATTATGACATAAAAAGCCAAAGTCAGAAACTAGGTACCTGGGAGACTGAAGGAGCAATGAAAACAGAGTAGAAAATGGATTTCATTGGGTACTGAGCAGTGTTCGATACTGTGGCTGTTAGCGCAGACTGAGTATGCATATGTATTTCCTGTTGTGCCAGGAGCCAGACCCAGAGTGAACAGCCTGGGACTTGAAGGTAGAAGCAGGTAATCAGGAGCATTTAGCTCAGATGGAATGTGTGGGCATGAGGGAAACAATGGCTTTTGGTAGTGAAGTCCTAACAGCTTGGCTACATTTAACATAGGATGCTTAAAGTGTTTATTGAAAGAATTACTCACTTTTATAACATATATTTGCTGTTGTGAAACTCAGAAGTATATGATTTCGCTCTTTATTTTAAATTCTTTAAAGTAAGTAAAGATGTAACTTCTCTTATTTATTTTCTTTTTCTCCAGAATATGCCAAATCCCCACAACCTTCCAATAGTGGCTGGTTGGAAAAAATACCCACTCTTTTTTGGTACTGCTGTGTTTGCTTTTGAAGGCATAGGAGTGGTAAGGATTTACTCTTTATTATTATTTTTAATAAATTTAAGTCAACACAAAGATTTATGTAGTCAAACTGTATTTAAAAATGCATTTTTCTTTTTTTGTTTTGTAGTTTGGTAGGTTAGACTTGGATTATAGTTTAGATGATTTTTAACATTTTATTATGGAAAATTTCAAGCCTAAGACAAAATACAGAACAGTATGACGAACTCTTGTGTAAGCATCACCCAAGCTTCAAAGATCGACTCACGGCCAATTTTGTTTTATCTGTCTTCTATCTCATCTGCCAAGCCCAGATTATATTCAGACAGACCCTAAATATCATATTTTATAGACTAGATGATTTGAAGGGAATTGAAATTGTTACAAAGTTACCATTACATCAAAGAATCAAATATAAATTCTCCCTTTAGATTTACATGTATCATGTTTGTTTTGAGAAATGACGTTACAAAGCTACTACCAAGAAATACAAGCACCCTGAGGATTCTCAGATCTTAAATATTTCCATTTAAGATGCTTCCAGTTTACTTAAAGCCTGGAATGTGTATATTTGGGGAAAATAGAATACCACTCTCTGCTCTCTATATGTCTAATTATTTGGTTTATACATATCTATACAAACCACAGATGAAATATGATGTAGAAGACAATTTTATACCATTTTCCTTGGGTTCTTGCTCTCTACGAATTCTTCTTTAGAGAATTCTCATAAATTCTTACAGTTCCATTTATGATGGTTACAGACATAACTGCAGATTTTCATTTCCATCTTTAACCAGTAAGTTCTAGTTAACTACTGGACACTTCCAGTTAAGTTGCTCCTCTAACATCTCAAGTTCAACAGCTCTGAAGTCTGACATAGACTGTCTTAACCCCCAACCAGCTTCACTTTCTCATTTCCCTATTTCTCTTAGTTTTATTTTCAGTCGCTCAAGCTTGAAACATTGGAGCATTTCCTTTCACTTTGTCCCTGGTTCCCCATTGCGTTGGTAATTAAGACATGTTTATTTTTCTTTCATATTTCCCTATACATGAAATTACATTTGAAACACCCACAGTGCTGCTAGCCCCAGTGGGAGCCTATATAAATGTGAATTTCCTTCCTTTCCTCCTTTTCTAGCCGCACTGGCACCGTTCTTAACCGTCGCCTGTTAGTTCAGGTCTGGATTATCTCGAGAGCATCCAGATGGTTCTCTGTTTTGTTAACTAGTTAATATTTCCATATGGATCTGACTCACCTAAAAAGTAGAGCTATTACTGGAGTTATTGTTGCATAGGGTTATTATGTGGACTACATGAGATGTTGCCTGCAAAGCGTCCAGAAAAATGCCTGGCAGGGGGTGGCCCAAGACGGCAAGAAGGGAAGATCCTGAACTCCCCTTCTCCCGTGGACGCGCTACCGCTACAACTACAGACGGAATAATTGCCTCTGAGAAGGAACTGGAAGCTACCTGAACAGCCGCTCCACAACAGAGGAGTAAAAGGTCCACCTCAAGATGGATGGGGGAGACAGAGGTGCAGTCTCACCAGAAACTCTACCCCTGCTGCAGCAGCCCAGTACAGGGAGGGATCTTACAAGCCCAGAGCTTTTCCCTGAGGAGCAAGGGGCATGTGCCCCACATCAGGCATCCCAGCCCTTCACACCTGCACTGGAGAGACAAGCCCCTAATTGGGCTTACATCCATAGGATCCAAAGGGCTATTGGGATCTGAGGCACTCCTTTTAAAGGACTTGTGTATCGACCCAGAACCTAGCATAAAAGCTGCAGTTTGAAAGGTATCTAGACTGTATGTGAAGGGGATTCGTTTGCTAATCTTAAAGCATCTGCTGGAAGGGCAGGGACAAGTTGGGACTTTTTCCAGGGATGGAGGCCCTGGCGAGCACCCTATCTATAGTCTCCCTCTCTGATGCTGGCGCAGGTGGACATTCGCAAACACGGCAACCTCCCGCTACCTTGCTAACGCTGGTGGGCGTGTCCCACCCCCGGCGTTCTTCCCCTGCCTTACTAAAGCTGTGGGCAAGGGGATGCCCCTTGATCACCTGGCCCCGGTGGCTAGGAGGGTTTGTGTTCCAGGGCCCCATGGGACTCTAACAATGGGAAAGACAGTTCTTGGCACCCTGCCACACTGAGGGCACTGCACAGACCACAGACTGAAATGCACCCCGAGTCGGCCAGTGAAAAAGGCCTATTCGCTGGTGTGAAAGCTTTAACCCGAGGGACGGGCTTCAGGTTTGCCACATATCTCGAGACTGCGGAAGCACTCTCAGGGAATGTAGACAGGGAAGTACCATCTTGTGCCCTCCTTGGTCTTGCTACAGCTTGCTGGTACCTCCCAGAAAAGGGCTTATCCAGTTATCTGAAGCCTTGACTTTTGCAGCTGTTCGCCCAGGGGACTCTCCAGATCTCCTGGTCAGACGCCAGCAGGATTTACAATGACGGTCCCACAGGACTGTGTCTTTCCATACTTTAAAAGCTGCTGCCTGAAGATCTGACTTCCATCATCCTGAAACTTGGTACTGACTGCAATCTGTGCATTGGAACACTGGCAGGTCTGGGCACACCTCCAACAACTGAAATTTACAAAGAATAAATCAGGCTCCTTAGACAATCATAAAGGTCCAAGAGCCAACCAAGAGCTAGGGTAAGGTGGAATGATAGAGCATCTCCTACACAAGATCACTCCTTCAAGACTGGGAGATTTGGGTGTTTCAGCTAATACATAGAAACAAACACAGAGACTCAAGAAAAATGAGGTGCAGGAATATGTTCCAAATGAAGGAACAAGACAAAACTTCAGAAAAAAGACCTTAGCGAAATGGAGATAAGTCATCTACCTGTTGAAGAGTTCAAAGTCATGGTCATAAAGATGCTCCTGAAACCTGGGAGAACAATGGATGTCCTTCAACAAAGCAAAAGAAAAATATAAGTACCAAACAGAAGTCATAAAGCTGAAGAATACAGTTACTGAACTGAAAAATGTATTAGAGGGACTCAAAAGCAGACCATATGAAGCAAAAGAACTGATCAGTGACCTCGAAGAGAGGACATTGGAGCTCACTCAAACAGAGCAGCAAAAAGAAAAAAGAATTTGAAGAAGTAAAGAAAGTGAAAGGGACCTCTGGGACAACACCAGGCAGCATAGTATTTGCATTATAGGGATCCTAGAAGGAGGAGAGGGAAAAAGAGGCCAAAAAAATAATCAGGAAGTAATGGCTGGAAAATTCCCTAACTTGGGGAAGATAGTTCCAAGTAAGATGAACCCAAAGAGATCCACGCAGACATACATAATTAAAGAGGGAATCTTAATGGCAACAAGAGAAAAACAACTTATTTCATACAAGGGAACCCCCATAAGGCTGTTAGCTGATTTTTCACCAGAAAAATCAGAAGGGAGTAGCATGATATATTCAAAGTACTGAAAGGAAAAAGAAACTTCGAACCAAGAATACTCTACCTGGCAAGGTTATCATTTGGAATTGAAGGAGCACTTAACCTGAGTAAAAATGCAAGCACGGGCGTCCTTGACTTGTTCCTGATCATAGAAGAAAAGCTCTCAACTTTTCATTGTTAATTCATTTGTAGATGCTGAACCTTCTTCTATCCCTGGAATAAATCCCACTTGATCATGATACATGATCCTTTTAATGTATTATTGAATTTGGTTTGCTAATATTTTGTTGAGGATTTTTGCACCTATGTTCAGCAGTAATATTGCTTACAATTCCCTCCCTCCCTCCCTCTCCTTCCTTCCTTCTTTCCTTCCTTCTCTACTTCCTCCTCCTCTTCCTCTTCCTCTTCCTCCTCTTCCTCCTCCTCCTCCTCCTCCTCCTCCTTCTTCATGCTGGCCTCGTAAATGAATTTGAAAGTGTTCCCTTCTCTTTGGTTTTCTGGAAGTATCTGAAAAGAAGAGGTATTTAAATATGATTTGAATGTTTGGTAGAATTTGCAAAGTCATCTGGTCCTGGACTTTTGTTTGTTAGGAGTTTTTTTAATTAGTGATTTAATCTCCTTACTAGTAATCTTTCTGTTCTGATTTTCTATTTCTTCATGATTCAGTTATGGAAAATTGTATATTTTAAGGAATTTGTCCATCTCTTCCAGGTTTCTCAATTTTTTTGGCATGTAATTATCCATAGTAGTCTCTTATGAACCTTTGTATTTCTGTAGTATCAGTTGTAACTTCTTTCATTTCTGATTTTATTTATTTGAACCCTCTCTCCTTTTTAGTTGGTGAGTCGAACTAAAGGTTTGCCNGAAATCTTGCCATTCGCAACAACATGGATGGAACTGGAGGGTATTATGCTGAGCGAAATAAGTCAACTAGTAATCTTTCTGTTCTGATTTTCTATTTCTTCATGATTCAGTTATGGAAAATTGTATATTTTAAGGAATTTGTCCATCTCTTCCAGGTTTCTCAATTTTTTTGGCATGTAATTATCCATAGTAGTCTCTTATGAACCTTTGTATTTCTGTAGTATCAGTTGTAACTTCTTTCATTTCTGATTTTATTTATTTGAACCCTCTCTCCTTTTTAGTTGGTGAGTCGAACTAAAGGTTTGCCAATTTTGCATGGCAACTTTAGGCAATAATACTTTATTGCATATTTGAAAGTTGCCAAGACAGTAAATCTTTAAAGTTCTCATAACAGAAAAAAAATTTGTAATTTTGTATGGTGATGAATAGTAACTAGATTTATTGTGGTGATCACTTTGCAGTGTATATAAATATCAAATTCTTATGTTTACACCTGAAACTAATGTTATATGCCGATTTTATCTCAATTTAAAAAAGAAAAATCCCTGGCACATTGCAAGTGTGCTTGCTGCTGCTATTTTTTTCTTGCTGCTGTTATTTCTTAGTATCTTTTACTGTATGGTCACATCATATGGCCAAAACCTCTGAAGATTTGCCTAAAAAACTTAACTCTTCAATTAGCCTTTTTTTTCTTTTCTTTCAAGGTTTTGGGGTTTTTTTTCCACATAATAAAAATAACTTTTTCATCTCACTAAATTGACAGGCAGTAGATCCAGGTGGCTAGATATAGACGCAGTTACAGACATGAATATACCTGGGTTAGTGTGCCCACACGTAGTTCCTAGCACTTCAGCTGAGAGTTACATAGTAGCTACAGGCACACCCGGCCCCAGATCTTGACTTCTAAGTACCATTCTACAACAAAAGAACCAAAGTTCTTTGGAGAGGGGCGCCTGGATAGGTCAGTTGGTTGGGCAACTGCCTTTGGCTCAGGTCACGATCCTGGAGTCCTGGGATCGAGTCCCCCATCCAGCTCCTTGGGGAGTCTGCTTCTCCCTCTGATCTTCTTCCCTCACATGCTCTCACTCGCTCGCTCACTCTCTCTCTTAAATAAATAAATAAAATCTTAAAAACAACAACAACAACAAGGTTCTTTGGAGAAATGTCTGATTCTAGGACTGAAACAAGGACATTCAAGATGAGTCTGGTGTATCTTGTAGTTCTAGAAAGTATGGAAATGCTAAAAACAAAACAAAACGAAACAAAAAAACACAAAAGAACAGAAGCATGCAAAGGAATACAGGAAGCAACCTGATGTAATTCACGGTGACCAAAGCTGGAACAATATGAGCAACAAAATAAATAAGTGTTTTGGATTCATATTCACAGTATAAGACAAATATACGTGAATGCATACTAATATAAATAGGTGATTAAATAAATACATATATAGGAGGAATTCCCAAATAATTTATGTAGGTACTTCCCCTCCAGGAGGTGTGGCTTAATCTCCCCAGTCCCTGGAGTATGGGCTGCATTTAGTGACTTGACTTCCAGTGAAAAGAATATGATGAGAAAGAAGAAAAGACTTTCATAAGCAGAGAAACCTGGCAAACACAGCTTTAAACCAAGTGATCAAAGTTAGTTTCACCAGTGAGAAATCATGTTGACAGCATGTGTGGTAAGAAGGGCATTTCATCTCTATGGTATCTTGTTCTAAAACCTACAGTCCCAGTGTACCAACATCAGACAACATCAGACAAACCCCAGCAGAGACACATTTTACCAAATACCTAACCAGTCCTCTGCAAAACTGGCAAGATAATGAACAATGAGGCTCACAAAACCATCACAGATCAGAGAAGACCACAAGATACGGTGACAAAATGCAATGTGGCATCCTGGAAGGGACCTTGGAACAGAAAAAGGACATTAGTAGAAAAACTAATGAGATCCAGATAAAATGTGGAGTTTAATAGTGATGAACCAATGTTGGTTCTTAGTTGTAACAAATGTACTTTGGTAGTTTAAAATGTTAACAATAGGGCAAACTGGTCAGGGGTATGTGAGAGTTTTCTGTTTATCTTTGCAACTTTTCTATACATGTAAAATTATTCCAAAATAAAAAGTTTATTTAAAAAAAATCTGACAGGTTTGCCTGCTAAGAGCTAATTTCAGATCTTTTTATTTTAAGGTTTTGAAAATCTGTAGTGTAAAAAATATTCAGCAATTATGTGTTATTTATGTGTTATTTTAAAGGAAATAAAATGTGCATACAAACTATAGAAAGATTAATTTGTGTATATATAAGATGGGATACTAGATTGTTTTAAATTACTTGTATTACCTGCATTCTCTTCTTAGGTCCTTCCACTGGAAAATCAAATGAAAGAATCAAAACGCTTCCCCCAAGCATTGAATATTGGCATGGGAATTGTTACAACCTTGTACGTAACATTAGCTACCTTAGGATATATGTGTTTCCGTGATGAAATCAAAGGCAGCATAACTTTAAATCTTCCCCAGGATGTATGGTAGGTTTGCTAATCCTTGTATACTTTATAGATATACCTTACCAATATTTGGTGATAAAGGTTTATTTTTGGATTTATGGTTTAAACATTTAAAAATTTTATTGTAATTTCTTATTTGTGTAAAGTACAATTTTTTCATAATCTTCAGAAGAGACCATCTACGATTTTACAGATTTGTTTGGGATTTTTTAAAAAGATTAAAAATTATAGCATATTCTAAGTTTGAGTAAAATATGAAAGTAAAATATGGATTCTTTTAGTATGGACTCACTGTAATAAAAAAATGTAATACTCACATTCATGGCCAAATAATCCAACACTCTGGATTCCTGATAAAATAATAAAACCCATCGCTTATGACCCTCACTATTTTGCTGGTCAGCCTTAATATGATATGTACCCCAAATGCTTTCAGAACACAGATAGGACACATTATTAAAAAATAATATGGTGCATCTTAATACTGTCTTAATATTAGAACCATATTCTGCAAAATGAAGCAATATAGAGGGTTTTTCCTTCTTCCAGAGATTGGTCTCTGGAGATTTTAAAAAGGTATTGGCAGCGATTACCATGTAGACATGCTCCCTTATTTGTAAAAGGGAAAGTAACTCCTTAATTTTGATAAATACAAAGAATAAATGTTAAATCGCTGATTTAATTAATGCCCCACTGCTCCTGAGCTCCTTGGATAGAAGTCTGAAACCTAAAATGTGTTTAAATATTACTTGTTCTGACTGGCTTCCTGTTGGTAGCTTGGGAGTTTGTCTGTCCCTCACTAGTCATCTGAGCCCTGGGTTTTTATTAGAGTCAGAAATGTAAAAACAAACGCATCTAGGAAGCCATTTGTGATAGAAAGAATGTACCTAGAATAGTTTCCACGTTGCACAAGGGGCAAACATGCAGTGTGTTCATTTTTTTTTAAATTATGATTCTACTTTAGCTATGACACATTTTATAAATGTATTTCATGATGGAAGCATGTCAAATGGTATACCTTTGTTTCAGACTAGAGACATGATCACAAACAAGATACATAACTTTAAGCATTTATTTCATTAACTTATGTTATAGTTGATTATATAATTTTGTTTCTTCCAAATATACCTCTTTTTTGTAATAGTTTAATACAGGCTAGCAGCTTAAACAGCTTAATACAAGAGATGATCAAGGCTAAAAATTATGGTAGCATAGTTTTTTTTTTCAAATACTATATAATGTCTAGGAAATAGTATTTTCCCCCACTTAAAATAGTATTTAGAATAAATCTGAAGAACAATTTTAGAAATAAAATTGACAAGTACTTTTAATGTCAAATATGAAATGTAGGTGGAAACAATCTCAGGATTCTTCCCTACTCTTCTTCACAAAAGTATTTAAACAGAGAAGGGACCGGAGGGAAAGTTACCTATGCATGTCAAGTTAATATGTGCCTATCCCCGGAGAATTCAGAGCAAGGCAAAGAACAGTGGGGCATACTGCTCCGGCAGTAGCTCTGTGTAATCCTTGCCTTTTTCTGCTTCCCCTTCCCGCCTCTCCCCTTATCCCTCACTGCTGTGCCTTTATACTTAGAGTAGAACTAGTTGCAAGTCTTGATTAAAAAGGGATCATCACATCATCGTCTCTGTTCAAGAAAGCCTAGCTAGTCACCTGCTTTTCATTTAGAGGAAAGGGTAGTACACATATCCTAAGAAACAAAAATCTGGAATAAAACGGAAAGCAAGTCAACATACATAATTCTCCTTCAGCGAACTTGTGTTGGCTTGTTCCTTTTCCTTGTGGAGATAAGCCTTCTGTGGCCTGCTGTCCATTTATTTCTGGTCTCTGCATCTGGGACAGTTAAAATAACAGCCATGACTGAGGAATGCCACCGAGGAGACGCTTGTCTTTTTATAATGATAGTCTTCTGAAAAGTTTGGACCGGAATGATCATAGGATTGTATCTAAAATTTCTTTCTTGATGTGCTGTGAATGAGTCTTTTCCTCCTTTCCCTCCCTGTGCTTGGGGCGATAGGCCTAGGACGTCCAAGAACGCGCAGAGTACTGGTTATTGTCGCTATTCAAGCCCATGGCTGACACAAGGGCCTAGGGAGCTCGTAGCCGGCAGGGGTGGGAAGCTGGAAAGGGCTCTTGATGCCATGTGACTTACAGTCTCAGAATTCATTAGGGGGAGTCCTACAAGAAAAGGCTGAATTAGAAAGCAGCCCAGGATAAAGCCAAGTAGGGGTTAGAGAAGCTCCAAGTTATTTACTGTTTATTAATTGAGGTGTCAGCTTTTAAAACTAGGTATGAGTAGTAGTATTCAGAGTATCACATTTAGATTTTGAAGCAAAGAATGTGCTTTAAAGATGATAAGTAAATTAGCAACTCTGAGCTAGAATATTAGCACCTTGAGGGCAGGAACCCCGCATCTTCTAGGCTTAGGATGTATCTCTGGGATCTAGCACATTCCTCGGCACTTAAGAGCCCCTTGGTAGGGCACCTGGATGGCTCAGTGGGTTAAAGCCTCTGCTTTCGGCTCAGGTCATGATCTCAGCGTCCTGGGATCGAGGCCCGCATCGGGCTCTGTGCTCAGCAGGGAGCCTGCTTCCTCCTCTCCCTGTCTCTCTGCCTGCCTCTCTGCCTACTTGTAATCTCTCTCTCTCTGTGTCAAATAAATAAATAAAATCTTAAAAAAAAAAAAGAGCCCCTTGGTAAATGTTTGCTACTTAGCATTCTGAGTTTAAAAGCATTTTTCCCTTGTTACCTGATAATAGAACCAAGGCACTGCTACAAGTCTTAGTTGAGTGATGTTTTAGCAGCGTTTTTCTAAGACTTCCACCAACAGAACTCACATAGCAGCCAAGAGGAAAAACAAAACAAAACAAAACATTCTCTTGGGAGTCTTGAGAAGAGACCTGTCAAGTAGCCTGTCTCAAGCATAGCTTGCAGGGTGAGGTGTGGAGGGTGATTATTGAGCATTGATGCTGGTGTAACAAGTTCACAAGAGGACCAAAAATAGCAAACGGTATTTGTCTGGGTTCTGTCTTACGGAGTGATATCATAGGAACAAGCATCTTTTGTTTTGATGTGGTTTCCTTCTGTTCATTTGTGTTGTGTTGCTTACTTTTTACCAGCCTGAAACACAAGGTCTGCTCCATACCCCTTCGCCTCTTCCCCATCGCAGTCACCACGCCTTCTTACTTGGTTCCAGTTAGTGGCTTTTTAATTTTTTAAACTACAACCCATAGTAAAAAAGGGAAATGTTTTATAGAAAAACCCTCTAGAAATAAGTATATGTGTGTCTGTGTGTATGTGTTTTTGTGGTACACACTGCCCACACACATATAAGCACATAAGTAACTGAAGTAAGTATAAGTAAAAGCTTAAATAAAAACCCATATTTTCAAAAAAAAACCCATATTTTCTACATATAGTGTCCCATGGTATTCTCCATTCCAGACTGTATCCTAGGGGGGAAAAAAAACCTTTTCACAACTTACCTAATTGATACCATAACCCACTAGTGGGTCATGATTAGTTTGAAAAACACTAGCCTGGAATAAATTCACATGTTATTCATTTAGTCATCACACATAGCACTTCTACTAAGAAACATCAAGAGTATTAGGTTTTCACACACAAAAAAACTAAGAAGCAGTAAGGTGCTTCTGCTCTCACATGTGGCGTTCTTTGTGAAGCGTGTGTTGGGTAGGAACAGTTCAGTTAAAAAAATAGAGAAGAACCATGTAAGAACAGGGAAGGGAGAAAGTAGGCCTTTTAATTTATTAAGATAATTGAACTGGCCCTTCATTTTGCCCCCCAAACCAGAACAAACCCCAAGTCTAAGCCCATGTTCTTAGTGTGCGGGCGCTAGGAGCCTGAATATTTTGCAGAAAGCTGATGAGTAACGAACGGCAGGTAACCACTGATCCTACTAGGCAGTCAGGGTGTTGAACTCTGAGGAGCTCGGTACTAAAATGAAAATATTTAGGCAAGAACAGACTCGACAAGAGGTACAATAAGAAAGCAGTAAGAGAAATAAATTTAAGGAAACTGGAAAAAGAAGCTTCCTGTCTCTTGGAATGTTCCCTCTGTCCTCTCCACTACAAATTCTGTTTGTTTGTTTGTTTGTCATTAAACTTTTGTTTTAGTGGGTCTCAAAATTCTGTGACAGACTTAATTATCTCCTTCTAATATTAAAGTTGCCTGTGACTGGGAATCCTGGGCCAAACTGCCTCTGACTCTTCTCTGAGAATGACTGTTCTTAATTATATTAAATTCACAATGAGGGCATCTAACAGATGTTTATCGTATGCCTTTTATGTGCTAGCTCCAGGCACTAGAGACAGCAGTGAACAGATGAAAATCCCTTCCTCACCGTACGTAGAGTCCTGTGAACATGCTGTACAAGTTGAGTGGTTCACAGCATTTAGCCTGGTTGTGCATACTAGACAACCCTCGTAGTGTTATTTTTCAGCTTAGAGTGGGGTGAGCTTGATAAGGATTGTAGCTAGGCCTCAAACGGACTTCTTTTCTTCTTAACAGAACTAAGCTCAAGATTTTTAACCTGAGTATCATGAAGGGTCTAAGAGAGCAAGTGAGTTATCAGTCTCTGCAAGAGTAGCTTCTGTATTCAACCTTGAGAGAAGGAGAATCAATCAGCAGCTTATTTCCCAGGTTGGCTTTAAAAATTTTGTGAGATATTTATATCTGTACATTTAGGTTAAGTATTGTTTTATTAGGGGGCACCTGGGTGGCTCAGTTGGTTAAGCGTCTAACCCTTGGTTTCAGCTCAGGTCATGATCTCAGGATCAAGAGATTGTGCTCCATGTCCAGCTCCATACTCAGCGTGGAGTCTGCCCCCTCCCTCTCCCTCCCCTGCTGCCCCTCCCCACCTAAAATAAATAAATAAATAACATTAAAAAAAAAAAAAGAAAGAAAAGTATAGGGAACGTCTGGGTCAGTTAAACGTCTGCCTTAGCCTCAGGTCATGATCCCAGTGTCCCAGGATAGAGTCCACATGGGGTTCCCTGCTCAGCGGGGAGTCTGCTTCTCCCTCTCCCTCTGCCCCTCCCCCCTACTGCCCCCCGCTTGTGCTGTCTGGCTCTATCTCTCTGTCAAATAAATAAATGAAATCTTAAAAAAAAAAATAAAGCAACCTTTGTCAGTGAATTTTAAAATACTTTTTAATGTGCATTAGATGTTACTTAAAAGTTGTTTATGTTCTCCTCTATCTTCAAAACAAATTCTTATAATTTTAAGAAAGTGTTTTATCCTTGGAGAAAGAGTCTACAGGGTAGATTCTTTCTTTTTTTTTAATTTTTTTTTAATTTTTATTTTTTTTTATATTCTTCTTTCAAGTCTTCATTTTAAAACTGGGTACACACAAGCTTGCTTAGAACCAAAATGAGAACAAAGGTTGGTAATACTTATAGAAAAGTTGATTAGAGAAAAATAGAGTGATTGAAATTATAGATGTCAAACACAGAAACTAGTAGATTCTTAAAACAGAGAGGAAGTCAAAATGGAACAATTGATCTCAAAAGACTGGAGTGCTTTTCTTAAACATCTTTATTACTCTTTGGTTGTTAAATAGCATATATATTAGCTTTTAAAAGACTCACATCATTTTATTTCCCATTTGTACTCTGTGTAATACCTGATCTTACTTGCATTAGTAATAACCAGATTCTTAGCATGTATAACTTGTTTAAACCAATAGAAAAGTAATTATACCTACATGCATAATGATGTATTTTTAAATATATTATCAACCATGTTTAAAAACATGTTAAAAGATAATTAGAACAAAGGGAATGTTCTAGTAATAAACTGATAAGAATATTCATGTAATTGTCTACAATTACATATCAGAATATATGAAGCAGGAGTCTTTCAGTTACTCTGCATTGTAGTAACCTGACCATTTATATTTAAACTAAGCCTTAAGCTGAGAAATACATCCAGAAATCATTTTAAAATGAAGATTTTATTGTTGCTGGCCCTAAGGAGTTCCTTCTTTCTTTAATTATGTTTGTAATATTTTCAAATCTATTTCTACTTTTTTCCTTCCTCTTACTCACTCCTATGATGCATATATTGTAGGAGGAGACTTACAGAATTCCTTCCCGGATGGCCGCAGTTTACAGAACTGTTTATAATCTTTGCTACTTTAAATCTTAAGACATCAGAAATAAGCTTTAATTAATGTTGAGGCCTTTCTTTACCAAAAGTGGAATATTTCATCTCTCTTTAGAAGGATTGCATTTTTTCCTAAGAAAGAAACACTCTTCCTTGCATAGGCCTTGCAGGTGGAAAAGCAGGACTCTTACGGGAAGATTGAGACTAATGGGTGATTCTGCCTAAAGAGGACATGCGTGTTAATCATTACCCCTAATGCTGCCGCATGTTCCATCCACAGTCTCCTCTCCAGTTGTTTGGGTTTTCTATGTTGTAAGATAATCAAAATTTCAAAAGACACGACATAATTTTATTGTCTGTAACCCAAGAGAGTAGGTTCTATAATGATCTGAGTCCTGTGATTCTGCATTTTCTCTCTGTGTGAAACATTTAAAAAGTGTTCTTTTGCCAGACAAAAGGAAGTTAACCAAAGTCTCTATCCAGATATGCATACTGATTTTGACAAGAGACTGTCTACAATGTAGAAATCTAAAGATGTTTGTAAAACTGGACATTGCTGTGCTGTTTCAAAGCACAGGGCATCAACCCAACCTAATTTTATTTCCCTACTAATGTAACTTTAACATAGGTGGGGTTCCTATAGAACTTTCTGGAGAACTCCAGGAAAGTTCCTGGAGGACTTTTTAAGTTGAAACCATTTAAATGCCTTCCTTTTGGACCTAAGAATGATGACGTTTCTGCAACTAATGACATATCTACCAAGATTTTTAAGCAAGGAGAACTGTAACTCAGAGTTCAATGTGAAGTTTTCTTCTATATATAGATCAGTAAGCTATCAAAGACATAACAGTATGCTCAGTTTTTAAGAGAGAGTTGAGAAAACATGAACTCTTCATGGGACACAATCTAGTCTTTAGAACATTGGCTTAGCCTAAAATGAAATCTTTCCAGCGATATTCCCAAACCTTTGCATTGCCACATTCAAGCCCTCTAGGCTTGTCAAAATGAACTGTCTACCAGTCATCTAGAAATATGGTAGAGACAGCTGGCTTCTTTAATTGACAAGTATTTAATTAGTAATATATTGGCCTACGTTTGTGTTGGATTTCTTAACCTATCTTAACATTAAAGATAAAAAGAAGAAAGCAAGATTTATGTCAAGACAACAGAGTAGGGGTGCCTGGGTAGCTCAGTCATTAAGCATCTGCCTTTGGCTCAGGTCATGATCCCAGGGTCCTGGGATCGAGCCCCACATCGGGCTCCCTGCTCAGGGGGAAGCCTGCTTCTCCCTCTCCCACTCCCCCTGCTTGTGTTTCCTCTCTCGCTGTCTCTCTCTGTCAAAAAAAAAAAAAAAAAAAAAAAAGACAACAGTGTAAATGAACCTGGAAGGCATTGTGTTATGTGAAACAATCCAGGCAAAAAAAGAAAGACAAATACTGTGTAGTATTACTCATAGGTGGAATCTAAAAATGTATATATAGGGGCGCCTGGGTGGCTCAGTTGGTTAAGTGGCTGGCTCTTGATTTCAGCTCAGGTCCAGATCTCAGAGCTCAGAGTCCTGGGATGGAGCCCCCCCCAGGTCAGGATCTGCACTCAGCAGGGTGTCTGCTTGACGATTCTCTCCCTCTCTCAGCCCCTCCCCCTGCTCACTCATACGTGCTTTCTCTCTCTAGAATAAATAAATTTTTTTAAAAATTAATTAAATAAAAAATACATGTGGGGCGCCTACGTCACTCAGTTACTTAAGCGTCTGCCTTCAGCTCAGGTCATGATCTCGGGGTTCTGGGATTGAGCCCTACATTGGCCTCCCTGCTTCTCCTTCTCCCTCTGCTGCTGCTCCACCTACTTGTGCGCTCTCTCTCTCCCTGTGTCATGTACATAAATAAAATTTAAAAATATATGTATATGTATATGAAGCTCACATAAACAGAGTAGATTAATGTCTGCCAGGGGACTGGTGGATGGGGAAAAAGAGGAGAGTTTGATAGAACGGTACAAACTTTTAGTTGTAGGATGAAGAAATTCTAAGGATCTGATGTATAATATGGTGACCACAGTTGGTAACAGTGTAGTGTCTAACTGAAATTTGCTGAGTAGAATCAAAAAGAGGAAAAAAAAAAAGCAAATATGTGAGGTGATGAATATGTTAATTAATTCAATAGTGGGAACCCCTTCACAGTGTATACTTAATATCATGTTGTATCCTTTGCCTGTATGACAGTGTTGTCCCTTATACCTCAGTAAATCTGGGGGGAAAAAGAATGACTGAATTTTGAAATTTTTTTTTTGACAGGTTGTACCAATCAGTGAAAATTCTGTATTCCTTTGGCATCTTTGTGACATATTCAATTCAGTTCTATGTTCCAGCAGAGATCATCATCCCTATGATCACATCCAAATTTCATGCTAAATGGAAACAAATCTGTGAATTTGCCATAAGGTCCTTCTTGGTTGCTCTTACGTGTAAGTACTACTACACATTTATAGCATCATAGTTTTTCTTGTTGAACTTCATATAATAAAGCTACTTAAAGTGTGTTTTTTAATATTTTAAAATTGGTTTTGTTTATATAGCTGAGATACTTTTGGGGTTAAAATTCTGTTATTCTACCACTGTATAAGAAAACTATAGACCAGATCCTATTACACTTAAAAGAACTAATCAAATTATTATTTTGAAAACTACAACAGTGGTGATTAAAAATATAAGTGTATTTAAATGAGATGCATAAGGGACTCTTTATATTGTTGATACACATTTTACTTTGGTTTTAGTTTTCCTCGGGCTTTTTATTTCTGCTAACTTTTGTATATTTAACAGTTTAACTCTTCATGACTACCTATAGAAATGGGTTTTGTCTTGTTTTGGTCTTTAATAATTTCAGTGGCTAATTTTACTCATTATTTGAAGGAATGTGTGTAATCTGGTCTTAAGGTTTCACATTATAAAATGCGTCCACCAGGGGGCACTAATTATGGAGACCTGTGGAGAAGGAGCTTGATTTTGGTACAGTGGGAAATAGTGTGAGTTTGGGAGTCACACTGACCTGACGGTTCAAACCTACTAGTCACCTGCTGGTGTCTTTAGACAAGTTCCATACCATCTGTAAGCCCCTCTTTTTTCAACTGTGAAATGAAGAAAGACTTCCTTCATGGCATTTTTGTAGGGTTTAAGAATATTAACAAAGTAGCCAGAAGTTATAATTCTCACCATTATTGTTGTAACCACAAATATAAGATGACTGTAATACTGAACTAACAATTACCTAGAATGATACCAGGGACCATTGGAAATGGGTCAGCTTTCCATGGAAGATATTAGTAACCATCTTGGCCCAATCAAGGTGAGAGAATGAGAGAGTTAGGAATTTGGGGCAACTATAAATTTCAGTGAGCAGCTTGGGGGTGGAGCTTATGCCTAGAGCTAAAGAAAAAGCAAAGCTGGGAAAAGTAAATGAGACCTTTTTTCCAAAATAATCTACTCAGCGGTATATGAGGTTATAGTTATGCATGCTTTGGACAAAGAGAACACAAACCAAGTAGTATGTACTTCTGCTTCACTGGGACACATCACCAGACACTGAGCTTCATTGGAGTTTTCGGCACATGCTTCCCAATTAAAGTCAAAGCCAGCCGATATGCATGACGGGACTGTTTTTTCTCTGCTCTGCACAGCACTTGACAAGCTTTGGGGGGCAGGGTCCTTGTGGATCAGTGTGTGAATAGCCAATGGGACCCCATGTGTCCACAGAGCTCAGCTGGATGTGCTTTGAAACTTGGGTATATCATTCAGTGTGCAGAATTCTGCAGTTCTTTCCAAGTACTGAATGCAAGTTTGTAGTACTGGTGTTCCAAGTAGTGAGCTTATCAGCTTGCATTGTGTTGGTTCCACCAAGTCTCCATTTAACACTTGAATCGTCATTTCAAAGTATCTTCTTTGTGGAACTGGAAAGCTTGGAAAGACGGGTCAGCCTCCCATGGCATTGACTTGCTGAGAGGCGCCTCACAGGTAAGGGAGAAAGTGAATAGAAGCTGGCCAGCAGCCACCACCAACTACAATAAATACCTTTTATTGTACAAACAAACCTGTGGAAAGAACTGTTAAATTCTGAATTATAATGAGCACTGAGACCAGTATTTAATTCCATGTTTGAACTGAGTCTGTAAAGTATGTTAAATACTATTTATTTCTATTACTGTCAAATTCATTGATCTTTCTACTATTTCTAATTTGAAAAAATTTTGGCTTTGGGAGTTTGCTTTCTGGTTTTAGGAGATATGACTGCAAAGTACCAAAATAAATAAATAAATAAATCTTAGTAGTTTGTAAGATACTAGGGAAGATAGACTAAAATCCTTCATTTAAGTTAGCTGCCATTTCAGGTGAGGAAAGCTGTATCCTCCTCATATTCTAGTCCAGAGGTTTGTGGGGAATACCATTAATTATTTGTGTAATTAAAATTTACGTGCTGGAGTGTTCCTTACAATTTTGTTGTTGATGTTATAATATCATGTATTTTGTTTTTTTCTCTGTATTTTCTTCTCTGTGTTTTCACCCTGCAGATGCAAAGAATGGACTTAAAATAGGCCTTTTTTTTTTAAATGAGAGGAAACTTTCTTCCTTAAGGTTACATTCTTTTTATATTCTTTTTCTCTATAATATAGTTTTGAGAAATACTGAATAAACTTAGTATTTAATAGATCTAGTCATAACACCTGTCTGTTAATGGCATAGGGCAGCCTATTAACAGTAATTCTATAGTAAATATTTGTAATGAAGCAATTCTCCATATCCCAGATTATCCTTTGACTTCCTGTTTTTGGAGTTTTTATATATCAGATTTGCCTAAAATATATATATTTCTCTTCCTTATCGACTAATAGCATTACCAAGTAAAAGTTCAAGGCATTTTTTTACTAGCAGATATCTATTGATTATATAAGGTTTAAAGGATAACTTCAGCTAATTGATAAATTTCATGATTTAAAAGTGTTTAATAAGGGGCACCTGGGTGGCTCAGTAGGTTAAGCATCTACCTTTGGCTCAGGTCATGATCCCACGGTTCTGGGATTGAGCCTGGCATCCGGCTCCCTGTTCAGCCGGGAGCCTGCTTCTCCCTCTGCCTGCCACTCTCCCTGCTTGTGCTCTCTCTCTCCCACTCAAATAAATAAATAAAATCTTAAAAAAAAAAAAAAGTGAAAGTGTTTGATAAATGGAGTTTTAGTCTGAATGAACAAATTCTAAAAAACCTATAATGTTCCTCCACATGGCTTTCCAACCATATTTCACTTGATTTTTACTAATAACAGCTGGATTATTGAAAAACATGAATGAGGAAAAATGAATTCCAAAATGAAAGGCTCTTTGGATGGCAATGTTCTAGTCCCACTTGTCCGGTCTTCCTTTTATTCTGCCATCTTAGGTAGAAGTGTGTCCTCATGAAATGGATGTCGTCAGTGAAATTTGAAAGGTCCTAATTTTGTTTGGGAGTTATGATTATAGTTCCCTAGAGAAAAATGTTAAAAGAATGTAGCAAGCATCAACAGGGAGCCCACTTTATCAAGCATTTCTAGTTTAGAGTTGCAACTTCTTCAAAGTCATGTATCTTATTTAGGAAAGTTTGCCACACTTCAGTCCTTTAGGTGTGAGGGTAGGTTTATTATTTCAAAATAACTTTTAGGGTTTTAGCTTTCAAAAGAAATTAAATAAGAAATAAGAGATACTTCCAAGAAACCTAGTAGTTCCAAATTAATACCACATCCTCCTGGAAAACACTGAGAGCCACAAAGAGAATAGGGGAAGGAAAAAACCCATAACCTAAAAATAAAGGAGTGGAGAAACCAATAGATTGCAAACGGAAGAGTTCATTACAGAGCCCAAGTTAAATTATATATCCACCAAGAAAGTTCAGCAAAAGACAAAGAGGCTAGAAATGAGGAAAGCAAAATTATGTAAACTTAGAAATAAGAAGAGAGGGATAGGGGTGCCTGGGTGGCTCAGTTGGTTGAGCACCCAACTCTTGATTTTGGCTCAGGTCATGATCTCAGGGTCTTGAGATAGAGTCCTGCATTGGACTCCATGCTCAGCTGCTCAGCAGGGAGCATGCTTGAGTTTCTTTCCCTCTGCCCCTCCCCCTGTGCTCGTTCTCCTTAAAAATGGATAAAAAGGGCACCTGGGTGGCTCAGTGGGTTAAAGCCTCTGCCTTCGGCTCAGGTCATGATCTCAGGGTCCTGGGATCGAGGCCTGCATCGGGCTCTCTGCTCAGCAGGGAGCCTGCTTCCTCCTCTCTCTGCCTGCCTCTCTGCCTACTTGTTATCTCTCTCTGTGTCAAATAAATAAATAAAAAATCTTTTAAAAATATGGATAAAAAGATCAGAGATGGTAGCTTTAGGAGACAAGTTAGGGAGAACCAACACACACGTCAGTGGAGTCCCCAAAGCCAGAACTCTGGTGATGGAATCCTCATTGGTGGCAGGGGTGACATAGCTGGCACAGGCAGCAGGTGAGCAGACTCAGGTGTTACTTCTGGTGGCTGCTCCAAACCCACAGCAACTCTATCAGTGAGCCGCTTTAGGACACTGGAGAAAGTACTATGAGTCTTAGGTTTTACTGACCCTCTATTAATACCTTTGGCAGGACAAGGGTAAGTAGGACCAAGGAAGTACCAGATCAGAGCTTTCCAGAAAGCTTGCCAGTAGTTTGGAAGAAAATCTGGTTGGAAGTAGTGGTACGTTATTTTTTTTTTTAACTTTTCATTTTGAAATAATTCAGAAAAGTTATAAAAGAAAGTAGAGTTACCATACCCACTGTCTGCATTTAGTACTTCGTTTAAGTATTAGGTATTTAAATAAGGAGAATATATATTTTCATTTTCTAGGTGCTGGAGCGATTCTGATTCCTCGTTTGGACATTGTGATTTCCTTCGTTGGAGCTGTGAGCAGCAGCACATTGGCCCTGATCCTACCACCTTTGGTTGAAATTCTTACATTTTCTAAGGAACACTACAATATATGGATGATCCTGAAAAATATTTCCATAGTGTTCACTGGAGTTGTTGGTTTCTTCTTAGGTACATATGTAACTGTTGAAGAAATCATTTATCCTACTCCCAAAGTTATAGCTGGCGCTCCACAAAATCCTTCTCTGAATTTGAATTCAACATGCTTTACATCTGGTTTGAAATAGTGGAAGCAGAATTATGAGTCTTCTCCTTTTGTCTTGATTCTGAAAATGACAAAAATAAGAACTAGTAGAATACATTGCCATGAACTTATGCATAGAACCAAATTCTCTTTTCTTTTGGTACAATAATGGTATTTTAGTAGTAAACTATAATTCTTTACTGATAGTGGTAAACTGAGAGATTATTGGTTTTAAGTATTTGCAATAATTTAAAAAAATTCAGTTTTGAAAATTTTTAAAATTAAAATGTAGAAAAATTCAAGAATAAAAAGACTTCCACTATTCTTCATTCAATCAGAAATACTCCAACCAAGATTCTCTTTTATACCCATGCTCCTCTATCCCCACCCCACTGAGGAGAGAACAGGGTTCTAACAATAAGAGAATCCAGGAAGGACATAGTTAACAAAAATCTTCTCACTATCTCGGTGAATATCAAAGTGTACTTTCTGTATAATGTAAAAATGTCTTAATCGTGTTTTTACTAGAGAGACAAATACTTATGATTCGTCCATGGAAGGGTAGAAAACTCATTAACCCTAATGTAAGCATCAGAAGTCCCTACAACCAGAATTATTCTGCACAATTCTCTGATGGTAGTTGATCTGCACAATGAAAACTCTGAGGCACTGTGTGAGATCATGACTTTGTGTCTCAGTCAGATTTGAAAGAGACTTTAAGGGTTACCCAACACTATTTCCTTCTTTCTTACCTAGGGAAATTCATGCCCAGAAGGGTTCAGGTAACTTGGTCAAGACCACTCAGGTTTGAGGTCAAGCAAGAGAACCTGATCTTTTGACCCCCAGTCCAGGATTTTTTTATTTTTCACATCACTTCAAGGAAAAAGAATAAATTATGTCCAGTTTAGCCTTTAGCATTGCATTTATTTAATTATATTTTAACACTTGGAAAACCAGTGATCTTTGAATAGTATATGTGACCTGACCATAAAAATCAGAGAACTCTAAAAAGCATGTATTACAGCCATATAAACCCCAACAAGAGAAAGAAGTTTTTAGGGGTCTTTTTGGTTTGGTTTTGTTTTTTAAAGAGTAGAAACCACATGCTGGTTTAACTGCTGGCTAATAGAAGGTACCCTGCTGTGGCTCGAACTCTCCTTATTCCTCCCTTTTTGGGTTTTGTAGGCACCGTCTTTCTCAATAGCAGAAAATAGGTATCTGACAAAATACAGGATTTGTGTATTCCTTCCAGCCCTGTGGCTTTCATTATCATAGCCTTTTACAGATCTGAATGGGCAGAATAAAAAAAAAACATTAGGAAATTTATGCTGAGGAAAAATCAAGGCAATGATAGATTACTAAATCTTGAGACACTCCAGGTTTCTTCCAGAGAAATACCTTTCATTACTCCATATTCATCAAGCCCAGTTACTAACCAATACAATCTCAGTTGACATGAAAAATGAAAAACTTTACTTTTAAAACATTAAGAATCTTGACTTTTAAAAAAAATTCATACTTTAAAACATGTTGAACTTTTTAATCAGGCTGATGGGACTCTCATTTGTAATACTATAAGATATCAAGATCACTGTAGTGTGTGTATTCTATATTTTTATATGTAAATGTTAACTTAGTTCAAGTATTTTTTGCTTTGCATCCTTAATGAGTCATCAAATACAATTCTAACAAAGTATCAGAAGCTTTATTTTTGTACAAATTCGTAAGAATCAAACTTTTTTTAAACATTTACATTAGATGTCACCAATAGTTGTTTGTGATACTTTTATATCAAAGCTGTTCTGTTGAGTTTTTAGTCATACTGAGAGAATGTGGAAGAAGTTATAGGAAAAGTAATCATCATTGAAACTGTTATATAATCACGTTTCTAAGAATAAAATTAGGGTTTTTTTTAAATGTGTAACTTGGTATAAGATGACTTGAAAACCATTATTTAATAGAAAGCACTATTATTTTGTCAGCTATCCTCAGATATTTCTAGTCTATGCGTGAAATTTTATTTTTATACCTTGACCTGTTTATTTCCCTTATTAATTCATCAAATTCAATAAATTCTGAATAGTTGGTCATAGCAATAAATTCGAGATTGAGCAGGAACGAAACGTTGAGCGCACTATCCGCCAGGCTTCCTTATGCAGCGGCTGCTGAATCCACAGCCAGTACTTAGTCCGCTAAATCATCAGCACTTTAAATCCAAGAGAAGAGTGGAAATGGTGAAAGAAGGGGCTAAAATGGGAGAGACTAGTCTTAGTCCTTAACAAGAAACTGTTCAGGTGTAAAGCATAAATGCACCCTTACTTAAAGATTCTTGATGATGTATTTTATTTGCAAAAAAATTAGTGGCAATATTTTTCCTCTGAAAAATTTAGTTTTAACTGAGTCATAATGTTTTCTAAAGATTTTCAGAGAAGATACTTTGATGAGACCAGCTGTTGCTTTTATTTTGGGGCCTGGAAAAATGAGAACGATTGCACCTGTCAAATTGTGTGTCTGGTATCGTGGTCCATTACGTTACAGCTCAGACGGCTGCCGAGTTTCATCTGCTACGGTGCAGGGCCCTCTTCTCTCAAAGCTAATCAGGTGCCTGAGAGCCTTTTCTACCACAGAGGTGGGGGTGCGAAAGGAAAGCTTCATTGACCCTGCCGACCTCTGTTCTAAGTCGGTTATCATTAGTCCCTTACCTTCAAAAGGGTGTGGCCAGTTTCAGAGTCAACTTGTCAAAACACTGGTTTTCAGATATTTTTTTTTTAATCAGAGAATCTTCTCTTTGCCACCTGGTCAGATCTCGCCACAATTAAATAAGAACTAAGGTTTTTCCTTGGTTAAAGACCAATTTGTATGATGTTATCGACTAAAAAAGTACACCGGATCAGCCAATGCCACGTGATGTTTTAATTCTATCCTTGCTGGATTCTCCTTTCTTAAAACCATTTCTGCCTCTCATCTAGGCAATGCACTGAACGTTTTTATAAGCATTTTATGCAATGTGCATGTTGTAAATTTCCTAACAGGGCCGAATTTCATTCAGTATTTTCAGAATAGTTACAGGAAAGCTGACAAACTACAAAGCGTTATAAAAATATTAATGGGACTATGAATTAAAGTTCCACGTTACGGCCACGTCTAGCTGCAGCAAACATGGGTGTTTGTGGAGCTCACCTGTGGCGTTCTTCACTGGAGATTCCACCTGTATAGCAGCTGAATAGTAGTACGTTAGTTTACATTCGGTTCCGACCTCAGTTCTCTTTTCTTCATTTACAAAGGAGAAGATACAGAATGGAGATAATGGAAATCAAAAATAAAAATTTAAAAATGATACCAGTGGCCCAATGAGTACTTTCTGTTGAGGAATATGATTTGGTAAAAATACCATTGATCATGTAAAATGATTTTTTTAAATGAATCTGTTTTGTTCGTTTTGGCTGAACTAGCTTCCCCCTTCCTAAGAAAATTTGAGAACTTTGATCTAAAAGGTGTAACAAGATACTTCCTGACATTAAATGACTGACTGTAATCGTTAAGACTTTGGCAGTATTATGGATAATCTTATTTATGCCCCTAGTGCTTATTCAGCTAAACACCTTAATGAAAGTGGTTGGTTTTCACCTACGAGGTGAGAAAACATGCTTAAGAAATGACTGGAAATTCTATTTATTACCCTATGATAAATGAAATGATGACTTACTCTCATTCTTAAAAAGCCATATTAAAATTAGCTGGTTCTTAGGCACACACACACACACACACACACACACACACACACACACACACACCAGTAATCTGTGTGAATTAGATACTGATACTAATATGCCATTTAAACTGGGACCAGAAAGATATGTTGAAAGACCACTCCCAAAATGATTCCATTAGAGTTTTCTTGAAAACAAATAGGAAAGTAACGCTTATACCGTGACTAAATTAAGCTGTGGATTTATGTGTTTTTCAAAATGATTTTGTGAGTTTGAAAACTAAATATCATTGTGCTTGAGTCAATTCTTTTTCTTTTAACTTATTTTTCTTTACACTATGAAAAAAACTGTCTTAAAGTACTGTAACTCTTCTGAATTTTCAATAAAATATAATTATTTTGCTTGCAAATGCCTTTTTAAATGAAATTTGTCTTCTCCAAGGTTAAATGATATTGACGAAATGGCACTAGTATATTCTCATCATAACATCTTAATCAATCTTTGTGGTTAATTCTTTGGCATGTGATCTTCAGCCTTAGAAGTTTATATCATGTACCCTAAGATTTAAGAACAGAAGTTGATTAAAAATGAAGGGACATACTCAAAACCATGACCTAACCTTCATACGGAGTAAATGCAGAAAGAACGAGCAGTCTGCAGATGTTACATCTGTGATTTAATTTACCACTCTTTAGGTCAAGAATATGTATCAGTGGGCGCCTGGGTGGCTCAGTGGGTTAAAGCCTCTGCCTTCGGCTCAGGTTATGATCCCAGGGTCCTGGCTGGGATCAAGGCCCGCATCCGGCTCCCTGCTCAGCAGGGAGCCTGCTTCCTCCTCTCTCTGTCTGCCTGTCTGCCTACTTGTGATCTCTCTCTCTCTCTGTCAAGTAGATAAATAAAAAGAAAATCTTTAAAAAAAAAGAGTATGTATCAGTTACACTTTGATACATTTTGCTTGCATTATGCCAACTCACCAAATCAAAGATCATAAACATATTTGCACCTTTACATCAATAATCCTGCTCTTGCGAACCTAGCCTAAGGGCATGCCATAGTTCATCAGAAGAGAAAAACTCTGTGCCAAAAGGTGCATCGGCAACATTTTAATAGTGAAAAATTGGAAACAACCTAAATGTTCAACAATAAGGAAATCATAAGTTGTGACATAGTAACCTAGAATACAATGAAAATTGTATTAATTACATTGTCATTACACTGAAGGTTAATAATTTGGGAAATAATAAGTACATAAAGTTAATTTTTGCAGCTCCGTAAAAATGCTTTTGAACTGACACGAGATACAGAGAAAGTGGAACCATAGTGTTAGGAAAAGGATGGGTTTAGGGCAACCTGGGTGTCTCAGTTGGTTGAGCATCCAACTCTTGGTTTCAGCTCAGGTCATGATGTCCTGGGTGGTGAGATGGAGCCCTGCATCAGGCTCCGTGCTCAGGGCGGAGTCTGCTTGAGGATTCTCTCCCTCTGCCCCTTACCCACTCCTGTGTGTGCTCTCTCTCAAGTGAATAATAATAATAATAAAAGATGGGTTTTACTATTTTTAAATGAATAGTAAGGGACTGTGAGAGAAATGAAGGGGAATAAAGTTACAAAGCCTTAGTAGGAGTACATGCTCTTGGCAAGCATCAGAAGGAATGGAAAGACAAAAACAACCAACAGAGTAGGACTAGAACTAGGTACAGAGAGAGATAAATGCAATGAAAAGACCCACAGAATGCCTGCTGAAGGAAAACAAATACAGCCATTTTGTTAAATTAATTTTAGATCTTTTTATGCAAAGGAGTGGTGGTTCTAACATACACACATGCGTCTCAGGATTTTGCACATAGATTGGTGGGGTTCACACGTTAAAAACTGGCTTGATTCAAAGTTTCCTTTTACGGGTGGATTTGTTTGAAGACTTAAAATGGTGGGAGAGAATCAGGTCTTTCTGAAGATCTTCAAAGTCAGAGTTTTCTGGTGCCATGAAACACAGGACCACTTGGTCCCAGATGATAGAATGCTTCTCAAACTAAAGCTAAAACATGAATCTTGCCAAGGAATTAGGGAGTAAGTTCATTCTCCTCCATCTTGGATCTTGAGTTGGGCCAAAGGATGAGGACAGACACAGGAACACCCCCCGCACCCCCACCTAACCTGCTCTAAGTGGAGAGGAAAGGACTGTTGAGTGTGGATCAGGCTGAGCAGGTCTAGAGCAGAACAAGAAGGCAGACCAAAAAACTGGGCAGTGCAGAAGGAATACCTTCAGATCAGAGAGCCACAGGGACTTATGTATCTTTGTAGCTCCAGCTCCTCATAGTTCTCCAGAAGGGCAATGAACAAGCCACTAGGAAATCTCCTGTCTTAAATCTCTCCTTCCCCAACCTCAGCTGTATAAAGACCATTCTCCTAAATGTCATTCACTTGCAGGCCTCACTCCCTTGCCTCCCCTACAAGTTACAGTAATGCCAAGGTGCTGGTCGCCCCACAAACATACAGCACATATACTGTTGTTCACCTGTGTAACTCCATCACGTCATGTTGAGACTATTTCCTTCTACTTACCCCCCCCAACCCCCATGTTTTCCTGGCCAACCCTTAGCTATTGGTAAGACTCAGCCTGCGTGTCTTTCCTATCAGGAAGACTTCCCATCCATTCTGTCCCCTATCCAGAGTGAGCTGTGTCTTCTTTCATGCTAGCAGAAGACCTTGGGTTTATGGTCACACTTTCCACATGGTTCATAATCCAGTTTCTGTGTCTGTCTCTCTGCTACACTGGGAGTTCTGCAAGCATGTTACATGTATTCATTGCTTGGTTTCTTCTCTGTCCAGCCTTAGAGAATATAAGCTCAACAGAAGAAGTGATTTGGGCAACTGTCTTCACTACTAAAAATCCAGTGCCTAGAGGAGGGCTGGGCACATAGTAGATGCCTGAAAAATATTTGTTTGAATGAATTATGAATTGAAAAGAATAGCAAGGAAAAGCCCATATTAGAGATCTGGCACACACTAAAATCTTCAAGCATATAGGCAAAGTCACGCTTTTTATACAGACCTCTACACCCCATGCCTATTTGTTTAATGACTGGAGCCAGCCCTCTTCCATATGCTAACCCAGCAGGCTACGATACTGTAAAGCAAAGACTGTCAAGTCTGAGCATCTTGTAAAAAATCCTATGAATCAATCAAACCTCAACACCATATTCAGGAGCTCCTGGTAGTTCATGTGAAGTCTAATAAAAAGGAAAAAACTGGAAAGCCTATCTCACAAGCCTTAATGTCTTCATGTTTTATATGAACAGATAAAGTTTTGTAGAAAAAAAATCCAGAAGTTATACTTTCTACCCATTGTTTAAAAAATTATGTATGACCTAGAAGGCAAGTAGTCCATTTCTCTAAAAAGTATAGAAGGAAGTAGCCATCTAAACTATGATATCTAGTCCTGATGTCTGAGAGTACTTTCCTGAATTTTTGATGCCTAAAGGCTCCCTACTTATAAAAGAGTCATACATTCAGTAGTTTGAGGGGAGCCTGTCACAAAGGAGAATATTCTCTGGCTATTCTGAGAAGTTACCTATTGTCAAAGTGCATCACAGCACACTCCATAAAGGGACCCCAGTAAAAATCAAGAAAGGGAATCTGTAAATGTTGGGAGAAGGGACTGTCGAGATGATCATTGAAGAACTGGCTAGGAATAAAAAGGGAAAATAAGAATAGCAATGGACATGTGGAAATTGGAATTAATTTAATGGAAGATCCATTGCTCCCTACATTGTCTTTCACAAGACCTCACCCATGTGTGTTATTTGCAGTGTGCTCTCAGACCACGGTCATAGTTTTCACCATAAAATAGATAGATTTTGTCTTTGGGGAAGACAGGACCCCTCAGGACTCCAGTCTTCATGTTGTCTTTAGGATGTGCTTGTACTAGTAGTAGTCACCCAATGTTAATGACTGCTCTGCGCCTGTATTAAAAGATAGTGTCTCAAATCGCATAGTACCAGTGCTGTATGGTGTAGAAGATAGTCATCAAACATTGCATGCCCGGAGCAATTCACCTTTCAGCTAATGCTGTATAGTACATATATAAAGGAAGTGCTTGATGACTTTTGGTTAATGTAATACAGAAAACTCATAACAGAAGAAATTTTTAAATTATTTTGGAGGATGCCTGGGTGGCTCAGTCGGTTAAGCGACTGCCTTCGGCTCAGGTCATGATCATGATCCCAGGGTCCTGGGATCGAGTCCAACATCAGGGTCCCTGTTCAGCAGGGAGCCTGTTTCTCGCTCTGCCTGCGGCCCCCCCTCCTTGTGCTAGCTCTCTCTCTCTCTGACAAATAACTAAAGAAAATCTTTAAAAATAATTTAATTAATCAATTAATTAATTAATAATTTTGGAGCCATCGTATAGACTGGAGATGTGCTGTGCTCCATTCTGACACAGGCCCAGATTCTTACAAGATTAGAAGAGTAACTCCCAAAGGCAAATCCACAGCTTGGTTTTCAGAGATTAATTAGCTGTCTACCATAGCACCTCCTGATTGCAATTTTACTTTTAAGGAAATAGTGAAAATTATACTATGATCAACTTGCAGTTACCAAGTGTATACATTGTTAGCATGTGCTGTCACGAAGTGACAGGGACTAGAAGACCCTGCTTTTCCCCCACTGACAAATGCCGGTTGGCAGAGGAAAATGTGCTCTCAGGAGCTGGGAAAGAGGGGCGGGGAAATTCCCCACAACATCGATAATGCCAATAGAGATCATGTCTATCATTTCAGGTAAGTGGGGCATCTCAGCAATACCGTCAGCTATCTTGACAAGGCTGACTTTATCATAAGGATGAACTATTGCCAGCTTTCAATGGTGACGATCAGGTGTGAGGATTAAAACAAAGCAAAACAAGCTGGGGTCCAAATGCCTTGGTCATTAGGAACTGGACTCTTTCTCAATGTTTGATGATTTTCTTTCTCATTAGAAAAAACAAAGCAAAAAAATCATGGGTATGTTTAAAAGCCACATCAAGATGTGCAATGAGACATGAAGAACTGTTCAACAGAACACAATGCAACCAAAGAGCAGATTAGGATTTTATCTGTCACTAACCCTAACTAGACCGAGTCAGTCCACCAGGTCTCGATTCCCTTGCGGACTCAAGGGTTTTCAGGGTCCTCTACTCATTAAATCTCTCCATTAAGTTCTGGGTCCATGTTTGACCTGAATATCCAGAATTATCAGATGGAGACTTCAAACAACTGCTGAAATTCTCAATCATCTATAGCTTTAATTTTAATACCTCAATTTAGCAGCCATGAAGAGGCAGGGACGAAACATACTGCATATAGGAGCTAATGCTTAAATCATTGAGCCAAAGTTTAGTGAAAGGTTGTCTGTGAGATCATCCCTCTTCCACTGACATGAAACAATTATTTTTACCATTAATATTATGTTCCACTTTTATAATTTAAATACTTATCATGTCTCTTTCTATTCACTTAGAATTAACTGTCTAAGGGTACAGTGAGTAAGCCACTAAGTAGTTTGGGGATAAGGAAAATTTGAGAAACGTTGGTGAGAGATTGTTGGTGGAATGAGTGGCTGAGGGAATTATCTAGGATATGCAAAGCCTGAAAATGGCAAAAGAGAACCTTCAAGGGTTTCCTTCTTGTCATGGCCATAGAAAATTGAGAAAATATTGAGAACTGGTGTAAGGGAAAGAATGTTACAAATCCTAGTTTTTGTGTTTAATAAATATGGCAATGACTGACTCTTTTAAGACGCTTAAAATACAGTAGTTCCCCTACCCCACTTATCCGTGGAGGATGTGTTCCAAGAAAAGAAAGAAAAGAACAACGATTTTTGATATCCACATATTTTTGTGAGCTTGAGGTCTAGGAGTATTGTAACAGCAAGAAAGAAGAGAGATATGGCCTAGATACTAAATCTGATGGTGTTGTCATTCTTTAATTCAGTCCATTTTCAAAATTAACTCCATGAAACTGCGCCTTGATAAGAACAGCTGGCAGGAAAATAATGTTCTCGTCGTGCATTAGTCAGGACAAGTACTATAGCTGCTATACCAAACTATCCCTAAAGTTTTAGTGACGTCACATAACGAAAGTTTATTTCTTGTCCAAGTCACAAAGTGCTATACAGTGGGCCCCCTCCCCCAGGTGGATATTCCAGGATCCTGGCTCTTTGCATCTTGTGTCACTATCATACTAAACACCTAACTTCCATGGTCACCCTGGAAGGGAAAGAGAAACACTGTGCAGTTTTCTGGCCAGTCCTAGAAGAGGCGGACATCACTGCCACCCACATCCCATTCCATTGCCTGGGACGTAATCAATTGGCCCTGTGTGACTAACTGCAAGGAAGGCTCATGACTCGAGAATTTCTATATGCCCAGGAAAAGGAAGTGGAATTGGTAAACAACTAGCAAGTCTCAGCTGGATGGTAATTGAAAATACTACTTTATATTAAAAAAATATATATCATGCTATAAGATCCCAAAAAATGTGACTTTTTTTCTGTGTGTGACTTTTTAAAATATAACACACTACCTTCAGGAAATTTTGAGCTTAAGGATTTCAAATTGGTTTAAACTACAGATTCCTGAGAAAACACACTCACACTCTGCTGTCCTCAAAAGTGTCTTGGTAAAGAAGTCGGAGAAGTCGGTAGCCATGTTTTCAGACTGAGGTAGCCCCACATTGTCATTTTCAGCTCAGTGATCAACATCAGAGAATCAGACACACAATCTGTACACTTCAGACAAAATTTCTTCTCACACATTCCACTCCATTCCCTTAATAGCGATCCTTGACTCTTATGAGAGACCCAAGCTGCTGATCTGATTAGCACTGTGCACTGAACCAAAGAGCCTCAACATGGGAATGTAAAAAGAGACAGTGATCGAAGATTAACTGCTGTTATAAAAATGGTGAAAGGAATCCAGTCTGCTCAGCTGTTAACATTGAACAAGGAGAGGAGACACATCACCATAGGGGAGAATATGGAATATTTCATTTCTGAAATTTGAATGTACTTTTTCTCTTCAGAACTTAAGAGTCAGAACTGAGCAAGTGGCATGCATGGAATGCAGCCACTGAACTAAATTTAAAAGTCCCTTCTGAACACAGCAAGGTATCAAGAAACATTTGATGGATTGAGGAATAGAAGTAAAGAATGATACTGCTGTACTGACAATTCCTGAATATAGCACCTATCATTTTTAATTAAAAAAATAAAGTCACTAATTAAACTTGCAAAAGGAGAATTAATTTCCTGAACTGACAATAGCATTAATATATAGTTATGATTTGATTATAAGTAAATAGTTATCAAAGCTTCATATTTTTGAGTAAAAAGCATGGCTTAGTACAACCTGAGAATAAAAGCCTCTGGATATAATAGATTAAAACAAAAAAAGCTACCAAACCTTCATAACAGAGTGCAGACCTCACCAAATCACAGATTAATCCTATGTGGTTAGCACAGACTTTCCCCCAGACCCTAGGTTCCTTTTTCATCCTTTTAATAGGGTATTTTACAGAGCAAAGTTTTTATTTTCATGAGGTCCAAACTGTAAAAACTTTTTATTTCATCAGTCATGCTTCTGGTTTCAAGTCTACGCATGACTTGCCTAGGCCTAAATCCTAAGGACTTTCTCCTAACTTTTAAAAAGTTTTAAAATAAATAAATAAACAAACAAATAAATAAATATTAAAAAAATATTCTGCCTTTATTTCTACATTTAAGTCCATAATCCGTTTTGAGTTAACTTTTGTTTAAGGTGTGACACTTAGGTCAAGATTCTTTTTCCCCACATGGATGTTCAATTGCTCCAGCACCATTTTTTATTTTAAAGATTTTATTTACTTACTTGAGAGAGAGCACAAGATGGGGGAGGGTCAGAGGGAGAAGCAGTCTCCCCACTGAGCAGGGACCCTGATGCAGGACTTGATTCTGGGACTCCAGGATGATGACCTGAGCCAAAGGCAGTCCCCCAACCAACTGAGCCACCCAGGTGCTCACTCTGGCACCATTTAATGCAAAGGCTCTCTTTTCTCCATTGACTTGTTTTTGTACCTTTGTCAAACATCATCTGGGGTTATCTGTGGATCTATTTCTGGGTTCTCTATTCTGTTCCACTAATCTATGAGTCTATTTGCCCACCAATATTCACACTGCCCTAATTATTGTAGCTATGGGATATGTTTTGGAAATTTGGTCTACTAATTTCTACCACTTTATTTTCTTGTACAAAATTGTTTTAGCTATTTTACTACCTTTACTTTTCTATACAAATTTTAGAATAATACTGTCTGCGTCTACTAAAAATCCTTTAGTAGGTTTTTTAGCTCAGTTTTCTGTTGATAATTTCAGAAACAGCTAATGTGAGAGGTCATTGTACAATCATTTTATGCTTACGTCAATTATGTTCCCTTGTTCGAGGGTTCCAGTTTTATCCTCTGGTTTCCAACCTGGGTAGCTGTTATTACCAAAGCATAAGCATCCCATTTCTGTGCACCAGCAGAAAGATAACGGAGGTCCTCATTCTTGCTTCCAATGGTCACTCACCCCTGAGAATTTGCCCCCTTCGGCAGTCTGAGTATAATGCTCTCTCATCCCTTGGATTTGTATCTTGCTTGCTATTCTATACTGCTACCTTGCCTTTATACTAGGCTCCATTAATGGACATCCAATGCAGAGAAAAAAATATTCTAAGAACTATTCCAGTTATTTCTGATAGCCACTATGCCAGTGGTAGCTGAGAGTTGCCACCCAACAAGCATTATTGTCTAAAGATCTTTCATAGTGACCCTCGGCAAGACTTGAAGTCACTTGACTTCTGTGAAATGAGCAGAACCAGAAGTAATTGAGAATAAAAATTGCTTAAAGTTTGGGGTGCCTGGGTGGCTCAGTCGGTTAAGCATCTGCCTTCAGCTCAGGTCATGATCCCAGAGTCCCAGGATCGAGCCCCACATGGGGCTCACTGGTCAGCAGGGAGTCTACTTCTCCCTCTGGCCTTCCCCCTTCTTGTGTTCTCTCTCTCACTCTCAAATACATAAATAAAATATTTTTTTAAAAAAAATTTGCTTAAAGTTTATAAAGACACTCAGTGTATCTTCTCTTCTTCTGGACTTAAATATTTAAAAAATAAATAAACAAAATCCCCATTATTGCTTTCAAATTTGGCCACATGGAGTAATGAGAATGACAAATTTTGCCTTAGATAATTCAAAAGGATAACTGTCTACTACATAATATCTCATTTCAGCTTTAATAAAATAGGTCTACTGTAGTTAATAAACAATAAAAATGACTAATTATGGGGCACCTAATATGTGTGGGACCCTTTTTATAGGCAGTATCTTGTTTAAATCTCACAGCCATACGAGGGAGAAAGCATTATTATCCCAATCCATAAAAGAGGAAACTGAGTCCTAAGACAGTTAAGCAAAGTACCTCAGGAGATATAGCTAGCAAGTGGTAAAGTGAGGATGGATACTCAGGTCTGACCAACGTGAAACCCCATGTTCCCAACCAATATAATACATATTATATTTGATTGCTTCTTCATAGAGGGAAATGACACTGAACAGTTAAGGATCAAATTAATTATCATCCTATGACATTATTCAACTTTAATGATAATAGCTCTTGGCATTTTTCAAAAGTCAGACAATGAAGTAGTAACTTCTTTAGGTAATTATGTGAATGCTTCCAGGCTGTTCCACTCTCCTTAAAAATGTCAGGAGACAAAAGAAAGGAGACAAGCTCAAAGTGGAACAGGTCAGATGTAAAAAAGAAATTCCCAATAGTGTAATAGGTATGGAAATGTTTTACTGAGAAAGGAAGTGCATAATCTTAAAATGTCCACAAAAGGTTTAAAGACTTCAGCCCAGAGCAAGAGGAATTGAGTTAATTACTTATGAAAATCTTAAAGGGCTTTCATTATTAAGAACATTGTGAACCAAAATTCAGATCCTTGAAAACATGCCTAACATCTTTTTGGCTATTTTTTTTTCAAAGATTTATTTTATTTATTTTATAGAGAGAGAAAGAGAGAGCACAAGTGAGGGGGAGGAGCAGAGAGAGAGATCCTTAAGCAGACTTCCCACTGAGAAGTGAGCCCTGATGGGGGTTTGACCCCAGGACCTGAGATCATGACCTGAGCCAAAATCAAGAGTCAGATGCTCTACCGAGTGAACCACCCAGGTGCCTTTTTTTTTTTTTTTTTGGTTACAATAAGAAAAGACGAAACGGTATCAAATCTCTCTGGATTTGAGGATTATTAAGACAATTAAGATTTTGGTAACACTTTATTACTAATTAAGACCTCCAAAGAAGAATAAAGAGTAAGTTTTGCAATAAGAATGTCTTTTTTTGGGGGGGGGACACATTCATCTTAATGAAAGAACATATTAGTTGAAAGAAGCTTTCTACACAGTGTTGTTTCAAAGAGTTAAGCATGTGGCCCTTTATGCAATGAGAATTTCAATATTAATTCAATATGGCTACAACATCTTGGACACACACACAGAAGAAAGAAAAAGAATTTCCTTAAATAAATCGAAGGAAATTTCTGGAAAGAATGCTGCTACCTCAGTGTAGCCCTCCTCATTCTGATACAAGTCAAATAGCCAGATCCTTGCCCAAGAACCCAAAAGTTGATCTTCTCAGATTACTGCCCTTCTTAGATGGCCTGCTCACATACACAGAGTTCCCAGATAGTCTTCCCATTCAAGGAAGACACTTATTAGAAAAATGAATCTCCTATACAATGGCAGAGAAACTCACAGCATCTACCTCCAACAATCATTCTTAAATATGAGTGGACAACTAAGAGTCATCAGACAAATGAGGAAAGCATCAAGATGGAAGAGGAAGGCCAGTACAAATAAAAGGGGGTAAAAATGAACCTACAAGAGATAGACATAATTCTGAGAACAGATTATACTTAAAAAAAATTTTAGTCGGTGTTCTTTAGAAAGATTTGATAAAATACTGCTGCCACGAGTTGAGAACAGGATGTTATGAAGATGACAAAGAAAAAAATAAATTAAAAGTGATTTCCAAAATAAAATAATTCATCAGAAGAACTGCTAAAGTCCAGTAAATCTCCCAGGCTGTGAAGCAAAAGAGGGTAAGATGGAAAATACAATGGAAAAAATATAAGACATAAAAGAACTTACCCCAGGGCACTCAGCTTTCTCTACCCGGGAGACTGAGACTGAACAAGGCAGGTGATGCAGAGCTAGTTGGCATTCTCGATGCCCCCCATAGCCACCCCCATCAGAGAGGCCCAATGGGGAGCAGAACTTCCACCCTCCCCCAAAGGCAATCAGGCAGTGAGAGTCAAGGCTTCAGTTTCACCAGGAGGTATCAGTGGAGTCAAACAGGGAGCTGAACTTCCAGCCCCACCTAGGCCTGTACACTACACCTTTGGAGATGACTGCCTCCAAAGAAGAAAAATAGGATCCAGGATCTCATGACATAATATCCAAACTTTCTAGGGTACAATAAAATCACTTGTCAAACCAAGAACCATCTCAACTTGAATTGGAGAGGATAATCAAGAAATGCCACACCAAGATGATACAGATGTTGGCATTAGCTAAGAAGAATCATTGAACACAAAATGAACAATGGCAGCCAAGCTTGAAACAAAAGATAAATCACCTTCAGCAAAGAAATAGAAGGTATGAGGAGAACAAAATGGAAGTTTTAGAAAAGAAAAATATAACTGACATTTGAAAAACTCACCGGATGGACTCAATAGCAGAATGAATATGACAAAGGAAAGAATCAGTGAACTTGAGGAAGAACAGAAGTGACGGAACCTGAACAGTGGAGAGGAAATAGATGGAAAACAAGTGAACAGAACCTCAGGGGCCCATGGAACAATAGAGCTAACATTTGTATAACAAAGACCCAGAAGGAGAGAAGGAAGAGCGGGGCTCAGAAGAGTTGAAGAAATAATAATAATTCAGACTTTTTTGAGTAAGACATTCCTCCTTTAAAACATCAAAAATTTTCAGAGGTCGCTTCCTTATGGTTGCCATACTTCTTTTATCCATAGGAAAAATGCAAGCAGCAAAAAACCTACAGTAAATTCAGCCCTTTTAAGTATAGTCAGACTGTGTTATCACAGCTACCTTGGAAATTTGCAGATGTGGGTAGATGCGTGAAACACTTAGCCTTCCAAACCCTAGTCGCTGCACACCATGGCTTGCAGATCCCATGACATAACTGACTTCTGAAGAAGGTCACTGTTTTGTTAATTTGTTCTTCATTCAACAAATACTTCCGGTTCCCTTATTCTGGCCCACATATTGGGAAGTGCTGTGCTATAGCAAGAGTCCTGCATTGAATCTTGCTGTTTGGCAACCTATCCAGTGTGTTCTGCTGTTCTAGAAAATGTCTCCTCTTGGTTCTGACCAGCCTTAGCTCATCAGAGCATAGCTTGTTGGTACATCTGGGGAGAACCTACTTAGGCTTTTGTGTTTTTGTTTTTTGGACTGCTAAAAATCTTTTTGTATGGTAAGAGCCATTTTGCTATCAAATGTTTTGTAACCAAGCTTACCTTAGAGTTGGTTTTATCTTTGGTTTTGTTTGTTTGTTGTTGTTGTTGTTGCAAAGTTTCGTACTTATTCAACTTCCCCCCAAATCTCAGTCTCATTCTGAATGGCTCTTTATTACATAAGCTCTTTCCAGCTCCCCAAGACAATTGTTGCCTACTTAGCTGTTACCATTACTGGACGGTACCATAGGCTTAACAGACAAGAATTGAATTTCTATCAAATAAATTGGAAATTTGGGTGAAGGAACTCATCACTACTTGGACTGGATTTTAGGCCAGCATCTTCCAGCTTTCAAGATCTAAATATTTTGTGCCTATCTTGCTGTACCAACCAAAATGACAAAAGGCCACATTTCTATTTTACTCCTTACTAATTACTGAACTCACAGTTCAGTACAATTTCTAGTTAACTGAAAATCTGTGCAAATTTAATGTGATGTCAAAGGGTAATTTTCAAAAATTGGTAAGAATCATGGCTTTCAGATATAAGATGAAAATGTATCAAAGATTTTAACTCCTTTTATGCACAAATTCTAATGAAGTAAATAAATGTTGAAATGAATTTGCAGAACTTGTTCTGCACGTGGAGCACTAGTCAATTTTATTCCAATGGGGCATATCTAATTTATATTCTTATAGACAAGAACTGTTCGCATGGCTGTCGGTTTGCTACTAAGTTAACTTCTACCTCTCCAGAGTTGTAGAATAGCCTAGTCAGAGTCGCCGCCATATGGAAGTACATAATTCTGGAGCCTTCAGCCTTTCACTGAAAGGATATTCAGTAGTCTTTTGCTCATTCCGAAATCTTAAGTTTTTCTCTACAGTGATAAAAACTATTAATGCTGCCTTAGCACAGTTACAGAAGGCAGAATAAAGAACATATTTGCTGAAAGTACACAGAAAGCAATCACGTCTCCTTTTTTATTTTAATTTTTAATCCCAGTATAGTTAACATACAATGGTATATTAGCTTCAAGTATACAATATAGTGAGTGATTCAACACTTTCATACATCACCCAGCACTCATCACGACAAGAGCAGTCCTTAATCCTCATCACTTATTTCACCCAAACCTCCCACCCACCTCCCCTCTGGGAAATCACATCTCTTTTATAGCTGGTAATTAGCTGGTTTTTTAAAAACACATAAACGGAATAAAATAAATAAATGTTAATAATCATGAGCGGAATATTGTAAATATCACCTGACCTTGGTTATCTAAGATAACAAGTAGAAATGTAGTAACTACTAACTAAATGCAAAACGGAAACATGGTAAATGTCATACAAAAGGCATACATCTAGAAGATGAAAATAGGGATTTTTTAAAAAGATATGAATTATTCTCATCAATTATTACCCCCTGTAATGAAAAAACATGGTCTGCCATGTCGGGGAGTGAAGGTGGACTGGGAAGATGGGCTGTTCTGGTTAAATGTAAGTGGCCTAAAGAAGACATTCAAAGGCAACGGAGAAGCAATTTCCTTAAACTACTGACATGCAGTTGACTTACTTGCTTTAGGATGAATTTATTCCTTTGTCTGCAATACAAGTCCAATGCATTTTAATTTTTCAAACAGTAGTTTGTTCAGCAAGAATTTATTTAGGTCCTTACCATGTGCCTAGAACCATGCTAATCAATACTATCTTCTATCATTCCGTACTCTAAAAAAGGCTACTATTAAATCCAACTGTAAGCAGAACTTCCTTAGACTTCAAACATGAGCAGGAGTGGGAGGGCTGCAAGAGCAAAGAACAAGGCCAAGTGTTTTAGCTTAGCTGGTGGGCGAGCCAAGTGGGTAAGGCAGGGCTTGGAATCAGAGTCCCCAAAAAGCATCAAAATCTAAGCAGTTCCACTTCTTCTGCTATCCTGATATACCAGGTCACAAGCTACATAAAGTTCTTTGTATAGTTCAGACAAGTGTTTATTCACTGTTCCACGACTGCACCCAAACAGATTCCCAAACCTTGTCCCATTCATTTCCACTGCCTGAATTCCACCACTACCTCCCCTCTCACTTCCTTCCCTACCAGACTGCGTTGTTTGAAGGGCAAGATTTGCATCTCAGATCTACCTACTGAAGCCTGTATATATGTTCTTAGCACCTAAAGTAGTTGTAGTAGGTACTCACAATGCTTGTTGACTGAAGGGTGAAAAGAAAGAAAGAAGAACTTGACAAAAGAATAAACAGTTAGAGATCTTTCTGGGTTATTAAGTATCTTCCATAAACTCAAACTTCTTGGAAAGAATTAGAGGTTCCTCAATGACTGATGCCTAACTGATCCTTTTCTAACACCTGGGTAAAATCAAGAAGACATTGGGAGTTTTGAGGGAAGAGCCCCGACAGGGATGGAGATGTGATTTCTGAGCTGGCGGCGGGAAGGAAAAGATATCCTGAGAGGGGAGAGAAAGAGAGAAAGAGAGAGAGAGATGGGAAACTTTTGAGAAACAATCTCCTTTCCTTCATAGTTCTGCCAATTCCTACCCACCAGGGAGCCGATGGGGGCCATGTCCACTGTGGACACCTGTGCCCAGCAGGAATGAAAGAAAGCTCCAGTGTTACTCATCAGCCCAACATCCAACCTAGGAGCGCCAAGGAAGCCAGTGCAAAGACCAGGTTCTTGCAGCCTGCATGAGGAACTGATTCTCTGGACCCTTCTCTTCCCATGGTTCCTGTCACCTGTGGCGGGGTGGGGGTAGGGTGGGGGGATGTCATCCACTAGGAAGAACAAGGATCACCTATGCTGGAAAAGGAGCCTCCCTGAATGGTCGGCTTTTGTCTCACAGGCAGGCTTGCCTCTGACTTCACTGAGGACACAGAGATACCACATGGGAACTCCTCCCTCTGGTTCCCTTCTCTCCCTTCTCTACACCCCTCACAGCAGCACCCAGCTGTATTTCTTTCTCTTCTGGGTGTGCACGAGTTCTAGACTTGACACATGCTGAGTCTTGCTAGCAAGATGTCCTTCAGTAGTTGATGGGGTAAATAAACTGGTACATCCAGAGAAGGGGATATTCTTTGGCACTAAAACGAGATGAGCTAGGAAGCTAGGAAAAGCCATAGAGAAACTTTAAGTGCGTGTTACGAAGTGAAAGAAGCTTATCTGAAAAGGCTACATTCTGTCTGATTCCACCCATGGAAAATTCTGGAAAAGGCAAAACAATGGAGACAGTAAAAGATCAGTGGTTGCCAGGATTTGGTGGTTGGGGGAGAAGACTAGGTCGAGCTGTATCAGGCAGGTATCTGTATGACACTGTCATGATGGCTACATGTCATTACACATTTGCAAAACTCATAGAATGTGCAACACCCAGAGTGAACATCAGTGAAAATGTGGACTGTGGGTGACAATGACGTGTCAACACAGACTCAGCGACTGTTGAGAATGGGGAGGCTGTGCCCGTGTGGGGCTCTGGCAGGACAGCGGAAGCTGAAGTGGGTGCAGGGCAGGGTGCCTTGGGGTGCTCAACACTCAAGTGTGCCCCGGCCAGATGGCTGGAACTGAGGCATGCCCCAGCAATGTTTTCCCAGGGTGCTTTGTGCAGAGGGCACCCCATAGTGGGGTGGGGGCAGCTGGAGCCCAAGTGGTGCGGCCTGGAGTGTTCCAGATGCTCAGCCCCGTCCCCTCGGTACAACTGCTGGAGCTGTATATAGCAAGTACTGACCAGGGATGTCCCGGCGGGCGCTGTGCTGAAGTCACCTTGCTGGGATGGCTTGAGCTGGTGTGGGCTAGGGGCCCTGGGGGCTCGCTGAGGCAGCAGGAGGGTATGTGCCTGGAACCCTGATCCTGGGCATGCTGTCAATGTGGAGGGGGATCCTAAACCGCGGTGCTTGCCAGCGCCACCCCCACCCCCCACAGAGTGTTCTAGCAGCTCCCCAGCTATTGGCAGGGTTCTAGGGCGAGTTCCTCTGTATTCTAGTTGCTCTTTCTCTGTGCCCTGTGCTGTTAGGGCTGGTGTGGGCGAGGGGTCCAAGAATCCTGCTCCCATTCTGGTGGAGGGCCTTTACATTCTATTTGCCCTTTTAAACCTCAGCGTTCTGGGGAGTCTAGGTGGCTCAGTCAGTTAAGCATCTGCCTTCAGCTCAGGTCATGATCCCTTCTCGATGTGGTCTCTGTCTGTTGTGCAGAGCTGTTTGGTCGGCCCTCGGTTCTCTATCAATAGGTGTAGACTGGTGAGTCTGCACAGGAGGTGGTTTCAGGGCCTTCCCACGCTGCTGTGTTGGATCCTTGCCTCTCAAACTGCAGTCCCAGGACCAGGGGCATTACCCAAGAGCCTCTTAAAAATGCATAATCTCAGGTTCCATCTCGTACCTATTGAATTGGAATCTTCACCTTAACAAGATTTCTAGGGGAAGGGTATGGACATCAAAGTCGATTGAAGTTTTCTGCCAGCTTTGGTAAAATGGGATTCAGAATAAAGATTAATGTCAGTTTTGCAAACATTAAGGGCATCATATTCCTTGGTACCTTGGTAATCTTTGTTAGTATTGGTTATTATTTTATTTTGCATTCGTTACTATTTCACAGGTATCATCTGATTAAATCCTTATGATGACCTATTATGCAGGCTTTTACAGATGAGAAAACAAAGATTCAAAGAGGCAAAGCCCCGATCTGGGTCCCAGAGAAACTGTTCTTTATCCTCCACTTGCTCACTTATGACATAAACACATTTTAATATTGGCCTTTGAATCAGCTGAAACTAATTTTGGTTTAAGAAAGAAAACAAATACCTGACATCAGCCTCCTATAGCAGGAGCCCATGACCAGGTCTGTCTGGCTTGGTTGGAGACACAGGCTGGCGATCTGCCACCCCACCTTCATAGGGTCTCCGCTTCGGGCCCTGTCTCCCTACACCTGCCTCAGGTAATAGCAATCATCTCTGCTGGTCAAGGACAGGGTCCACCAGGAGTTAACTCTGGGCCAGACCGCCCCTGGTTGGGATTCCTCCCTTGATTACAGCTCCAGGACACGCTTTGGTATGCACTTTGGTGAGCATCAGTAGCAAAGAGCAGTAGACACTGCTTGCTCTTCTCTTCCCAACAGCATTGAAGGTCAAGTTCAAATGTCCATCTTTAACATTATCTCTGAGGCCTATGAAAAAATGCCAACAGGAAAGGAAAACTTATATCCACACAAGAACTTATATATGAGTGTTTGTTAATGGCAGCATTATTTAAAAGAGGCCCAAAGTGCAAACAACCTACATGTCCATCAACTCAGGAATGGATACGTGAAATGTGGTGCATCCTGACAGTGGGATATTATTTGGCAACAACAAGAAATGAAGCATGCAGCACATGCAAGGATGAGCCTTGAACTCATGATGCTAATTGAAAGAAGAGAGTCATAAAAAGTCACATATTGCACGAATCCGTTTGTTTGAAGTGCCCAGAATAAGCAAACTCACAGCAAAGACAGTAAATTAGTGGCTGCCTCCATCAGTGGGTTAAGAAGAGTAGCAGTCATAAGGTTGATCAGATTATTATTTTCGTGTGCTTTAGGAACAGGGAGCTTCTAAATTTCAGTCCCCATGCACATACGCAAAATCTGTGTTAATGGTCCCAACAAAGAACCATGGTTGTCTTCAGCTTTAAATTATAGCCCCGGCATCATCCCGCCCCCAGAGTCATGGCCTATGGTGAGTGATCCTGGCTGTCCCTCTGCCAGGAGGTGGGGGGGGGCAGGAAACACAGTGCTGAGGGTGCTTCCTTCTTCAGTGGTTGTTGGGTGGGAGCAGGGAGGTGAAAGCCTGGCCCTCATCTGGCTCCTGTTGCCCTAAGGCCAGATGAGCTGGGAGCTGGCCTACAGATCAAAGAGTGAGAGTACCCTCAGAAGGCCCTCGAGGGGCCTTGACCTTGACCAAGCAGCTCTCCAAAGTGAGGCAGCCTCGCTTCTCCTCCTGAAGTTGTTTGAGCTGTGTTGGTTTGGAGGGTTTGTTTTGGGTTTTACTCTTCCTTTCTCTGCTTATACTACTTAAAAACCCGATTACTTAGTGGATTACTTATTAGGAAAAACAAAAGATTCTTCTTCTGCCTCTTGTTCCTGAATCTTCATTTCCTCCTCTGTTTCCACTCAGGGCCACGGGATCAGAGCAGAAGTCCTCTGCCACAGGGAGAAGGCTCGAGCCGCTCGGAGGGCTGCTGGAGGTGGGGTACTGAGATGCGTCTGTGGACCTGGGGCCCCGAGGAGCACGGGTTTCCCTTCCACCCCTGGTACTGCATTCTCTGCGAGGCCTCTTACAACCTCAGGGCACTGGCACGACCAGGTTGGAAGGGTCCGGAGAGACGAGCCTCCCCTGCCTCCCAAGCAGCCCCGCTTCTCTCAAAGTCCGGCTCCATCTCCATTTGTTTATTTTGGTCCCTATACCCAATTCATGCGCAGTTCCTATTGGCTTTACTTAAAAACATGGCCTACGTGGGGTCCCCTCTCAGCCACTGCTGTCCCCCCAACCCACACTATCATCTCCACTCACCTGGTTTTGAAAAATAGACTCACAAGGGGCACCCAGGGGCTCCCTCAGTTAAGTGTCTGACTCTTGGTTTTGGCTTAGGTCATGATCAAATGGTCCTGAGATTGAGCAGAGAGGTAGAGAAGCAGGCTCCCCACTGAGCAGGGAGCCTGATGTGGGGCTTGATCCCAGGACCCTGAGATCATGACCTGAGCCTCCCAGGCGCCCCTGTATTGTTTGTGTTGGACTTATTCACTCTTCCCTGACTTGCTTCTTTTTCAACATTATGTTTTTGAGATTCAACCATATTGATGCATTTTAAAACTTAAATCAGATTGTGTTATTCATCTACTCAAAACCCGTCAGTGGCTGCCCACCACACTTAAGAATTAAGTCCAATCTTCTTTCTTGTACCAGAAGGCTGTACATGACTGGCCATTGCTTGTTTCTCTTGCCTCGTTTCCCATATTCACACCCTCATTTTTCCTGTTCCCACTCCACTGACTTTCTTGTTTAACATGCCAACTTTTTTCCTGCCTCAGGGTCTTTGCACCGGCTGTTCCCTTTGCCTCAGATTTCCCTCTGTATTTCATATGACTGCTCCCTTACTTCATTCAGTTGTCTTTTCAAATGTCAACTCTCAGAGGGCCCTTATTTAATTTATTCTACTTACATGCTTCCTGCAACTCTCTGTACTATCTATCTCCTTACCTTAATTTATTTTTATTTATAATATGTCACTATTTGTCCTTGTGTTACATATTAATTTCTTCACGATCATTTCTCCCATTAAAAGTTTGAGAGCAATTATCTTGTCTTGTTGCTTATCTATCAGGACCTTGCATATATTAGGCATTCAATAATAATTTTGTATTAAATGATTAAATGAGTGAATGAGTGTGAGGGGGCATAATCTCTATTAGTCCACACCTCAAATCACCCATATATAAGCAATCTAAATGTAAATACTGTGTTTGCTTTGTAAATGCAGCTTTAACATAGACACCTACTCCTACCCCAGGGCCCACCTGGGATAGTTGTGCATGTTGCACACTGCACAATGTTAGGGGTCACCATGCATATACACTAGTGATTTTGGAATGGCCATCATTTCATTATTCACTAGCATATTTGCTAGTTGTTTCATGTTCATAGTTCGTATTCATGTGTCTTTAGTTGCACATAACAGAAAATGCAATCCAAACTGGGACCAATAAGAGGGGGATTTTGTTGCTCTGTGTCCCTGGGAAGTCCAGCCAAGGGGCGGGCATCAAACTGACGGATCCGGCAGCTCAGCAAGGTCATTGCACTTTTCTCTGGTTGCACTTTCTTTGCCCTTCTTTCTGCTCTGTCACTAGGAGCACTAGCTCCATTTATGAGCGGATCTCAAAAGATTAGAAGCTAATTCAAGACTTGAAGCAGGAAAGACACAGCTTCTCCCTCAGCATTCCAGCAGGAATCTGATTGGTTTGGAGGAGATCTTGTATGTGCAAAGTCTCAAGAAAAGGAATATGGTGAACACAGTCTCATGGGGGCATGTGCTGTTCAGCCCTGGTTACCCAGGCTCACTGCGTCCTGAAGGCTGGTCTCACCAAGCACTGAGTCTGCAAGGGGGCTGGGTACTTGAAGCAAGAAGGAAGGTGCAGAGGGAGGGTCTTCAACAGGTGCGCATGGACCCCCGTCAATGTTCACTGAGTCGCCTGTATGGAAACCGTGAGGTCGAGGGAGATCCTAGATCTGGGGGTGATTGAATGAAGCAGTGAGTATAAGTAGAATAATGCTGGCTGTGAATTCTGTGAGCATCTCTCCCTGGAGCTAAGAGCAGCCACTAGTGTGAGGGTCTATTTATTTTCAATTAGGGAGCAAAATCTTCATTTTCAGGAGTCAGAGCCAAAACTGTGTGCCTTAGCTGAGTATGAACTTTTCTCCTGGCGTGGTAGTTTCCTCCTGGGCTTTACACACCTCGGATGAGGGTGGGAAGGAAAAGAACATTGTGCTCTCAGAGCTTTGATGCTGTCTGTGTTGGCTGATTTGTATTCCCGGGACAGATTCTGCCTCTTTGTAGCGGAGATCTCAGCGGTCAGAGAAGCGCATTTGCTAAGTGTCTGGCAATATCCTGATGTGGGAAAAGAAACCGTGACCTGACCTTGGGGAAGATTTTCTTTCAAGAAGCTGGGGGCTCCTCCACCCGGTAGCCACCTTTCTGCTTTGGGCCCCTTGGGTGCCCTGAGAAGGACTCCACCCTGTCATGTCTTCTGGTTTTCCTCATTGTCCTTTACTGATACATGAGGAGTTGCCACAGGGGAGGGATGTTAATAAACGGGAAGAAAAGAAGAAGAAAGAATGGTTGGAGCATGTGCTGGTGTGTGCCCCTGTACCCTGTATTTGTGTATGTGTGTGAGTGCCAGTGTGCATGTGTGCGTGTGTTACCCTTGTGTGTGGGTTGTGTACACATGCGTGCATGTGTGACTGTGTATGGGTGTGATAGAACCAATAGAGGTAGACTGGTAAATGACTTCTTGGCGTCTTCTTCTAGGCATATTCTAGAAAGTTCCCTGACTCTCTGTGTTTCTCTGATCCTCTTCTGTCTGTCTGAAGAATCTGGTCTGCATATCTGAGTCCCCTGAACTTTAAGTTTCTAGAAGGGTCAACAGGAAGGAAGCAGGTGGGTTACACCCCATGGCAACCACATGCACATAGGGCCCGCTGCGCACCATCACGAAGCCTGTGTAGGCTCCCGCCTTGCAGACCCAGCCAGGAAGCTGAACCATGCCGCCCTCCATGAACTCCCACAACGTAGGAAGGAGGCTTCGTCAGGAGGCTTACTAGGAGCGGGAACTCTCTCAAGTTTGTGTAAATAAAGAGGAATCTTCTGGACCCTAGTGTAACAGACACAGCTATGCCTCATGGGGTCTGGAAGCTGCTGGGCAGCTGTCCTCTCCACCTTGCTCCCTGTGACCTCACGACCTCTTACCTTGAATTTGCTGTACACTTCTGCTCCTCTCTGCCAACAGCATTTTCTACCCTCCCATAAATTCAACTTGTAGGTGGTTTGTGAACCACAGTGCTGCTTCTGATCCCAGCTCCAATGCTCAAGACCTCTGCCCACACTTCCTGTGCCGTTAGTTAGTTAGCTAGTTACAGAAAGCAAGAGAACAAGTCTATGTGTGGCCTTGGTGGAGTCTCTGCACAAAAGTGGCCACTTTGGCCCATCTTTTCAGTATGAGCTACGGGGATAAGGTTGTCATGCAATATTTGGGGGCATACTTGTACTAAAAACTAACTTCTTATTTCCCCGAAATCCAAATTAGACTGGGTGATCTGTGTTTTTCTCTGCTAGGTCTGATAGCGCTCTGTGGGGGCACTCTGAAGGAGTCCACTCTGGGGTCAAGGAACTGGTAATGATTAACCAGCGCCTTTTTTGTCTTCCTGTCCAGCCCTCAAATACCAGCTTTGCCATTCAGAACAAGTGTGAATCGTGTAATCTTCTGTATGTAAATTTCTAAATGGGAATCATTATCTTATTAATTAAAAACAATTAGAGAAGATTATTATTTACATCCAGCTTTGTTTCAAAATGAAACATGAAATGGAGTGGAAAATAAAGCTAGTTATATCAGGTAAAGTAAGTCTTGACCGAAGGTGGAGACTTGGTGATTTTTGGTTCCCTTGATGGCTTCACCTTCCCCCTTTGTTAATATACCCGGTAGAAGGAACAATTCTCAAGGATCTCTCATGGGTACACACCCATTTTTGGGGGGAAGGGGGGCTTTGAATCAGTAACTTGAGAAATACGAGTTCATTGCTAAGTGCAGTTGATGTGTCTGTGGAATGATGGCCACCATGTTTTAAAAACTACTTATTCAAATTAACGAACAAGATGCAAGAACTGTTAAGGTAATGGAATCATGAGGGATTTCTTTTCTTTATAATTTCATTTGTGGTTCAGATAATGTCCTATGTGCAATAAAAATGTGAATTATAAAATGCCTTTCTAGGGGCATTGTATAAGACAGGATGGTTTATTCAAAATGAACAAATAAAAACTCTGTGTGCTCTCAGGAAAGGTTTCCAGCAGTTTCTGTCAGTGGCAGCTAGTTTGACAGATAGAAATGCAGAAATTGGCGAGCAACACCATTACTTACAAAAAAGACAGACCCCATAGTTGTAAGACCCAGAGCTGGAACAAGAGACATGGGGAGGTCACTCCTGATTCAGCTTATGACATCTGAGCAAAAACAAGGCTGCAAGATGAGGAACCTTGCCTTTCAATCTCTCTGACTTTTATAGTAAGGGCAGGGATCTGGCAAGGCACTGGAAACAGCCAGAGCCAGGGACTCAAACAAGAACGGGACTTACTGTCTTTGTCTCAAGGCTGTGGTAGAATTAATGAGCAAATGTATGTAGCGCTTTAAATCAACAAGTGTGTAGTAAGCACTGCGTGAGTATTAGCTATTATGATTACTATGTTGTGGACTTCACGTCAACCTCATTTTCTGGTAACAACTGTATTTTCTACGTGGCAGGAAATACTGCTACCGATAGTTCTTCGGTTTTATATCTTATTATTTCACTGGAATGGATTTGTGTCAAGGTTGGAATCCAGCTAGGAAAATTCCACAAGTATAAGAATCAGAAAGAGGTAAACCAACCCTTGCAGGGATTGAACACCAAATCCAAACCAGCTGGATGACAAAGATATATTAATCTATGCAACTGGATTAAGACGATCCTGATTACTAAAGTCACTTGACACCTGACAGAAGCAAACAAAATTCCTCTCTGGAGAAAGATGACATAATTCTAGGCTTTAAGATATTGCTCAAACATTTTTTTTCAAATACTATGCCTGGCACATCAACAATGCTAGCAAGGCATTCAAGACCAGGAGATGATGAGAACACCAACTTAACAGTAGACAATAGAGACAGGAAGGGACTCCAGGCACTAGAGTTACTTGATGCGAATGTTAAATTATGCTTACTATGTGCACAAAGATAAAAGACAAGTTCAAAAGTTTTAGCCAAGAGCTGGGAACTACAAAAAGTGACATAACCATTAAAAAGACCTTTTGGTTGGTGAGCGTGTAGAGATTTGGGGAGAGTGGTGTGCACCCATTCCCTAAACAGTACTCTATGCATCTCTTCATCTGGCTGTTCCTAAGTTATATCCTTTATAATAAACTGGTGATCTAATAAGTAAAACTTTCTCTAAGTTCTGTAAGCTGGTCACTCTAGCAAGTTAATCATGTCCAAGGAGGAGGTTTGGGGAAGCTCTAATTTATAGCTAGGTGGTCAGAAGAACAACCTGGCTGGTAGGACTGAACCCTTAGCTTGTGTAACCTGATGCTATCTCCAGGGGGCTAGGGTCATAATGGAGTTGAATTGTAAGACACCCAGCTGGTGTCCAAAGAATTGCTTGGTGCTGTAGAGGGAACCCCACCACCACGCACACATGCACACGAGAATTGATCTCAGAAGCAAAAGATACATAATGTGTTTTCTGACCACGATGGAATCAAGCTAAAAGTCAAGAACAAAATAAACTAGAAAATTCTTTTATGTTCTGAAAAGAATAAACATATTTCCAAACATTTAAGGTGTCAAATGGTAAATTGGGAATATTTTGAACTGGATAATAAAAATAGTATATATTGAAGCATGGGACTATAGCTAAAGCAATGCTTAAAGAAAAATGCTTCTTAAATGCATATCTTTGCAATGAAGAAAAGGTGAAAATCACTGAGCTCAGAATTCATCTAAAAAAGTTGGGGAATGAACTGCAAATTAAAATGAAAGAAGTAGAAGAAAAGAAATAATGATGAGAATGGAAATTAATGAAATAGAAAAAATGTAGTGCAGATCGACAAAACCAGCATGGTTTATGACAGCCCAGGGGAAAGGAACTGAAATATGCTGCTTGCCTCTTATGTGCTTTATAATCTATAGGGTCTTTAAAAATGCTATTTAATTTTATTCCTCTTAAATAGCCTTATTAAGATATAATTCACATACCATAACGTTCCTCTACTTGAAGAATATAATTCAGTGATTTTAGTATATTCACAGGGTTGCACAACCCTAAAACCATCAACTTTTAGAACATTCTGGTCCCTACATGAAGAAAACTTCATAAAAGTTTGAGGAGTCACTCCCCATTCTTTTTCATATTCCCCTCCCCCACCAAGCTTGGCTACCACTAATTGACATTTTTCTTTATGAATTTGCCTTTTCCTGACATGACATATAAATGAAATCTTTTGTGTCTGGCTCCTTTCACTTAGCATTACGTTTCCAAGTTTCATTCATGTCGTCACGTGGATCAGTACTTCATTCCTTTGTATGGTTGAATAATATTCTATTATCTCAATGTGCCACATTTTGTGTATCTTTTCATCAGTTGAATGGCATTTGCTTGTTTTCACTTTCTGGCTCTCATCAATAATGCTGCTGTGGACCCGCATGTACAAGTTTCTGTGGACGCATGTTTTCATTTCTCAAGTTGAAAGGGCTCTTTATATATGTTGGGTACATGTCCTTTATTAGATGTATGATTTGCAAATATTTTTTTCCCATTCTGTGGGTTGTTTCTTGCTTTCTTGACAGTATTGTTTATAAAACAAAAGTTTTTAATTTGGGGGCACGTGGGTGGCTCAGTCATTAAGCATCTGCCTTCGGCTCAGGTCATGATCCCAGGGTCCTGGGATGGAGCCCCACTTTGGGCTCCCTGCTCAGCAGGAAGCTGCTTCTCCCCCTGCCCCCTCCCCCTTCTTGTGTTCCCTCTCTTGCTGTGTCTCTCTCTGTCAAATAAATAAATAAAAATCTTTAAAAAAAAAGTTTTTAATTTTGACATAATCATAAGAATTGTTTAGTTCATTTCGTGTATAAGAAACATTGACATCATCTGTGTAAGATGAGTACTGTTATACTCATTTTATATGAAAAATAACCATGACTCAGAGTCTAAATGAATTCCCCAAGATTAAACCAATATGCATTGAAACTGGGATTTAGATGTAAATTTGAGACTCAGTCCAGACACAAATCTTATTTTATTGCAAATCCTGCCTAGCATTTCTATCACATGAAATCTCAGTCACTTTTGAAGCTGGAATTTCATTCAACGGTATACTCATTTAGTGAAATGTTTCATTAGACATTTAGATTTGGAAAAAAGATAGTTTGGCAAACATCTTCTGGGGCTGGGATTCATTAAAAAGACATGTATTATGGGATGAAAATACATATCAGAAGACCAACTAGACTCTCTAAAGCAAGTGTAATGAGTCTCATAAACCACATTCCATTACATTTTATCTCTTAATTAAATGCTACATAAACTATTAAAATACAGCATTTGTACTGTATAGCTAGCAATATCATTAATATCAAAGGATAGTAAATAGATCTCTTAGCCAGCTTCCTCATGGCATCAAGTAGCTGATGTTTTCTCTGGGTGAAGAAAACTCAAATGCGGCATAATAATGAGTAATAGTTATCAGGAGAAATAAGAAAAATAAGTGGGGGAGAAAAGAGTAATCATTTATTTTTGAAAGCAAATGATCTAAACAATGCTTGTTTATGAAACTGTCAATCTGAAATGAGAGTCAATGAGCCGGCCACTTGGGGATACATTTTGCTGGAAAGCTTCAAAGTTTAGAAAAAAGCCCGAGAAATTGTTAGTGTGTGACTTCCGGGGAAGATGGCGGAGTAGGAGGACCCTAGGCTCACTTCGTCCGGTGGATACAACTAGATTAACACTCACGTCAGTGTAAATAACCCAGAAAATGCCCTGGAGACTGACAGAATAAACTCCACAGCTAAATGTGGAGAACAGGACGTGCTGAAGAGGGTAGGGAGAGCAGAGTTGTGGTTGGGAGCTAGAGAGACTGACGGGACTGGGAGGGACGCTGTGGGCATGGAGAGGGGAAAGGAACACACCCCGCGCTGGGGAGCCTATGGCGTACTCCTGAAACTAACATAACAGTATTTACTAACTATATTGGAATTAAAATAAACATAATAAAGTTTTTCAAGGGATTTTATTTCTTTATTTGAGAGAGCTAGAGAGTGCGCGAGAGAGTGAGAGCAGGGAGAGGGGCAGAGGGAGAGGGAGGAGCAGGCTCCCAGCTGAGCAGGGAGCCTGATGTGGGGTCAGATCTTGGGACTCCTGGGATGGTGACCTGAGGCCAAGGCAGATGGTTAACTGACTGAGCCACCCAGGTGCCCCCATAATAAAATATTTTGGAAAGGTCAGTACAAAGTACTGAGAAAGAAAGAGAGATAGAGATGGAGAACCAGAGAGGGAGAAGTTCGTAAGTGAAGACTGTTTTCTCTGGCATAGAAAATTCACCTACTAAATCCCTGTTCCCCGATTTGGAGGTGGCCCGTAGCTCAGCCCTCTTACAGCCCTCCCAAGAGATGATCCAGAATGAGAAACTGGCAAGGATGGAAGAAATGTGCCAGGCAGCGTGTGTTGACATTACAAGTGTATTATCGATGACACTACAGGAGATCTCTGCTTTGAGATTCCTCTTTTAGTTCAGGCTATTTTAACAAAATACCATGGACTAGGGCTTAAACAACAAGCATTTATTTCTCACTCTTCTGAAGGCTGCAGAGTCCAAGATGGAGGTAACAGCAGGTTTGGTTCCGGGGTCAGAGATCTCTCCTTGGTTTGCAGACTCGTGTCTTCTTGCTGTGTCTCCACCGGATGGAGAGATACCACCTCTCTCTTGTTTCTTCTTTTCAGGGCACTGATTCCATTCAAGAGGCCTCCACCTACAGAACCTGATTGCCTCCCGAAGGCCCCCTCTCCAAATACCATCACACTAGGGATTAGGGCTTTAACATAAGAATCTGGGGGAGAGATTAACTAACCTAGTTTAGAGTACTTACTAATAATACATGGACAGCATACTATAAAGAGTAATATAGGACAAAATTGATTTAGTTTTTGGAGTAGTGTTGTTGGGGTCCGGAGCTGATGCCCAACGATTCTTGTGATCTCTTTGGTGCAAAAAAATGTTAAAAAAAACACAGGGACAGGACCGGTGGGCAGAAAGAGCTGCTGTCTCCCAGGCTGCCTGGGGCCCTGGGATTAAGAGCAACTGATTATTTACCTTGGCCTTGAGAGAAGTAAAGATAAGGGAAATTGGAAAAGGACTTTCATATGCTGTAGAAGACTCTTGGGATCCCTGAGGCCTTGCTATATTGTCAAGGTAAGGTTGTTATACTTTGCCTGCCTCCGGTATGTGTCAAGGTAAGGTTGTTATACTTTGCCTGCCTCCGGTATGTGTCCATGGGCTGCAGGTTATAAGGACATATAATTTTATCTACATTTCCTTCTGCCTTTATTTCTCATGTCAAAATTACTCAAGACGAATTTAGTGAGTTTCATGTAAGTATCCTAGAGCAGTGGCCATTGGTGGTCAAGAGATGTTCTGTTGCTGTTGTTTGAGTAGCAGCAAACATCCAGATTTTCTAATAAAGTCTTTCAGGCCTTCCCAGAACTCCCACCCTGTCCGTGCAATAAAAGAAATGCAGTGCCTACCTGCTCTTAGTGAAGACAATGGCCCTGAACCAGATAGCAACTATCTCATGGGGTTGGTGTGAGAATCCAATGAATTAATATATTTAGATCATTAAAACAGGCCTAATGTATAATAAGTATTAGTTCTCAGCATTGTTATCTATTGTTATTATCCCATTTTACAAGATGATAAATTCTGTAAAATGTAGGCTTTGCTTTTTTGACCAGAAACATAGGTTTTCAAGTTAGGCTGGTCTGGGTTTGAATTGTAAATCTCACCTACTATGTGACTTTCTCAAAAATTTTCTCCTGGTCCTTGTTTCTTTGATTGCATAACTTTAACTGTTTAAGAAGAAAGAAAATTGTGCGCTGCCTTCAATTTTTACATATTTCCAAAGCAGAGATAACCAAACGGATGTTATCTAAAATACCAGAATTATTTTGAGTTTTTTATGGTTTTAAAGAGCACTGAGTTCAGCTTTAGTTAGGAAAGGGAAGGGAGAAATAAAGAATCAGAGACAAAGAAAAATCCAATAAATTCAGTTTAAGTTTAGTTACATCTAAAGGGATTGATAATATATACAACTTATTAATGACTTCCTGCAACAATTAAAAAGTGTTCTACAATTCTTGACATCTAGTCAAATATAGATAAGAGCAGATTTTTTTTAATAAAACCATTTCAAGCTTTGCATTGACCAGGAAGAGAGCATGAGGGCCAAATGTCCCATTGGTAGAAGGAATGGTATATCCAGTCCAGTCCTACTTGGAATCAGCAAATGGGTTCTGATCTCCAGCCTTGACTCAGCGGCTTGTCCACACTCAGTAAGGCCATTAGACCAAGGACGGAATCTGTATGAACTATTTTCCTCTACAGTTTTCCTTTATTTATTTATTTATTTATTTATTTATTTATTTAAAGATTTTATTTATTCGAGAGAGAGCTCACAAGCAGGGTGAGAGAGAGAAGCAGGCTCCTCGCTGAGCAGGTAGCCCGGCATAGGGCTGGATCCCAAGACCCTTGGATCATGATCCACGCTGAAGGCAGACGCTTAACCGACTGAACCACCCAGGTGCCCCTGGTTTTCCTTTATTTAAAACTGATTCCTTTCATAAAGGAACATTGCTCTTTGAGCTTGCACATTTTCCTTTCTCAAAAAGAGGCCTTATTTTACTCTCTTACACTTTATGGATTTGTTATAAGGATTAAATGAGATAAGTATTTGCAAAGTTCTTAGCACAATGGCTGGCAATGAAAAAACACTAAATCTTATCATCATTATACTTCTCTGGAAACCAAACTATTAACTTTCTATGAGAAGAAACACAAAGATGATTCTGTTTTAGCAGCCAGTAAGTACCTTCTATTTCTCTACCTTTGTAACTATGAGTTTTAAAGCTTTTTTTTTTAAATGGCTATGACAAGACCCTTACAGATTTTCAAAGCTTGAATTTTCATAGTCTTGTTTTCCAAATATAAAACAGAAAAAAAAAACCATAGAAGAAAGCCGAAAGATATTTGAAACACTATTTGACAGTCTGATCATCAAAAACAGCAATGTGTTTGATTCATTTCTGAGTTGGGAAAGTAAATGCTATTTATTGACGTTAGTATAGACTTGTTCTCTAGAAAAATCACATAAAAATCTCGGAGCTCAACTCTATAGGGAGCCACCCCACCAATTCAGTTCATCACTTCTGGAGAAATTCACGATGCTGTCTCCTGAATGACAAACATGAAAGAAAAGATGGCATAAAAAGGAAGTTTCACCGAATAATAAGGACAGTTCCTATTATTTTGAAGAGCCCTTCAAAAAGGACTGCAGCCACCTCAAATTATGATGTAATTGTAACCAAACTCTGTATGAAAAAATGTGGTTATACTCCACCTATTCCTTCAAAGGATTTAAAAAGTAGCTCATAGTAGAGGACTTTCCAAAAGAATAATAAAACTAGAATAGGAAGAAATTAATGATACAGGAAAAAATAACTTTTACCAATTCTCAAGAAATAGCATCATAAATGTAATAAATATAAAATTTTGTTATAAATTTCTTGGAAGCCTGGGCAAAAAGGGAGCCTCACTTCAGGAGGAAAAAAAAAAAAAGAACAAAAAGAAAAAAAAAAAAGCCCCACTTGCGGGCGCCTGGGTGGCTCAGTGGGTTAAAGCCGCTGCCTTCGGCTCAGGTCATGATCCCAGGGTCCTGGGATCGAGGCCCACATCGGGCTCTCTGCTCAGCGGGGAGCCTGCTTCCTCCTCTCTCCTCTCTCTCTGCCTGCCTCTCTGCCTACTTGTAATCTCTCTCTCTGTGTCAAATGAATAAATAAAATCTTTAAAAAAAAGCCCCACTTGCAAGGCTGTTGGAATCCCAGGTTGAAAAAAACAGAAGCTGCCAATGATTGCGTGGCAGTCTGGACTGGACCATCTCATCTTCTCATTAATCCCAGAAGGTCAAATAGGATCCCTGGGTACCCACTCCCAACCAACCCCACGCAAAATGGCCAAAGACTGAGATAAATAGGTGTGTACAGCTGCTCAATGCAGACCTCACACAACACATTTGTTTTGTCCATTTAGTTGATGGGGTTTTTTGGGGCTGAACTGAATTGACCAATTCGTTTGATGTGGTCAGAACCATACTCTCATTTTGGCTGACACATCTGCTTGCTTGTAACAGGAACACAACTTAACCAACTAGTCTTATCCCCTCTCCATAAAATAATAATAATAATAATAATAATAATAATAATAATAATAATAATAAATTTAGAAAAAGGAAAAAGGACGTAGAACTGGGGAGAGTGGGAGTCAGGCAGCTTCACAACAATGGGAATTGGCCCTTTCCACCTTCTGGTTCCACATCCTTAGAGTGTGGCTTGTTTCCTTATCTTTGAAAGATGGATACTTCACCTCTCAGTATGTTTCTATGTTCCAGGAAGGAAGAAGTGGAGAGGACAAAGGGTTAAAGATAAAAGGCAAAAGATGCTTGAACTTTGTAACAAGCTTCCCAGGAGCCTTACATTCCTCTGTGTCTCATCAGCCAGAGGTTGGTCACGTGGCCGCTCCCAGAGGCAAGGAGCCTGGAGAAATAGGAGGGCAACTTGACCTCCCAAACAAAACCACGTGTTGGTAAAGAAGGAAGGAAGAAAGGGTATTGGGTGCACAATTAACAAGACTTGTTAATTTTTTTTTAAGATTTTATTTATTTATTTGAGAGAGAGAGAGAGTAAGCAAGAGCATGAGAGGGGAGAAGGTCAGAGGGAGAAGCAGACTCCCCATGAAGCTGGGAGCCTGATGTGGGACTCGATCCCGACACTCCGGGATCATGACCTGAGCCGAAGGCAGTTGCTTAACCAACTGAGCCACCCAGGCGCCCCACAAGACTTGTTAATTAAAGCCATATGGCTTTGACCTCTTTAATGTAATACAAAAAAAAAAAAGGGCACATCCATTTCCTTATTTTCACAATTTCACTGAACTTCAGGATGGTAGGATTTGTGTGTTGGTCTGAATATTTCATACTATTTAAATAGGCTTTTTTTTAAAGCACAGTTTTAGATTTATGGAAAAATTGAGATGAGAGCACCAAAAGTTCCTATATACTCCCTTATCCAATTTGCCCTAACATCTTACAGTATGGCACATTTGTCACAACTAATGAAATAATATTGATACTGTTTTGTTAACCGAAGTGCATAGTTTATGCATATTTCCTTAGCTTTACTTAATGTCTCTTCTGTTCTAGGATCCCACCCAGGACATCACAGTACATTTATTTATCATGCCTCCTTAGGTTCCTCTTGGCTGTGAGGGTCTTAGACTTTGCTTGTTTTTGATGACCTTGACAGTTCTGGGGAGTACTGCTACTCAGGTACTTCTTAGGACGCCCTTCTATGGAAATTTGGTATTTGTGTCATGATTAGACTGGGGTTATTCATTCTTGAGAGGAAGATGATAGAGGTAAATTGTCATTTCCATCACATAATATCAAGGGTACCTACTATCAACATGATTTATCACTGTTGATACTAACCTTAACATTGACTGAGTTGGAGTTTGTCAGGTTTTCCTCTACGAAGTTACTCCTCTTTTTTCCCTCTCCCTTTCCCGATGGTACTCTGTGCAACTCACATTTAAGAAGGAGGGAGTTATGCCCTCCATCCTGAGGGTGGAGGATCCATAAACATTATTTGGAACTCTTATGTAAGGGAGATTAGTCTCTTCTCCCTTCTTTATTTATTCAGTCATTTATTTATATCATTATAGACTCATGGATATTTATGTTCTACTTTGGGTTTATGATCCAATACTACTTTATTTTACTGCCCAAACTCATTGGGAATTCTTTCAGCTGGCTCATCTGTCCCTTTCACATATCCCCACAATGCAGTTGTTTGTTTGTCTTGAGTACTTTCTTATTTTCTCATACTACAAAGTGTTACAAGCTCCTCTTATTTCCTGCTCCAGGTCTAGAGTCAGCCACTTCTCCAAGGAAGGAGGGTAGGACTTTTAAGATATTATTTCTCCTTCTTTACAATGGAGGTAATTGAGACAGATTAGGTAGCTCACTGAAGTTTCCAGAAGTAACTGGTAATAGTATTAGTAAAGGAACCCCAGGCCCTTTCCTCTAGACCGTGATTTTTTCCTTTTATTTAATAAATCTTCTCAGAATCTCTGCAGAAATTTCAAGTAAGCACAGATTTCCACAGACTTTTGTCCTTAGCATAGAACCCCAGAGTTGTATCACGTTGTAAACACTGAAGCCTAGTGAATGTTACACTCTAAAGGCAAAGAAGAAATATTGTGGGAATATTGAGAAGACGTGGGGGGAAACGTTGCCTAATCCACCGAGAAGTCGTCCTTTTTCAGAGACACAGGGGCTCTGTGGGCTTCTGAGTAGTAGTTGTCGCAAAGGGCCCCTGATGGGAAGGAAGTCTCCACCCGGGCTGTGGGGATCCTGAGACTCAAGTCAGAGGGGCTGGGATCACTCCTCAGGAAGCTCTCAGGTCCTCTGATACAGGATTCTTAGTCCTACAGGGAGCGTCTGGAAACCCTTGAGAGCGGCTAACATAAAAATGGCTCAAGGAAATTTAGGATGTTTGGGGCGTAAGTTTAGCCTTTTGAATTAAGTTGGGGATTATTACAAAAAACTGTGTGACTGAAGCCCTTGGACCTTTGGGAGGCACAGCAGAATACCTGAAAAGGACATTAAAACTGCTATAATGGGGATCTAAGCATGAAGTGTGCTCTTCCCATGACTAAAACTCATTAATGTTCACGTCCTATCATGGGGGGAGAAAGCATTTGTTAATCAAAATGGACTGGTGGGATTTATCATCCTAGACTTTCCCCCATTGGTTTCTTAAAGGAATCCCCTAATGTGCTGATCCAAAGTTCCCCCAAGGAACTCCCATTCTCCTATTTCAGGTTAATTTCCTGCCTGTCGTTTATTGCTATACTAAATGTACCTTTTTCTTTTTAAGTTCATTTCATGCAGATTCATCTGCCCTCCTCAGTGTGCTGTGTTTGCCTGTTGCCTGTATCTCCAGAGACCCCACATGAAAAATGGGATAAAATGAGATGATAAATCATTTCCATCGTTCCTTGTACCGTAGTCTCTATGTTAGCTAGGCATCAAGAATTTTTTTTTTTAATTTTATTTGTCAGAGAGCACAGCAGGAGATGGGGTAGCCGCAGGCAGAGGGAGAAGCAAGCTCCCCTCCAAGTGGGGAGCCTGATGCAGGACTTGATTCCAGGACCCTGTGATCATGACCTGAGCTGAAGGCAGAAGTTTAACTGACCGAGCCACCCAGGCATCCCTAGGCATCAAGAATTGTTAACTAGGTAACTGAAAAGTCAAAAAGACAGCAATAAGGTATCCCAGGGGTAGCAAATGCAGGAAGCAGCTACTACCTTGGCTGGGGGAACAAAGAGAAGAGGTTGGGATTCTTTAAATTTAGAAGCTTGAGGAAGAGCTCCAGCAAAACCGTAACTCTGATCTCTGAGGAGGGGACATCGCTCAGCCGATCCTGGCATTTCTGAGCGTAGCAGAGGGGCCCCATGGATCTGAGACCCACAGCTCAGAGGAGCAGGCACTGAAGGATTGGTTCTAGAAGCTGAGGTGGCACAATAAGGTGGCTGTGGGAGTGTTGGGAAAGCTCCTGCTCCTGGAAAACCTGCCCTTGCCAGGGACAAGAAGACATGGCTGGGGGATGCTGGCAGGAGGGGAGACCAGGCTCCCCCTGGAATGGAGGTAATAAGTAACTGCCCCCAAACCAGTATGATGGCTTTTGCATCTCCACTCCACCCCTTTTTAGCTCTGTGACCTTGGGCAAGTTATCCTCAATGTTCCGGAACCATACATAAAATGGGACTAGTATTCTTTGTCTGGTATTCCCTATCTGAAGATCAAGAATGACCATCTATGTAAAGTGCTCAACAAAGTACCTAGTATATAAATTTCTAGTGCACTATTGGTCCTGTTGCTATGAATAAATGTATGGGTGTTTATTTTATTTAGTTATTTTTAAAGATTTTATTTTAAGGAATCTCTATACACAACATGGGGCTCAAACTCACAACCTTGACGTCAAGGATCACATGCTCTATTGTCGGAGCCAGCCGGGCACCCCAGTGTATGAGAATTTAAATCACTTCTCAATCCAGGGTGATTTTGTTTCCCAAGAGACATTCAGCAATGCCTAGAAATATTTTTGATTGTCATGACTTGGAAGCAATGCTCTGGCATCTAGTGGAGAGAGGCCAAGGATGTTGCTGGCTATCCTACAGTGCATAGGACAACAAAGAAGTATGTGGCCCCAATAGTGACCAGGGCTGAGGTTAAGAAAGCTTGTTTTAATAAAAAACAAAAGCTATGTTCCAAGAGCTTTGAAGGAACAGTAATTCAAAGGGAGGAATGCTCAGAGATGACCAGAGTAGTCTAAGCACACTGTAGAGAAGAAGGCCCTGGAAGGATTGGTACATTTGGCTCAATGAGTGGAGGAAGGAGGCCATTCCAAGCATAGGATTCACACAAGAAAATGCTTGACAGTGAGATCTTCTCTCTTTTTTTTTCTTTTAAGATTTTATCATTATTATTTTTTAAGTAATCTCTACAACCTAACGGAAGGCTCAAACTCACAATCCCAAGACCAAGAGTTGCACACTCCACCAACTGAGCCATCCAGGTGCCCCAGGACCTTGTCATCTTCTACCTTTATTACTCAGGTACACATCCAAGCCCTCACAGAGATGGTGTAAATTAAATTGGTGACTCAGAAAAAGAAGGCCAAGTATGAGTCTCAATTCAGGTTGTTTTTCTACCAGAAATCTCACACAACCACCTGTCATGACTAAGAGGAAGAAGATGTCCCGGCAGGATATAGCCCAGACTCATCTGTGATGTCATTCAGTGCTTCATACAACCAACACTGCAGTCAGAAAAATCTCAAATGATGAGACTGATGAGCTACATAGCAGATAAGGCTACCTTTTCAGAATACTGCCTTTTAGATTGGTTTCTCTTCCAGAAACAAGGTGACCTTCTAGAGCAGTGGCCCTAACAGGAAGCCAATCATTCTGCATAAACCATAGCTTGGCAAATCGGCTGGGCTTTGGACTCCATACTTGAACTCATGCAAATAACCTTACACAGTCAGTATTAAAAAGATTTAGTCTCTCTTGTTTATTTTTGCTTTCGTTGCCTTTGCTTTTGGTGTCCCACGCAAAAAATTCATTGCCAAGACCACTGTCAAGGAGATTATTCGCTATGCTTTCTTCTGAGAGTTTTATTGTGTCAGGTCTTATGTTCAAGTCTTTAATCCATTTTGAGTTGATTTTATCTGCACCCCCATGTTCAGGGCTGCATTATTCACAATAGCTAAGATATGGAAACAACCTACTGTCCACCAATGGACAAATGGATAAAGAGGATGCAGTATATATATATATATATATATATATATATATATATATATATGTCTGTACATACACACACACACACACACACACACATATACAATGGAATATTATTCAGCCACAAGAAAGAAAGTAATCCTGCTATTTGCAACAACATAGATAGAACTTAAGGGCATTATGCTAACTGAAACAAGTCAGACAAAGACAAATACCATGATATGATTTATATGTAGAATCTAAAAAAGCTGAACTCATAGAAATGGATATTAGAATGGTGGTCACCAAAGGTTGGGGAATGAGGGAGGGAGTAGGGAGATTCTGGTCAAACAATATGAACTTCCAGCTCTATGATGAATAAGTTCTGGGGATCTAATATAGAGCATGGTCCTTGAAGTTCATAATAGTGTATCATATGGTTGGAAGTTCCTAAAAAAGTAGATATGCAATGTTGTTCCCACAAAAAAGAAATGTTAATAATGTGACGTGATATAGATTTTAGCTAATGCCACCATGGTCATCATTTTGCAACATGTAAGTACCAAATCAACATGTTGTATGTCTTAAGCAGACACAGCGTTATATGCCAATTATATCTCAATAAAATTGAATGAAAAAAAAAGATCCTGATCACAGTCAAGGCTGTACCATAAATGAGTTGCTTGAGAGTTACCATGTTTCAGAAGAATTGAGACAACCCTCAACCATGAGTCAGGAATGGAGTTGAGGATCCAGCTCTGCTTCTAATAAACTCTGTGACTTTCCTTGAAGCAGCCCATGCACAACTCTTTGCCTTAGGTTTCCTTGCAATGAAAATAAGGTCATTCATTAGAAAAGGAGTCCTCGGATTAATTCAGGGTGTAAATTTTGCCTCTTTTCAGAATCTAAAATTCCCAGACCTTTTTTTCCTGATGTTAGGAAACACTTTGTAGTTTTTTGTTTTGACCGGCCTTTCCCAGCTAAAATGGAGATTCCACGAGAACAGGGATTTACTTTGTTCATGGCTGTATCCTCAGCACTTAAGAGTAATTCCTGGCTGATAGTAGGCAATCAATAAATATTTGCTGAATGTTCAAAGATCTCAAGTGTCCCATAGACTTGGAATAATGACAGAAAAAACAAGAAGAGAATTAGGTGTTTGAGGAATCAGACTAGAGAGAGGGTAAAATAAGGAAAAGCCTAGAGAAATGTCACTTGAGTTGAGTCTTACAGCACGAGTAGGAGTTTGTATTGGAAAAAAGCAAAGGAGAAGTCTTTCTGAACAGAGTATTAGGTATGCAAAAGCATGAAAGAACAAAGTTCTTTCAAAATCTGCAGCTTGTTGTGGTTTAACCCTGGCTGGCCCAAAGATACAGGAGGACAGACATCAGAAGATAATCTGAGAAAGGGGCCAAGCAAAAGAGAGCCTTGGGTGCCTACCAGCTGACCATTGTCAAGGAATGGGAAGCAACCAAAGAGTTCTGTTGTGACCAGACTGAGATGTGACAAAGCTTTTACTGACAGCCACCAAGAAGACAACTGGGGCCGAATAAGAGGTAGGGAGTGTGATGAGATTGGAGAGCATATGACGATCTTTCTAATCTATCAGATTATCTGAACTAGGTTAGGTATATCAAATAAACCATTCACCAGGGATTTCTCTGCTTGTCAAGACAATATATGAAGTTCTTAAAACATTAGAGATTCAAAACACCCTGTGGTTGGATTAATTATTGGGCAAATTCTGCTAAACTCACGTAAGATTATTAGTTGGTGTTTCCATCACTCAGAGTTCCCTATTTGTAATGTGTTCACTGGTTTTGAAGAAGTCTTACAACAGGTGGGTTTCTGTATTTAGGTCATAGTCTATACATTTCCGTGGAAATTTCAATATGGACATCCTGTTCATCATCACCATCAAATTGTGGGGCAGGTGTTTATAAAAGTGTATATGTGAACACTTGTTTTGAAATTCGAACTGATGGGGTAGTTTTCTCTGCTACTCTCGTCATTTTCAGAAAAGCAATATTTATAATATAATCACTTTTTACCAGGCAATATCAATATTACCAAATGGGCTCAAGTGAAAAATAATGAAGAAAAATTTCTTAGTGTTCTCATTATTCTGAGATTGAACACGTCCTTCTGGACAAAGGCATTCATGTTGCTTATTCAAGCTTTATGTTTTCTTTTTCCTTTCACAAATACACTCATGTTGGGGCGCCTGGGTGGTTCAGTCGTTAAGCAGCTGTCTTTGGTTCAGGTCATGATCCCAGGGTCCTGGGATGGAGCCCCGCATCCGGCTCCCTGCTCGGTGGGAGGCCTGCTTCTCTCTTACTCCCCCTGCTTGTGTTCCCTCCCTTGCTGTCTCTCTGTCAATTAAATAAATAGAATCTTAAACACACACACACACACACACACACACACACACCCCAAAAAAACCCAAATACACCCATGTCATTTTCAAGGTCTTTGCGTCCTCCCGTTCCCATTTAACTTGTTTGTTATCTTTCCATATATGCCTGTCTTTGTATCACAAAGGGAAGATTGGCTATTAGAGCCCAAATCCCATTGTCGGATTTATTCACTTTATGGAAAGGGAGAAGCAGCAAGTTTACCTTCTTCTTTCAACATTTTCTTTCCGGGTGCATAATTGTGATGTTTTTATAATAAAAATGGTAGAACCCCTTTGTATTTAGTAGAGTACATATTCTTCCCTGATCACAGATGAGACACAAAGAGCACCATTGAATGGATAATAATGAGTACCATACCATTTGTGCTTAGTTACCTCATTACTCTGTTTTAATTAGCCCTCTAATTACTTTCAGCTGCTGCTAATGAGCTACCAGCATAGAAAGAAACACATACACCTCCCCGCCCCCAGTAAACATACTGAAAACTACAACTGCTCACCTCTTCAGTCAGTGGAGGGGGTATATTAGCAGGTCTATTGGCAATAGAAGTCATGGTGACTTTTCTCTCGTGGATACAGTTAATCACGTTGAACTTTTTATCAAACTGATTGCTCCACTTTTTGGTTCTAGTTTTCCATGAGTTTTCTCTATCCACGGGAGAAGGAGGTCTCAGTCTATAGCCTAAATGCAGCCTTAGTTTGATTTCATTCCATTCGCAAAGATCTGGAGAAGTTTTAGCTGAAAGAATAATTCTCCCCGGTGAACATCTCTAGCTCACACATTCCGAATGACTGTGTAGATTCTTTACAGACTTGGTAAAGCACAGAAGGAGCCATGAATAGTGTTTTCTGTACTAAAAGTACCCCCTTTCATTCCATTATTTGGCTATTCACTCGGCATTTACTCTTTGCTTTATCACATCACGTGTCTACCCAAAATTTCTTGGTGGCATTTCATTGCTTATAGAATCCAAATCCAAACCCCTGAGTCTCACATTGTAGGGCCTGCCAGGGTGGTTCCATTCCTCATCTTTTCTAAATTCCTACCAACACACACACACCCCCCACACACTCCAAATATGAATACTATTGCTTCTTTGGGATCTTTGCTTATGCTCAAATCCCTGTATATCTTCACTATCTTTCAGAGACACCTATCACAAGGAAGCTGTAGTATGCTGGTAAATATTTCACAATCAGCTCCCAGGAACACACACAAGGAAGCAGGCAAACTTATTCGTGGCTTGTGTACTGATTTCCATAGAGTAAATATTCCCACTACGGTCAATTTCAGTCTATCAGTGTAATGTTGCTGAATGAAGAGTTGAAAGAGATGAGTACTAACGCACGGTTATACATTATTCCTATCATCAACCACAATAAAATTAGGCAATCTTAAGAACATAGATAATAGTAAAAGAAAGTGAAATAATTAGGAAATGATGAGTCACATATTTATTACCTTTATTTTCAGTATAGTTGAGCTGTAACTTTCTTTAACTTAATTTTCAATAATGGCTCCATTTAACAACTGAAAATTAGACAGCTGCCTCTTGTGGGCTGTGTTAAGCCAGCTCCATCCAGCGCAGCCCTGCACGGACCCTCCCATTACTTCTCTAGCCCACAGAAATCTCCCTCTCTGTGCACGGACTAGCTATGTAACTATTTTGACAATTCAGTCAAGCAAGCATGTGTTGAGTGCCTACAGGCATCTAGTTGAGGGATTCAGGCAAAAAGCATGTAAGAAAATGAAAACACAATTTCAGGTGTAATCAGTTCCACCAAGAGGACAGTGACGGGTGGTGGGGGGCGGTGGGCGGTGAGTGGTACCATTTACAGGGAAGAGAGACACGAGCAGATGAGCAGAAATCGGGAGGCAGGGTGGAGGAGCAGGGGGTCGTTTTAGATAAGTTAGGTTCAGATGCCCGGTAGACATCTGAGGAAGAGATGCAATTAGACCTTTTCTTTATAGATTCTATAACATTTAGAAGCCAGGTGTTATAGGATGAATCCTGCACCACCCAGAATTTTTATGTTGAAGTCCCCACCTCCAGTACTCCAGAACGTGACTATATTTGGAGGCAGGGTCTTTAAAGAGGTGATTCAGTTAAAACAAGGTCATCAGATGAGTAGTGAGAAAGTAAATTTCTCTGGTTTCAATCCTCCAGTCTGTGGTATGTTGTCACGGCAGCCCTAGCCGGCTAATACACCAGGCAAAGACATTAGCCAGATTCCACCTGCCTTGAACTTTCACATACGGGCATCTTTGTTCCTCAGCGAAACTACGCTCCTTGAATGTAGGAACCATGTATCCCCCCAGCGTCTGTCACACAGTCGTGGCTTACCGTGGTTTACCAGGGGTTTAATTGGGCCCGATGGCACCAGAAGGGTCCCTGGAGCCCTTTATCTAAAGCCCCAAAGGCACAGAGAACATGGTTTCTTGGTTCCATACAAAATAGCTCCTGGGTATTCGTATCATCCCCTGGGCAGTGAGCTGGTGCTGGAGGAACCCTGGAGTACCTTTCATCTGCATCACATTCCGCACTCACCACCCTTTCCCCCAGCGAACACCCTGCAGGCAGACCCAGTAAGGATCATCGCTCCCATCCTGCAACAGAGCAAGCAAGCCCAGAGAGGGGCAGAGAGCCCCGGAAGGCCAGGTCCCCGGCAGGGCGGGGACTGAACTTGGGTCTCCCTGTCCCCTAGCCTGTTCCAGCTCCTGGGGAGTTCTTGGTACAAAGGCCAATTGCTCAAGGGAACCACAGGACCCAAGAAAATATCAAATTAACAGTGTCTTTCTGATTGTGGGGCAAAGACTTCCCCAAAGAACAGACAACGCTTAAAACCAGGAAGAAAAAGCCAGTCTTGGTACTGGAGTCAGAAGTAAACAAGTTTGTGTAATGCATTATTCAGAAAAGACGTCCCTTATCCTGACCCAGAGTGTCATTTTACTTTACCAGGCTGGGAATTTATCATTTTAATAATAGCCTCTGGGACTCCTAGAGGCAAGAACACTTGCCGCATTGGTAAATACGACAGCATTTTCTTTCTTCTAAAAAGGACTGAACCACAGACTTTGGGCACCAACAAGGAAATTAATGTAATTTGCTCATATAGTCATTTCCTCCAAGGACAAGCCTAGAATACATATTCTGACATTGCTTCTGACCCGCAGCCTCTCCCAACACTCTGAAGGCTGGAGGCAGGCTCCTTTTTCATCTTCCTCTGCACACAGAATGAAATTCCTGCTCAGCGGGTGGACTTGCCAGTGCCCCTCAGGCTTCTGGATCCAGCCCTCTGAGCCTCTCTTCCGTTCCATGGGGAGGACAACCCATGGGCCCAGAAGCCACCGTGCAGAACTGACTGCACACGGAACTGGCGTGACCATTTGAGGGAAGAACTAAATGGTGCATTGTCTGTCTTTGATGTATTTTGTTTTTTACTTGTTATTTTATTTTAATTTTTTTACTTACTTATTTATTTATTTATTTATTTTTACTTATTTTTTAAGGGCATCCGAAGTTTGGTTTTATTTACTTGTCGTCAAAGACATCTTAAAAACAAACATTTAAAAAAATTTTTTTACTTATTTTTTAGTTTTACTTCTCTTTTAAGGCCATCCAAAGTTTGGTTTTATTATTATTATTTTTTAAGATTTTATTTATTTGTCAGAGAGAAAGCACACAACCAGGGGGAGCTGCAGGCAGAGGGAGAAGCAGATTCCCGCTGAGCAGGGAGCCCAATGCGGGACTCGATCCCAGGACCTTGGGATCATGATCTGAGCCGAAGGCAGATGCTTCACCAACTGAGTCACCTAGGCGCCCCGGAAGTTTGCTTTTATTTACTTGTCATCAAAAACACCTTAAAAACAAACATAACTTGTCAACATTTTTCTCCCTTCTGGTCTATTATGTACTTCCGTAACATGCTATTTCTTTTTTTTTTTTCAATTTTTTTATTGTTACAAAATACACATAACATAAAATTTACTCTCTTAACCACGTTTGAGTATACAGTTGAGTGGTATTGCATACATTCATCCTGCAACCATGACCACCATCTACATATATGGATTTATGTGTATTTTTAGATTCTTTTCAATCAGCAAACAAGTCTCCCTGTCAACAAGTCACAGGTCAGCAGCACATAACAATCCACATAGCCCCAGGAGCAGAGGGGCAGGAGAAGCTGTACCGTCAAGGGGAGCCGTGAGTTGGGGGGAAGGCAGACCAGTTCCCTGGGAGGCCTCCAAGGGTTGTGAGGGGGTAAGAGAGCAAGCGTGCGGGCAGGTCAGAAGTTGTGTTTAATTAGGCAGGAAGTGCGGTTTGAGATAATAGAGAGGGACAACTTCAGAAGAAAATGAGCTGTGGCCCGAGAGCAGGTAGCTGAAGTAGAAGAGAAGTGACAGTTATGGAATGGAGGAAGTCGGGTAGCAAGCCGAAAAGATAGACAACTGCTGTCCTGTCTGTTTCGGGGGACTCGCGGAGCTGTCTTCCCAGCTGTGCAGAGGAGCCCTCCTGGGGCCCGGCCTCAAGGCTCTGCCAAAGTGCCAGTTCCATCCATTGGCCTGTGGCCTATAAGAAGCAAATGACGTTCGGGTTGCTAATCCCACCATGTGGTGCCTCAGCTGTCCTTTTGGCACAGGTCTGGCGTGAGGTGCGAGGAAGATGCACAAGTCTGGGGAATGTTGACATGAGGGCTCAAGGCCATGAAGAAGCCATGTTGGCCTGCAGTCAAAACAGATACTCCACGACATCATGATTCCTGTAGGTGATTGGCTTCGTGTCTGTGAGGCTTCTGACCAAACTTATCCCAGCCCTTGAGTAATACTTGGGACAATTTGAGGGTGAGGAAACAGGTCGAGTATGAAAAGAGTATGTTGCTGGATACCTCATGGTTCACCCATAGGACACAGTCCTTTATATGCGCAACTACAGCCTGAACAAGGCTCATAGGTTTTGAAATGAAATCTCCATCTCAAAATTTAGACCAGTGATAAGGAGTATGAAGGTCTATACAGGGTAGGAGGAAAGAGAACAGGGAGCTTGACCTAGTCTGAGGAATCAGGGAACTTTCTCTGAGGAGGTGAAGCTTGGGCTGATCTCTGAAGGATAAGTAGGTATTAAGTAGTAAAAGGGAGGGTGGAGAATATTCCAAGCAAAGGCCAAAGCACCTGCAAAGGTCCTGAGGTGAAAGAGTGAATCAAAATAAGTTCTAGGCACTTAAAATGGATAGATTGGCTGGAATCTAATGATGAGCATCTAGAACGACTAATCTAGAAAGGCAGATAGGTCTGGGAGTCTGCAGTCCCTTTAGCAGAGTCTGGAGGTAGGTCAGGAGGCATGACACAAACTTCAAGGTCATAAAGGGCCCACTGACATCATCCACATCATTCACATCAGCTTTCTTTCTGGACTGCTTCTTACCAAGTTTGCTACTAACAGCTCCAAGCTGCACTCACTTCCAGAAACAGCATCCAGAGGTGAAAATGAACTTCCCTTCTGGAGTTTCCTTCTTAGGAAAAAGAAATCTTTCCCAGAAGCACCTCTCCAACACACATACACACACACACACACACACACACACACACACACACACACACACAGGCACATGCACACGTGAGATCTCTCCTTGCACATGCTGGAACCGAACTGGGTCACATGCTCATCCCTACATAGGACCCTACCTAGGGAACAGGAAGTACCATAATTCACAGAATTAGGATTCCCCTAGGGATGGGATCCCCTTTCCAGAAGTCAGGTGGAGAACTGGTGGACACGAGGCAAAATTGAGTTTCTGCTAGCCAGAAAGAAAGGAAAAATAAAGGGAAAATGACAGAAGACTACAGGAGGTATTTGCCATAGCTGTGAGGCCAAAACAAAAACAAGATCTTTAAGACAGACGCTGTTTATGTAAACAATCTCCAACCTCCTTCTCTTCAGGAAATACCCTAATTAGATGGCTGTGAGGCGCATCTTTGTTTCAAAAACAAATGAGCTTGTTCTGACTGAGAAGAATTTTGTTTCTGGAGAATTAGGCAAAATGAAGGCAATTTTTAAAATCGTTCTACATTTGCAAAAATTTCCTTTGGTAGGCACCAACTCCACCATGTAGATTTTTATGGCTTTATTGAAAAAAACTATTTTGTATCACAGGTACAAATAATACAGTAAACACGAATCTTAAGTATATAGCTTAGTAAATTATTCCACTTGTAAATGCCCATGTAACTACCACCTAGATCCAGACAAAAACATCTTCAGCACTCTATAAAATTCCATTGTTCTTTTCCTAGTCAATGCCCCCACTCCTGCAAGCAGTACCATCATTCTGACTGCTATAAGATTTATTAATTTCATCTGTTCTTGAACTTCATATAAATGCAATCATATTGCATGCTCTTTTTTGGTCTGGCTTGTTTCATTCAACATAGTGTTTGTGAGATTCATCCAACTTCTGTGTAGTCCCTCCCTGTTTTTTCCTATGTAGTATTCCGTACCATGAATATACATAATTATCCTCTTTCCTGATGATGGACATTTGTATTGTTTCCATTTTGGGGAAAAAAATGAATGTTCTGGCTGCTCTACAACTTCATCAACAATTGAAATTCTTGGCCGCCTGGGTGGTTCAGTGGGTTAAGCCTCTGCCTCTGGCTTATGTCATGATCTCAGGGTCCTGGAATAGAGCCCTGCATCAGGCTCTCTGCTCAGCGGGGAGTCTGCTTCTCCCTCTCCCTCTGCCTGCCTCTCTGCCTACTTGTCATCTCTCTCTGTCAAATAAATAAATAAAATCTGAAATTCTCAGCTTTTTCTTTTTTGGGGTTTTTGATTGTTGGGGGTTTTTTTTGTTTTTGATTTTGTTTTTTCTTAGTTTTAGTTATCGTGGTGGATATGTGGTTCTATCTTGTTGTGATTTTAATTTGCATTTCTCTGAAAAGTCAGGGAGCTGAATCTCTTTTCATGTTTATTGGCCATGTGGATACCCCCTCTTAAGCTCAAAGAGCTTAATCTTTGCTCCTTTTTTATGTGAGGGTGTGTGTCTTTTCCTCAAGTTGTAGAAGTTCTTTATGTATCCTGAATATAAGTCTTTGGTTGGCTATCAGATAACCAAGTAAATGGCTTGTCTATTGTAGGACCATTAAGTGCAACTGTCAAGAAAGAATTCTTGAGATGTTTTATGGTACAACTTGGTATGTTTATTTAAAAGTAGCATGGGGACAGGACCTCTGGGCAGAAAGAGCTGTACTTTTGCTGTGTGAGGCTGGTAGCTATATTCTTAGCCCTCAAGAGTGAGGGACCACGCAGGGAATATTGGATCATAAACGCCTTTGAATTTCTACTTGTGAAATTACTTTCTCCAGATTTTTCTGGTGCTTATCATTCAGCTTGATATTAACTATGGGTGAGATGTATAGGTAGCCATGAGACCCTTTAGGAATATAGCAACCAGTACATATTTGACCCTTCTGGAAACTGTGCAGGCTACAGATCAGCCTCCTGGACTAAAAGTGAACACTTTTCTGTTTCTATTCCTCATCATGACTTTTCACTTTAAAAGGATTTTTTAAGAGATAGAAGTTCTTAATTTTAATGAAGTTCCATTAATAAATCTTTTCTTCTACGGTTAGTACTCTTATGTATTACTTAAGAAAATTTTGTCTATCCCAAGATCATGAAGTTATTTTCTTCTAAGATTTTTATTGTATTACCTTTAGAATTTAGGACTGTAATCCATATGAAATCAATGTTTGTGTACAGTGTAAAGAATAGATCAAAGATCCAGGAACATTTATTTTAAGGAATATACCTTTCTCCTGAATTACTGTAGTGTCTTTATTATAAAGTGACCATATAATGACAGCTTTGTTTCTTAACTCTCTCTTCTATTCTATTGGTCTAATTTGTCTATCTTCACACCAATACATACTGTGTTAATTATTATAGCTTTATAATGAGCTTTGGAAGCTGGTAGGTAAATCCTTAAGGTTTCTTTGGTCTTTTTTTTTTTCCCAAAGAATTCTTGGCAATTCTAGATCTCTGCATTTCCATAAATACTTAAAAAAAAATTTTTTTAAGTAGCCTCCACAGCCAATGGGGGACTTGAACTCACGACCCCAAGATCAAGAGTTGTATGCTCTACCAACTGAGCCAGTCAGGCACCCCTCCATAAATACTTTAGAATCAACCTGTGAATTTTCAATAAAACACCTGCTGAGATTTTGATGAGGTTGTATTGAATCTATAGATCAATTTGAAGGTAATTAACATCTTAACAATATTGAATCCTCCACTGCTGGTACTTTGGCACCATGCAAATATCCTGTTTCCCAACCAAAGTTCACCTACTGATTTTAACAACCATTGGTGATGCTTGCTTGTATCAATTATTGTAATGGAGGCTGGAAATAACTGGCTCTAATTCCATTTCTTTTTTTTAGAGAGGTAGAAAGAGCAGGAATGGGGATGGGCAGAGGGAGAAGGAGAGGGAGAGGGAGAGAGAGAATCTTAAGCAGGCTCCATGCCCAGCACAGAGCCCTAAGATCATGACCCGAGCTGAAATCAAGAGTCAGATGCTCAATCAACTGAGTCACCCAAGTGCCTCCATTTCATTATTTCTTCTGCATTCATTAACTTTATATCTGTAAAGAAGAGCCTTATCTTACCCCAACCTTCTTTTTTCAGGGAATCTCTCCACTGAGTTAGAAATGGAAATTTCTCTCAGTAGTGGTCAATAGTTTTCAGTCCAGTGATATTACGTATCTTTCATTAGATTTATTTCTATTTGGTGGGTTTCAATGCTATTGTAAAGCATTTTTCAACTGTTCATTACCAGTACTTAGAAACATAATTAATTTTTATATACCGTTTTGTGTTCAATGATTATGCTAAAATCCCTACTTAATTCTGATAGCATGTCTAGTTATATATTTATTTTGGAGTTTTATAAGGAATATTTTCATCTGCGATAATGTATTCCCTTGTTTTGACTAGGAGCCCCAGGTCAATGCCGAATAGACGAAGTGTCTTTTTCTCATTCTCATTGTGAAGATGCCCCTGTGACTCCTGAGAGACGGGAATACTTCAGAGAAACAAATGGTTTTCTAAAAGAAGGACAAGAATTGAAAACTGTAGCAAGGCAAGAGAGGACTCATGTTGGTTCGGAATGAATATAACTTCATAGAACCTCAGGGGTGACTGGGGCAAAGATGGGGAAGAAACTTCTGAGGCTTATTTTGAAAGACTGTCTCTCTTTTGAAAAGCCATGTTATTTTTAGGCCTCACACAAGGACAAAGTGTGGCCGCGGGTGTGGGACTGAGGAATGCTCAGACTGTGCTCCATCCAGAAATTGATCAAAAGGGGAAGGACTTCTACAGAATGTGAAAGGGAACCTTATAAAAAGAAAAACACCTCCAACAAACAATGCATCAGCAAAAGAAGGTGACAGTAAGCTGTAGAGAATTCCCATGGAGGGCCGCACTGTCACGCCATGGATTTTTCTCAGGGCGCTTTGCACACACATACACACACATCACAGATAGTGAAGATCGTTTTTCAGTGCACTACAACTCAACAAATGAACCAAATCAGAAGGACCCCTTGGAGAGAGTGCACACATATGTGCATCGAGGAAAGCATCCGGGACAAAATACAACCTCCAGGAAGATCTGACCCTTCCCTCTTGAACTGCATGTAACTGGCAAGGAAAAAATGTTCATTGCAATGAGGATCTATTCTTCCTGGCTTATAAAATCAGGAAGATTTTGATGAAGGAGGTTCTGTGGGCCTAATCAATAACTCTGTCTCTTAATTAAATGTGAGCCTGACCTATCAGCCAAAGCAACAGTGGCCACCCTTAAGGGACTTTTACTGAGCTGTCACTTAATTCCAACCATCATCTATGCCCAGGTCTGTTGGGAGTGACGCAAATGCCAAATTTTTTCTATTTTTAATTGGTAAGACTCTCGAGGTATTGAAATTTGGTAAAACTGTGAAAACTTGAAGGCTGCTCCTTTTAAAAAGCAAAATAAAGCAAGTGAAATTAATTTTGATAACATGTTTCATTTAACCTGGTATATCCAAAATGTTATTTTAATGTGTAATCAATATGAGATATTTAATTTATTTTTTTTGAAGATTTTATTTATTTATTTAAGAGAGAGAGAGAGAGAGAGAGAGAGAGAGAGATCACGAGCAGGGGGAAAGGTAAAGGGAGAAACGGGCTCTCCAATGAGCATGTGGGACTTGATCCCAGGACCCTGGGATCATGATCTGAGCAGAAGGCAGACGCTTAACTGACGGAGCCACTGAGGTGTCCTGATATGAGATATTTTATACTCTTATATAAAGTCTTCAAAATCCAGTATTTTACATTTATAGCACAACTGAATTCTGATTAGCCTTATCTCAATTCTTCAGTAGCCACATGTGGTGAGTAATGGATAGTATAGTTCTAAGCTTGATTGTACACAAACAATTTTGACCAGAATACTTCATAGACGGTGTTGTATTCTTCATATTTTATCATTCATGTTGCATGACCGGGATGTCATGGCCTTCTGTGACTCATGATGTAAGCTTTATCACTTGATGAAGGGGGCAATCATCAGATTCCTTCATTACAAAGGGACGTTTTCATCTTTACGTTAGCAAGGGATCTGTGGGCTGATAGTTCGGTTCCATGCAAATATCCTCTTCCTCAACCAAATTTTACCTACTATTTTTTGTAACCGTTGCTGATGCTTGCCTGAGTCAGTTATTATAACGGAGGCTGGAAACTGATTCTCATTCCATTGTTCCTTTCATATTCATTAACTTTATATCTGTAAAGGAGAGTTTTATCTTATCCCTTCCCCCTTTTTTGAAGGTCATTAGGGATTATGGATTTTTTTTACCTGATGTATTATGATTAATTCATTTTTTATATTAAAATTATTGTAAAGTTTGGCCCCCACAAGCTCATCTCTATAGCACAACTGGTAAATTTGTTTTCTTTTTTCACTTCTTTAGACACTTGCTTAAATAATAGCTTCCCAAAAGACTTAATAGTCTGTGTTCAAGTAAAATACCATTAACATTTCAGAATAGGAATATTTCACAATATGTAACATGTGGCTACATCACAGTTGTTCTTAAAAATGTTGATTTCTGGGGAGCTTGGGTGGCTCAGTCAGTTAAGCATGTCTGCCTTCGACTTGGGTCATGATCCCAGGGTCCTGGGATGCAGTCCCGCATTGGGGCTCCCTGCTCAGCAGGGAGTCTGCCTCTCCCTCTCTTTTTGCCCCGCCCCCTGTTCCTGTGCTTGCTCTCTCTTTCTCTCTCTTTCAAATAAATAAATAAAATCTTTTTAAAAATGTTGGTTTCTTATACTAACATTGGCAGGGATTATCTCTTACCCAAAATGTAAAAATATATTCCATCTTCCTCTGTCTAGATAGCAGGGTGGTTATTTATTTATAAAGCAAACAAATGATTTTGGTGCAAGAATACACTTTACCAATCTTCCACTCTCTACAGATATGGATCTCCAGAGAGAAGCTCCATGAACCATGGTAAAAAAGGAGATTACAATCTGTCAGTCATAAACGGACTCGTGGCCTTTCATTTGTGTTCCTGGACGTGAGATTTTTCACCCTTTTCTCAAGCTCATGGATTCCCCCATGTTAATAAACTAAGAAATGTATTTCACTTTGCTTAAAAAAAAAAAGAAAGAAAAGAAAACCGGGATGAATAAAGACTCTCTCCTTTCTCTGATAAAATGTCAGGCTTTTCTTATATTAGCAACGGTACTCATTCCACATCAGAATCGTTTTTAATTCCCCAGATTCAGCAGATGAGCATATTTGGGAAGCCGCACATCCCTCCATGCCTCCGTGTTTCCTCAGGATAAACAATGGAATGTGCCGGATGATAAAGCCGTGATGGAAGTGTCCGCACCTTGGGCAGGTGCCCGCCTGTGCCAGGTTGCGTAGCAAAGCAATCCAGCTCAGTAACAGCGTGGCTGACGCGTTCCCAGAACGCCCCGCTCTGACTCGCGGCTTGCTTTGCTCACGCTGCTTACAGCGCTGCATCTAATTCAGCAGGAGCCGGGAGGTTTCTCTGCAGCCTTAGTTCACATGGTCCGACGTTTCCGCACCTGCCATCCGGGTGTGGTGTTTCTCCCACACAGAGCTGGGCAGGAGGTCCCCTGGCCCCTGGGAAGGATGAACGGAAGCATCTTCTCTTTTTGACCACACCGTTAGAGCAGAGCAGGTTTGAGAGTTTCCCCTGGCTATTTTCATGAGAGCAGGATGAAATTTCTTCACTGGTGCTATGCAGTAAAATTTAATACGACATACAAATGCAAGCAATGCAGCAAATTTAAAGTTTGCCGAGAGTCATATTTTAAAAGCAAAAAGAAGAAAAAAAATTCTTAAAAAGCAAAAAGAAACAGGTGATTAGGTGTCATGATATGGTTTAATTTATAAATATACCAAAAATCATAGTTGAGCATATGATAAATATAAAAATTCATTAGTGGGGTATTTTGTACCTTTAAAAAACTATTTTTGAAATCTCATGTGGATTTTGCACTTCTATCTCATCTCACGTTGGACCAGCCACATTTCACAGTCCCATGTGGTGAGTGGTTGTGGCACTGACGAGCGCATGTCTAGATGGCAGGCAAAAAGAATCATGAGGTTTTCCTCTGAAGAGGAAGTAGAGATATATTCTTCATTTGTTCCATCTGATGGTGGTTCGGATACAACTTCTTGTTATATTCCACTCACGACTGGTCAGAATTCTCAGAATGAGAGAGAGAACAGAACACACTATCATATAAGGAATCTTAATTATACTTTTAGTCAGCATCGTCTTTTGTTTAAAATGCTGATCTGGGGGGCGCCTAGGTGGCTCAGTCCGTTAAGCATCTGCCTTCCGCTCAGTTCCTGATCCCGGCGTCCTGGCATCGAGCCCCACATCTGGCTCCCTGCTCAGGGGGAAGTCTACTTCTCCCTCTCCTTCTGCATGCTGCTCCCCCTGCTTTCCTCTCTCTATCAAGTAAGTAAACGAAATCTTTAAAAAAAATAAAATGCAGATCTGGTTTGGGTTGGCAGAAGTATTTTCTCCCTTGGTGTATCTAAGGCAATCCCCGAGATGATGGGAACTGGATTATTTGTGGTTTTGCTTTGGGGGAAGTCGCGTCAGTAACTTCAATTGGTGCAGATCTCAGGTAGCATGCCATTGGACGTGGCCAAGGCTGCATAGTGTGGCCACAGATTGCTGGAAGATTACCTCTGTGCAGCCTTCCCAAACAAGTGCTTCCTTGAGATGCTCAGAAGCGGTCAGCTGGGTGCAGACACCTGCTTTCTGTGGGACTTTGTTAAGCAACCCATATGTCAAGGAGACTCAATTGCATCTACCTCACCCAGAGGCCTCTGCAGAGACAACTGGGCAGCACCATGGAAGCTTCCAGAAGGAAACACTCATGGGTGGAGTACATCTATCTGGTCTCTGTAGGTATCTGTAAATCACCTTAGGCAGATGATAAAAAGAAGTATGTATCTTGTGATTATATTGACAGTGTAGTTTTTTCTTGCCCTGGTCAGAACACATTCAGAGTCAGTTTAAGAACTGTGACGATAGCTAGCATGACATATTCGGTGAGACCTTTTTTGACCTTCACTATTGTCCCCACCAACCTGCTCCCAGAGCCCCTGAAGGCCTCCATAGATCAGATGAGTAGGAAAGGGTGGGCTACTCGCTGTATAAAGACAGCCAACTCCAAACAAGCTTCTAAGAAACTTCTGATAACATCTTGAGCCTCCGTTCCACTAGCTTTCCCCCTCTCTCTCACACAGCTGTCTGAGCTTTTTCCTGATTTAAAGGGACTAGCTAGTACATCACTGGCTATCAAAGGACTTAGCAGCTACAAAGACAAGCCTTAAAGTCCTTAATGATCACACACATGGGGCCACTTTGCCATTTTTTCCCCATGTTTTTCCCTTATCCCATACAGTCTTCAGCACCAACAATGGCCTTGTGCTCCACAGCAAACTCAGGGTTCATTTTCCCATTTTGCAATAATTAAACCTGGGGTCCTTCCTGTCAAAATTAACTTCGCCGCTCTTCCCGGAGTGATGCCGTTGTTTTGAGCACTGTCATGTCTTCGAGCTGTAATATTTGGGGCCTGCAGAAGTCATCTTGGAGTGTGATGCCCAGGCAACTCACTACAGTGCTCTCCTGAGTGATCCCCTGGGGATGGGTCCTCCTCTAAGATGCCTAAGACCTCAGAGCCACACCTGCCAAAGACGCGTACTCCAGAATTCACGCCCAGGACAGCAGGCCCTGAAGATGTTTGCTCTAGTCCATGTGGGGGGTTTGGCATCCTTCTGACACCTCTGAATTTTCAAGAGGACATCCCATAAGGAGGTGAAAACTGATCGTGGCAAGCTCCTGGACTTCTCACTCAAGTGTTATAGGAAGGCTGGGACCATTGTTGAAACTGACCCCTCCAGCAGCAATCTTACTAATACGCTGGGGGTTCAAAGCAAATACTCTCTAAAAAGACAGTCCTCAATATATTGCATTTACGGTCTGATAATCTCACCCCAGCTGGGACACTAGTGCCTCCTGCTTGGGGTAGAGGCGGTGAACACAATCATCACAAAGCCCGGTGGGAATGCCTTTAAGATGCCAAACTTGGCAAATTTCAGGAGCTTTATCTGTCCGTTGGAGCCCCGCCTTTTCTCCGTGGGTATCCTACAGTACACCAAGAACCTTCTATGGCTTTCTATACATAAAAGGGTAGAGCACAAATATTAGCTTTCCAACCCCTCCCCAAGAGCGGGGCAGAAAAACATATCCATGAAAGTGAATGCAGTTTCGACTTTTTCAGATCAAACTGTTTTTCAGTATCTACACAATGATCGTAGTTAATCCCTGCGTATATTTCACCTTCTTCCTTTATATTAAGTAATATAAACGGGCACTGTTGGAACGGACACCATCTCTCCAGGCTTCGAACTGTGGCCGGTAGCATTCGTTCCACCCCCTGGGGAGCGACGCTGGGGCTCCAGAAGTCATGCGGCTCCAGCAGGCCCATGCTGAAGGGGACCCCGCTAGTGAATGTAATTACGGACCGCAGTCCTGGTGTAAGCCGTCCCACAGGTTCCTCCCGCCACAGCACTGTGCTCGCCCCCGAAGCCGGGGAGGCAGCCAAGCAGGAGAATACCCGTGATACCCACGGGCCAGCCTGGCTCCTGTGATCGCAGCTCCCACTGCAGCGGGGCGGCGGGGGCGTGCAAATGTCCTACCGGAGCGCGCAGACCCTGGGCTCGATCATCACGAGCGATGCTGCGGGCAGAGGTGGCCATCCCGGGTCTCAGAGCCGGGGTGTATGTCTCAGCGGTGAAAGCGGCTCTCCCGCACACACAGGAGCCGGTAGAGCAGAGAGAGGCGACAGTGTGCCTCCCGAGGGGGTCGCGCTCACCGCGGGTGTATTTGAAAAGACGCGCGTCGGGGGAGATGTCTTCACCGTACAGAGTACCCGCCCTCTTCCGCAGCTGTCTGTTCTCGCCCTAACTCTGCCTACGGACCAAACAATTCATTCTCTTCCTTCCACGGCAAAAACTCCGCTCTGTCGGCTGACATCGTCTGCTTGAGCTCCGCTATCCCCTAGCTTTCATGGACCTGTGTACTTCTGCTTCTGAGACGTTTTCTTAGAACGGGGCACTTGTCCCATGTTCTCGGGAAGCCGGAGCCCGGAGCCTTTCTCGCCGCGCGGCGATCCGCCCGCACGTACTCACCCCGAGGCTTGTGTTGGGGGTGATAAATAGTCTTGAAAATCAACAGTGATCAATCTGTTTACGTCTGAATAAAATCGGTTCCCAAATTCTCCCTTGATTTGGAATCTGTGTGCTGCCTGATTTAATATGAAACGTATAGCTTGGGCTCTTGGGTACATTCTAAGTCTTTTGGGGGATCTAAAACACATAGATACTTACCCTTCAAAACAACCTCCCATGATTCCACAGCAAAGCCTCACATTCATATATCTTTGAGGAAACACAGCAGAGGCACTGACCAAATGTTCTCTCCACCTCTCTGCTGTGTGGCTCCCTGAAAGGACGACCCACGGACCTTGCGACGCACCCCTGCAGGGACACTGGTAGCATCTTCCTTTTCTGTGGGAGTTTCCTTGAGAGCAGCAGCAAAAATACCTGTGAGCCTCCAAGTGAGGAAATTCACTAGGTGCTGATGATTTGATGAATCACCTGAGGACAAAGAACAGACTGAAAATTTCTCTGCACCCTTCCCCTCTTGCTCTTTACCACCATTATGAGCTCTTCAGCATCTAAAACCAATGAGGTCAAGTTAGTCTGCCACAGGAGTCTCAGAGCATTCTGGCCTGTGCAAGGACCATGGCTGTTGAACTTCTCTTGACAGTTGGAGCTAGGTCTGAACCTCCAGGCTCAGTTCTGCGGACAAGTCTGCAAACTCGCAAAGGGTTCTGTAAAAGATAGTGTCTGGTTTGGAGAAAGGAATTCATGATTCTATTCCATGCTATGAACATGTCACACAGGAATTCTCAGTTTCTTTAAGAACGAAAATCTTTTAAACCTCCCCATCATTATTCGCCGCTGCTTTGGACTCTCTGCCTCAGCACCTGCATGTTCTCAGGTCCTTGTAATTCAGACTGAGAAGCTTTCTCTGCAGAGGGCAGGTCCCCAGAGTATCTTAGGAAAGCTGGCCAGTCCCTGGCAGCGGGTGCTGCTGTAGGCTGTATCTGTCTGAGGAATGATCCGTGCGATTCACAGACACCCTCTTTGTTTTGGGAGCTCAGGCTCCAGGGGAGCAAAAACTAAAACTAAACTAAACGAAACTAAAATAGCCAGCAGCTCCCCAACCAAATCCTCGGGGCTCTTAGACACACACTTCCCACACACTGCCATAGTCTTTTTTTTTTTAATATGTTATTTATTTATTTGAGAGAGGGAGAGCATGAAAGAGCGGAGGGGCAGAGGGAGAAGCAGACTCCTAGCTGAGCAGGGAGCCTGATGTGGGACTGGATCCTGGGACTCCAGGATCATGATCTGAGCTGAAGGCAGATGCTTAAACGACTGAGTCACCCAGTCACCTGTGCCATATTCTTAATAATCTGTGTTTCTAACTTCAGTTCTGTTGTTGTAAGCATCTAAGCACTTCCTCCAAGATGTTGATAAATATCATGCAATGTTAACAGACAGTGGCTGGAGTTTTTTGGTTCTTTGTTTTTTGTTCTACTTTCAGCCATAGCACACCGGTACTACAATCTACATACATATATTACATATATGTACATACGATATATATACATATTTGTAATATTAAAATTTCCAATAACATAATAATGATTGTGTTACAATTTCCAGCTCTTAGCAGGCTTATCATTTGCACATTTTCGGGCACCTCAAGGAGGGTTAGAGGTGGTGTTGGTAACTGTTTTCCCGTCTTTATTATGGCTTCTCATACATTGTATTCATGTTAACCATCACCATTATACAGAAGACAGGAATATTTGTCAAAAAACATGGTTTCTTAAAAAAAAGTACACATAACCTGTCGGAGTTGCCCTGTAAGATCCAGAGATAGAGCCCACTCAGAAAGCTTCTTTCTTAAATACTGCTGGGGAGACCAACATTCCCCTCTCTGACTGCTAACCCAACTTATGGTCCTGATAACAAGGTCATTCCCTTAGTAAGTGGTTTATAGGACAAATGTTTGGAACTACTCTATCCATGAGAGTGCTGGCAAACCTTAATCCATTATTTTTTTAATCAAAGGATAGTATGCTCACACGCTGACAAGTTACCCTACATACAGTTGACAAAATATATTAATATATTAAAATATATTAAGAATTACTACTCCTTCCCCCCAAAAGTTGATAAAAACAGTGCTTAGGGTAGCAGAAATGAGTCTGCTAGGAGTTATTTTAATCCTTCCCGCAATAATCTTGTTGATGAAGTTGGCAGATTTCTATGTCAGGATCTTTAGATCCAAGGCCTTTCGTTCCAAAATCATGTCTAAAATGACTGATGCATGTGCTGGTGGACTATTTTGTTGGGTTGTCTCATTCCCCATTTACGGGAACATTTTAATTTTTTAGTGGTGTAGGAACAGGGAGGTACACGCTATATTACCAGCTGTGGCCAAAATCATCAAAGGTCAGTGGTGAGAACTTTGAGCTTCACTTTGTGAACATGTTATATTTTGAAAAAATCCAGTATGTTTTCTATATGGTAATTTATTTGAAAATACTCCTGTACTAACAGTGTGGTAGAAATCCATTTGCAAGTTAACCTTGTATCAATCAGAAAAGTGTGTTTCCCTGACAGTGTCACTCTTCCCAACAGCCTAACAGCAGAACTCCCCCACTTCCCCGGCCCCATCGGGGAGATGATCTTCAGAAGTTTGTCTGACTCCCGGCCTGATTCCCTCTCCCACAGGCCGAGGAGCTAATTGCTGGTTTCTGCATCTCCTAGTGTTTGAAGGCAGCTGTTCTCATTAGCGCTCACTCCCTGCGATGTGAGCAGAGGCTATAGCCCCCCCTGTGTGCTCAGACGCTGGTAATGAAAGGGAAGAGTCACTCCACATTTCCAAAGGAGATATATACTTTCTAGTAGAGTTCACAGGGAAGCAAAAAGCATTTTTCAGAATAGATGACACTCCCAGAATTAAAGACGTGGGACACCACAACAGGACTCTGCCCATCAGCTCTGTATCTAGAGAGAAGAGAAACGTCCAACTGCTTTGTGGGAATTCCCATTCACCAACATCTTCAATGACCTTTATAATAATGACAACTCCAGATCTAGCCTCCCCAGCCAGGAACTCTCACCTGAGCTCCAGACAGGTCCACCTGATGTCAACCAGCTCCAATGTCTCACACATGTTCATTTTTCTGTCCCCAAAACCTGCTGCTAGCTGCTGCCCCCTTCCCCTGCATCTGTCCCACCCAGTACATCATTAGATCACCTACGATCTGGAACACATGCTCAGTGTGTGGCCACACTACTAAGATGTGAACAGCTTAATTCAATAGAATTTTCCTTTTCATTCATGGGAGGGGGTGGGACTTGTCTCCTTTCTGTCAATCAAGGGCCCAGGCAGAGAGATGCCATTTTCAATGTGGCTTCCAAGGTCACTCTGTGCATAGATGTCTGGGCAGCCAACAAGGGCACAGAGAGTAGATGTGACCTGTAGCCTATAGTCTGCTGACCTTCGCTTGAGAATGTCAGCTCTATAAGATCAGGAGCGTTCCCTGTCTTGTTCACTCTATATCTCCTGTATTCAAACATACTGACCTTCTTGGGGAAGAGAGTGTCTTATATTGGCTTGAACTGAAATCTGCTAGAGGTGCTCTTTATTTCAAGCAGGATGCAGGGGAAAATCTTCACTGGAATCTCATGTTTTCTTGCTAATGGAAGAAACCACTCAGTCTAAGTAAAATAGTGAGTTAATTAATAGTAGACGTGGTGAGTGCATTTAAGGCTTGTGAGCAAAATCAATTTTCTTTAACAAATATATTCAACAATATAAGCAAACAAACTATGTTCCCCTAAAATAAATGCTAAACACATTTTGTAGTTATAACGGACACCTGGGTAAGGTTTGTGGTTCTATGAAAGTAAATGGAATTTTTGTAGTTAAATAACTAAATATCTTGGAGAACCAACAATTTGTTTTTCGACACCCTGGGACTACTGGGACAGAGAGAGATATTTTAATTAAGAGAGATAACTAATACTTATTGGATATCAGAAAGCATTAAAAAGGGCATATAATATGGCCAAAAGATGTTCTCCAACATCTACAAGGGCCAGAAGATGGCTGTGCCTGGAGGTGGAGGGGAAGATAATCAGTAGGAAGGAGGGAAGCCCTCAGGACTCTCTCGTTGGTGGACATGCCTCCGCTGAAGGCCTGGAGGGCGAAGGTATGGAAAACACAGTCATCACTGGTGTTGATATCATCATGAATCATCACTTGCAGGAAACCAACTTCACAAAAGAAGCCTACAAGAAGCACGTCAAAGATTACATGAAATCAATCAAAAGGAAACTTGAAGAAAAGAGGCCAAGAAGAGTAAAACCTTCTATGACTGGGGTTGCAGAACACATCAAACACATCCTTGCTAATTTCAAAAACTATCAGTCCTTTATTGGTGAAAACATGAATCCAGATGACATGGTTGCTCTGCTGGGCTACCATGAGGATGCTGTGGCCCCATAGGTGATTTTCTTTAAGGATGGTTTAGAGAGGGAAACATGTTAATGAATTTGGCCATGACTTTGGATGTATCACCTGTTGTCATAACTGGCTACTGCTCTTCATCCACACAACACCAGGACTTAGACAAATGGGACTAATGCTGTCTGGAGCTCTTCATTAGTTTTGACCTTGATTTATTGGGAGCGGAGGCATTGTTTTTAAGGAAAAAAAGAATGTCATGTAGGCTGTCTAAAAATAAGATGCATCTAAACTCATTTGAGAGAATGCCTCTTAGTTTCTTAGTTTAACACATCTATAAATCCATCCCTGGAGAAGCTCGAGCCTGGTTGGAGGCTACTGCCGGGCCTAAAGGTAACTTCCACAGTGAAAACTTCCGGAACTGGAATATAAAAAACAAGACCCACAAGTCTTCATTCTGAGTTCAGCTAAAGGGAAAGACCAGGCTCATCGCTGGGCCAACATTTGAAGTGGGTTCCTTATACATTTCATCGCCTACAAATGGAAGCAGTTAACTCTGGAAGAGATTATCAAAAGGATAAAGAGAGACTAATGCAGTTGGCGTGGGCAGGNGACTGGCTGGTGGGGCTGGGGCAGTATCACTAGGCGTCAGAGGGCGGCACGTGGTTCTGTTTCAGAGCAGGAGTGTCGTCAGTGGGACATTAATGGTTGAATCCTTTCTCTCTCAGGGTGGTCTGTGCTCCTTCCTAGAAACTTAGTGTCAGCCTGAGCCCTCCCCCCACCCCCCCCCCCTGGTTTTGCAACTAACACCCTCATCCTATTGTAAATGGAATATTTTTTTAAATGTATTTTTCTGAAGTTTTCTTGCTAACATCTAGAAATGTAGCTCACTCTTCTACATTGAATTTTTTTGATTTGGCAACCTTTTTAAATTCTTTTATCAATGTCAGTAGATTTCACTGAGATTTTCAATAAGTATATACATTACCTTCAAATAACAGCAATTTTATTTCTTTCCAATCTTTACACTCTCTCCTTCCTCCCTCCTTCCTTCTCTTCTTCCTCCTCTTTCTCTTTGTCCTTTGTCTTAACCTCCCCCTCTCTTCTCTCATTTTTCTTTTAATACTATATAGAATTTGCACCTGGAATCACCTAGCCTTGAGGTTTTTGTGTGGGAAATTTTTGCTACCTGACTCAATTTGTTAAATTATTTTCATTCCACTCAAATATCTTACTTTGTGTCAGTTTTGATAAATTGCATTTCTCTATAAATTTGTCTATTTCATATAAAATTTACTGTCCTAAAATTATTCATAGTATTTTCTTATTATATTTTAATATCTGTACCATCTGTAGTAATATCTCTATTACATTATTTGTTATTTGTACCTTCTCTCTTTTTTAAATTAAGACCTAATTGACATACAATGTTATGTTAGTTAGGGTTACAAAGTAATGATTTGCCATTTGTGTATATTGTGAAATGATCACCACAATCAGTCTAGTTAACACCCACTATCACACATAGTTACAATTTTTTTCTTGTGATGAGAACTTGTGATAAGACCTACTTTCTTAGTAACTTTCAAATATACAATACAGTATTATTAACTATAGTCACCATGCTGTATATTACAACCCCATGATTCATTTTATAGCAGGAAGTTTGTACTTTTTGCCTCCCCTTGAGCCATTTTGCCTACCCCCCACTCCCTGTCTCTGGCAACCACCAATCTATTCTTTGTATCTATGAGTTTGGGGTTGTTGTTTGTTTTTCGATTTCACATATAAGTGAGGATGCTGTAAGTCTACTTTAATGTATAGAAATTGCTTTAGAAACTTCCTTTATCTCTAAACTCCCCAAGATACGCATTGGCAATCATCCCCCAAGCATATGGCCCACCGATATACATATGAAGGGTCTCATGATTAAGGTTTTATTAGATGGTAATAAATGACCTCTTCCCAACAATAGCTAGCCCTCTCAAGGTCCTGGAAACCCTGCTTCCAAAATTTCTTGGAGAGACATACATTATCCCTATCCCCCTCCCAACTTGAAAGTATATAACGGTCCACTCCTCATGACCCTGGTGCAGCTCCTTCTGCCCAGGAGTTCTGTTCCCATGCTTTAATAAAATCACCTTTTTGCACCAAAGACGTCCCAAGAATTCTTCCTTGGCCATAGGCTTCCAACCCTATGGTCTCTCCTACATCATAGCCCACACATATAATCCTTTTCAGTAAGAAGAATCAATGTCTTTTTCTTCTAGAAATTTCCCCAGGATTTTAAGTAGAACCTGAAGCATCTTTGCAAACTTGTAAAAGTTGTTGAAAGTACTAGAAACCAGATGAGTTAATTCCACTTTTTATGCAGAGGAAGAAAGTGGATTATGCAAGTCCCTGACAGATATGAATCTTCCGAGCAAGATCCTGGAGAGAGTTGAAGGTGAGCGGATTTGCTCTTAGTACTCTTAACAAAACAGGATGTGATTAATTTCTTATAAAACTAAATACTAAACCAGGTTTTTTCCCTCCTGAGTACCCAGCATGAACTTTATCTCCCCATTGTGATAAGAATTTTGTCATGTCTCAAACAGCTTCGGGCTCAACCGTATCAACTATGAAAACCTTTACAGTCTGCATAATTGGATTTTATTTTCTGCTCCTGATCAGTTCCCCTATTCTGTTTTAAAAGTCCTGGACCCTGCTTAATAGTGCTTATTTGTGCTTTACCATTATGTTGTAGGTTTTCCATATAAGACACCCCAAATCCTTAGTAAAACAAGACAAGGAAGAGAGAGGAAGGTAGGGAATATAAACTTGGAAGAGAAAACCCTATGATAAGTCGCAGCATGGTAAGCAAAATAAGTCAATCAGAGAAAGACAATTATCATATGATCTCTCTGATATGAGGAACTTGAGGGGCAGGGTGAGGGGTTGTGGGGGGTAGGGAGGGAAAAATAATGAAACAAGATGGGATGGGGAAGGAGACCCCTAATCTCACAAAACAAACTGAGGGTTACTGGGGGGGTGGGAGGGTAGGGATAGGGTGGATGGGTTATGGACATTGGGGATGGTTTGTGCTATGGTGAATGCTGTGAAATGTGTAAGCCTGATGATTCACAGACCTGTACCCCTGGGGCAAATAATTAAAAAAAAAAAGTTGTCGCATGGTTTCCTTAAGGAATAAGTCATGGTGGACAAATCTAATGTCCTTCTTTAACAACGGAGTTAGGTTGATCCAATAGATAAGGAGGGTAGGGGGTAGAGGTACCTCTTTTTTTTTTTTAAGATTTTATTTATTTATTTGTCAGAGAGAGAGAGAGAGCACAAGCAGGCAGAGTGGCAGGCAGAGGCAGAGGGAAAAGCAGGTTCCCCGCTGAGCAAGGAGCCCGATGCAGGACTCGATCCCAGAACCCTGGGATCATGACCTAAGCTGAAGGCAGCTGCTTAACCAACTGAGCCACCCAGGCATCCCGTGGTACCTCTTTTGGGCAAGGTCCTCCATGAAGTGTCATGACCCCTTCCTACTCAACATGGAGAAATCTGTAGGAAGAGCAAAGCACCAGGGTGGTTCAGACTGCTGCTAGGCCAAAATGGTGACCCAGAGGAAGTGTCTGAGTAGCAGGGCTTGTGCTCAGTCCCAGCCCCTGGCCCCAGGCTCAGTATCTCCATTAGTGGCTTGAGGGAAGACCTCAAAGGCATCCTCATCAAAGTGACTAATGCAGTGTATTACATTCTGGACAAAGCATGGGCTGGGCGTGAAATATGCTGGTGTCAAACTCTACCTCTAGCATGTCGTCTTGGGCGAGCCATTGATGAGCTTTAGTTTCATGGCCTATAAAGTGAAAATGTTAATAATACTTACCTTCGGGCTTGTTATGAAATTAAAGGTGATCCACAAAGTACCTGGCATGGAGTAGACACTCAATAAATGTTGAATATTTATTGCATAATTCAGATCAGGGAAGATTCGGCAGGCTGGAGGTGAATCGATCTAGTAAAATAACACATGATGGTTTTGTTTTATAATTTTGAATTTGGTTTGAACAAATAAAGAATAAATGAGCAAAAATAAATTGTAAGAGTCCAGGGAGGAGAAGCTGTGGGAATAACTCTCTCTACAAACCTGTCTGCATCGGACTCTGACGGTTCACATTGGGCACCCCTTTTAGTCAAACTGGGAAATTGGGAGCTTTTAGGCAGAAGCAAAGCCCCCATGTGTCACTGTGTGACCTTACACGGTCCCCAACAACATGAGCCGGTGGTGTTTCTGCTCTAGCAGTCACTGAATGGTAACGTTCCAGTGGTGGATTCCACAATCCTACACAGTGATTTACAGGCCCCACCCATCCCTTCCACCCAACAAATAGGAAGTATTCTATTTTTCCTAAATCCATCTCTTCACTGCTTTGAGCATATCTGAGGAAAATTCTGGCCCTCTTTAAAGAAGTAGAACTTATTCTTCATGAGGATCAGAGATATTTTAGATTTTTCTTATACCTGGGAAGATTAACGACAGCCCCCAGTCATAAAGAAAAGAATAAAAATAATCTCTTGAATGTCTTTCTTTAGGCCTGGAGAGGTTATGAGGGACAAGAGTTTCTTACCAGGTCTCAGGAGAAACATCAAGTTGATTCTTTGGCTCTCTAGACTAATCCATAAAGTCAACAGAATTGGGTGAGTAGCCAGCACGTATCAGGCACATCGGGAACATAAAAATAAATAAGGCTCTCTCTTTTTGGTTCCTCGGCTGGTCATGACTCAGTCTTGCCAGTGGCCACAGACATGCCCTAAAAAGTTACTGGTCATCCCTGAATTGTGGCTCACTGCCGCCAAGCTCCTGTTCCCTCCATCCACTGTGCTATCACACAGCGGTTCTCTGAAATTTTCCACCTGCTTGTTTTTTAACCCCTTACCCCGTCTCATCTGATCTATAGCTTAGGCCCAGACTGCTACCTAGGCTCCCAGCTGGAAGCCCACAGAAGGCTACCTCTAGTGGTTGCCTCTCCATCCTGCACGCCGTTCCACAGGCCAGTTGAAGTCGGACCTGGGTCTTCACAGGCCCAGCAAGCAGCCTTCCCACCTCCTCCCCATCCCCTCCCCCCCAGGAAGGAAGAAGGGGCAAACCTGGGGGGATCTGTCCGCTTGCAAGGCCTTCACAGCCCCTGCCCATTCCACAGCCAGCACCACATGAGGGCCTCCTCACACACCTCCCATGAAGGACCCCCACATACAGAGCAGGTGGTCTTTCTGATCTCCCCTGGCGAAAATATTCTATGCAAATGTGCAGTAATTTATTGGCAGGGCGAACAGTATTCCGGGACCTGAGTGACATGGAGTACCTGCTGGATCCCTGCTTGTCTTCAGCTGCTGTCTGATGGATGACAAGCCTGTGCCCACCACCTTCAAAGGCAGCCTTGCCTTTGCTCTTGACATCCCACAGCTTGGCAGCTCGGCTAACTAATGGTCCACACAGCTGGAGCCCAGGCTGCCGGGTGACTTCCGCTGTGAGCAAGCCGCAGCGGCATATGCTCCTGATAGAACTAAGGAGCCCTTCACAGGAGCTCCAACTGTGCCTGCATTTCACAGCAATGAACTGTTTTGTCATTAACATAGCTCATCAAAAATGAGGGCACCTGGGTGGCTCAGATGGTTAAGCATCTGCCTTGGGCTCAGGTCATGATCCTGTGGTCCTGGGATCGAGTCCCACATCAGGCTCCTTACTCCTTGGGAAGCTTCTGCTTCTGCCTCTGCCTGCTCTCTCTCTCTCTCTCTCTCTCTCTCTCTCTCTCTCTCTCTCTCTCATGAATAAATAAATAAAATCTTAAAAAAAAATGAGATTGTTAATCTCCGGGCTGGAAGGGGCCAGGATGTTCCCGTTAAGAGAAACTGCAAAGTATGGCCAGAAGAACTCTGAACTGAGAACTGAGGGGTGAAAACGAAAATTTGCTGAGCATCTAGTCTTTTCCACTAATCATTAGCAAATCCAATTAGCTAAACACTTTTATCTTCATTTCATGGCTTACAAAGCTCAGAAAATTAAATAATTTACCCCATGCTCAGCGGTAAATAAATGGCAAAAGCAGGGTTCACACCCAGGTCCATCTGGAAAGATCACGCACCTGCTATACCAGCAGCCTCCTGGGAGCAGGGGCCCATCGTGGTCCCTTGCTGAGCCCACTGCCTCCTTTCTCAAATGGGAGTACCTGACTTCATGGTAGACGTGATAATCAAATGCGGAAGTGGAGGTGAAGGCGTTTTGACAACTCTGAAACTACACACAGGAGTTCAAGGAGGCTAGTGCCAAGGAATCTGCATGTGCCTTCAGGGGCTGGAAAGTGGGCCATAATTTAGAATTGAAAGGCAAGTTCCTGGGCGCCTGGGTGGCTCAGTTGGTTAGACGTCTGCCTTCGGCTCAGGTCACGATCTCAGGGTCCTGGGATAGCGCCCCACGTCGGGCTCCCTTCTCTGCAGAGAGTCTGCTTCTCCCTCTCCCACGGCTGCTCCCCCTGCTTGTAATCTCAGTCTCTCTCAAATGAATAAATAAAATCATTCTGAGAAAGGGGGAAAGAGGGCCCTGTAACCTTCGGGAGAGGGCAATGGCAGCGGTGAAGGTCAATGGCACTGACAAGGTCAGTGAGCAAAACCAGCAGGAACCTCTTGCCTGCGGGAGCCAGGAATCACAGTGGTCCAAGAGAGTGGATGCCAGGATAAGGGTCTTCTGGGAGCAGCTGAGGAAGGAGTGAAAGTAGGGGGAAACCTAGGAATCCCGCTAGGGACTCCCATAAGGGGATCTTTGAGACCCAGCAGTGTCTGGGGCAAGAGCACAGGAAGGACTGAAGGATCACCTTTGGATTGGACTGTCCAGCTTAACTGTGCAGAAGAAATTCTACTCATTAGGGTTGGTTAGGACTCACCTGCATGTTAATTTGTTGGGGAACCGAACTTGTCTTTTTAACCACACCAGGTTCACTTTATGTCTACACTTTGTATTCTGGACATGAACGAGGTCAACCTGGTTTTTCTTGTGAGGGTAACAACCGGTTTGCATACAAGTATAGGACACCACAATGAAACAGAACTTCCATCTTTTCAAAACAGTAACCTTTGCCAGCATGAAAACAGAATGCTGTGTATACATTCCAGAACACCGCAAAATACTTCCGGGTTTCTACCGACATAAATGTTCAAATTGGCCCTTTAAACAACCCCTCTCTTTCCTTTAACGATTGGTTAAAACTCCTGGACTGGAGGAACATTATGGTCTACTACCAATGGGGGTTTTTCTCAGGCTTCTTTTTTCTCATCTTCCGCCATCAGCAGCCTTAAGGATTTAAGGGTCAGAATTGTTTAGGGGGGAAATGATGAGGGAGCCGAAAGCTACCTGAAGACAAAGCATAAGCTGACACCCTAAAACCTTCCCCCACGCCCCCAGTCCTGGGTGGGACGTGTGTGCTATTTCTCCAGGAAGCTCCCAACTGACTTAATATTATTGCTTTACTAGAGGGAAAAACAACCTGAACTTCACAATGGCAAGGCCTCTGGTATCTTGTAGGTCCTCTTTAGCATATGAACGTTCTTTTGAAAGCCTCCCTTTTCCTTTACCTCCCGCAACCCCATAGTATATAATCCATTGCCCCTCACAACCCCAGTGCAACTCTTTCTGCCTGTGGGTCCTGTCCCTGTGCTTTAATAAACCACCTTCTTGCACCAGAAACAAAAACAAAACCAAGAACCCCTTTTTTCCCCTTATAACAAAATCAGTGCACATTCATTGAAGAAAATTGGGAAATGCAGACAAGTAAAAAGAAGGAAAAAATATCCACTATTCAATGACCCAAAAATAGCCCTGTGGTGGAATTTCTTGTGGAACTGCTTGTTTTTATTTTTCCACATATTTTTCTATATGCGTTTTCTAAAAATAAGATCACGCTACTCCTGATGATTTATTATGTGCTTTTTATTCACTTGGCTAGGTTTTTATAAAAACTATTGATAATATTCGTTTCCAACATCATTTTTTTAAAAAGATTTTTATTTATTTATTTATTTGACAGAGAGAGATTACAAGTAGGCAGAGAGAGAGGAGGAAGCAGGCTCCCCGCTGAGCAGAGAGCCCGATGCGGGCCTCGATCCCAGGACCCTGAAATCATGACCTGAGCCGAAGGCAGAGGCTTTAACCCACTGAGCCACCCAGGCGCCCCTCCAACATCATTTTTGATGGTGAAATAGTATTCCACAGTATTGATGTAACTTAATGATTCTTCTGTTGGTTGAATATTTAGATAGTTGACAATTGAATTTTATGATTGGGGGCATATTTAAGATAGATCTAAAAATATAAAGAATGGCACAAAAATATTCATGTAAAAATTGCATGTTGACCACTGTAAAAAAGATGATAAAAATTCTTGTAGTTCTTTAAAAAAAAAATGGGTCACCTGGGTGGTGCAGTTGGCTAAGCGTCAGACTCTAAGTTTTGGCTCAGGTCATGATCTCAGGGTTGTGAGATCGAGCTCTATGTCTGGATCTCTGTTCAGCATGGCATCTGCTTGAGATTCTTTCTCCCTCTCCCTCTGCCCCTCCCCCCTGTGCCCTCTTCCTCTCCAAAAGAAATAAGTAAATCTTTTTAAAAAATTCTTGTAGGGCTCCTGGGTGGCTCAGTGGGTTAAAGCCTCTGCCTTCGGCTCAGGTCATTATCTCAGGGTCCTGGGATTGAGGCCCGCGTCGGGCTCCCTGCTCGGCAAGGAGCCTGCTTCCTCCTCTCTCTCTGCCTGCCTCTCAGCCTACTTGTGATCTCCCTCTGTCTGTCAAATAAATAAATAAAATCTTAAAAAAAAAAATTCTTGTAGTTATATCTTTGTGCCTATCTCTAGTTACAACACTAGGATAAATCCTTGGAAGGTAATTATTGGCTCAAATTGCATGCACATTTCCTCCCAAATTTTTATTTTAAAAATATTCAGAAGTATAAAAAAACCAAAGGAGGGGCCCCTGGGTCAGTTGAGTGTCTGCCTTCAGCTCAGATCATGATCCCAGGGTGCTGGGATCGAGCCCCACATCAGGCTCCCTACTCAGTGCGCTGTCTGCTTCTTCCTCTCTTTCTGCCCCTCCCCCTCACTCATGCTCTCTCTCGCATGCTCTCTCAAATAAATAAAATCTTTTTTAAAAAGTATTTAAAACCCACAAAGGAATAGAATAATAAACACATAAACTTCACCAAAATTCATTAAATCACATTTGCTTTATCATTTTCCATAAATTTATGTTGAAAAGTGTTAAATACTATAAACATGACATTTCACCTGACTAGTCCAGCTTGCATCTCTTAAGAACAAAGTCATTAACCCCCTTAACCACAATGCCATTATCACACCCCAAAACTTTAACATTGATTCAAAAATGTTATCCAAATTTCCCTAGTCATCCCCCAAATAAAAATCCTGTTCGCAATGTCCCCACTTCCAGGATTCAAGGAAAAGCAACCCTTGGTTGTCATGTTCCTTTAGTTCCTTTAGTTCACCTTTAATTTAGAATCATCCTTTTGCCTTTTATTTTCTTTCATGATGTATTAGCCATCTATTGTTGTCTAATAAAATAATAAATTGCTGTCTAACCACAAAACTTAGTGGCTGAAAACAGCTCTAAACTTTTATTATCTCAAAGTTGCTGTGGACTAGGAATTTGAGAGCAGCTTAGTCGTGTGGTTCTGATTTGGGGTCCGTCATGAGGTAGTCAATAGTTCACCTGAGAATTCAGTTATCTGAGGGCTTGTTTGAGGCTGGGGATCACTTCCAAGGTGGCTTTTTCACACGGCTGACAAGATGCTTCTAGATGCCGGTAGGAGATTTCCTTGCCAGTAGACCTCTCCACAGAAATATTTATGTGTCCTTCTCAGGTCATGATAATTAGCTTTCTCCAGATCAACTGATCTAAGAAAGTACAAGGCAGAAGCCACAATGTCCTTTATGACCTAGAAGCCATACACTGAAGCCATACACAGTTCATTCCACAATACCCTAGTCAATGTGGGAGGGCACGACACAAGGGCGTGACCAGGAGGCTAGGAGCATTGTGGAGCCATCTTGGAAGGTAGCTGCCACACTTGACATTGATGTTTTCAAAAAGGCCAGGCCAGGTGTCTTGTAGGATACCCAGGTTCTGGGTTCTTCCGATTGTTTCCTACTAACAAGATGCAGATAGTGAGTATTTCCCATTGAATTATGCCAAGAGGGACATCCTGTCAGTTTGGTCCCTACTGGTCATGCTAAGTTTGGCCACTTACTTCAGGTAGTCTGCTTCACAGACCAAGTCTTGGATTCACTATTATCACATGACGAGGCCAGGGATGATTTCTCCAGAGAAAAACGGAAGGTTTTATTGTAGTTTTACACTCCCAGTCTTTCAGCGACAAGAGCTATGTGCGTGTGTCTGCGTGTGTAGGCACATTTGATGTCGATACAGATAGACATTCTGAACGCAAGAGCGCAAATTCAATAGGGAGGAGGGACAGGGCATGCAAAGGGATGAGCTCCTTGAGGACAAAAGCTGTCTTATTCTTCTAGGCGTTCTGATTGCCTTACACAGTGTGGAACAAATAATAGGCGTTTAGCAAACAGGTGTTGAATAAATGAAAAACCAAAAAGGGAAGAAAGCCAGAAGACTAGAAGGGCACTTTCTAATTTATAAAAATGTAGACACCAAAATACTACTTTCTACCAGAGTAATTGAGTAAGTCCCTGGGAATCTCCTGCCTTCCCAGTCCCCTCTTGGGGTGGTCTCAGGGACTTCCGGTCCTGTTGCCCTCAGGTCCTGCTGCCACAAGGCTCCTGACAGTCAAAATCTCCAGTCTCCTTGGTTCCTTAGAAAGCATGCAACATTCTAAACCAAATTTTCTTCATTCCTACCATGATGATAAACTGCTTGCATGACTACTTGAGCCTTGCTCAGGCACTCGGTCATTCTAGGAAGGAAGCGAAGTCCAGAGGAATGATGCTTTGCTGATGTGAGGGCCGTGCTAAATGGAATTGCCTGAGCTAATCTGAGGGCACTTCCATGTAGCCTCTCACATTCAATTTCATCTTCACTTTGTTTTCTCTCTGCCATATTGATTCATGAGCCCTCCCTCTGAGATGCATGAAACTGTGGTAATGTGTCGCCTGGTGAACAATAATTAAAACAACGGGTCTCATTCTTTAACTGCCTTTTGTAATATAGCAAAAGGGTTTGGAAAAGCACTGGGCACCGTGGAGGTAAATGCTCCCCTCTTCAAGCCTGCCTCAGTGAAGACCCAATTATCCAGCTCGGCCAGGACAGAGTAGAAAGAGGAAAGGAAAAGGGGGGTGGGAGAGGGATTTATTGAGAGCCCACTGTAGCTGGAAATGGGCCAAGCACTGTCCTAACGGCAGCCAGGAAGTGTTGGGTGGAATTTTAAAGCTAGGGGACATAAGCTTATTAGAGAGAAAAAGACTGCATGACCTCACTTTTCCGTGGAAAGTAAAATAGTCAAACTCATAGAAATAGAGAGTAGAGGGGTGGTTACCAAGGGTTAAGGGGAGAGCAAAATGGGGACATGTGCTGTAGGGTACAGATTCACTTACAGTGAATAAGTTCTGCAGATCTAACATACAGAAAATATTATTATAATTTATTATAATTACCAGTCCTGTTTTACACACATGAAATTCGCTGAGAGGGTAGATCTTAACAGTTCTCCTCCCCGCCCCCAAAAAAGACATAACCCACCTCCCGGTTTCTCTCTTCTGAGGCAACCCACATATAACTTCCTGTGCCTTTTCAGAGGACTTTTTTTGCATACATTACTCAAGGTTTATATTTATTCTTTATTCTATGTTGTCCACTTTGTTTACACAAATAGTAGTCTTCCATATCCTGTGTTCTGTAGCTTGTGCTTTTCCTTAGTAATAGATCTTGGAGATCATTCCCAATCAGATTATAAAGAGCCTTCTCGTTCTTTTTTTATTTTTTGAAGCTTTTACTTATTTATGACAGAAGGAGATAGTGAGAAAGGGAACACAAGCAGGAGGGAGCTAGAGAGGTAGAAGCAGGCTCCCTGCTGAGCAGGGAGCCTGATCCCAGGAGGTCAGAATCACGACCTGAGCCGAATGCAGATGCTTAAGGACTGAGCCACCCAGATGCCCCGAAGCCTTCTCGTTGTTTCATGGCACCACAGTGTTGCATTGTGAGATCCTGCTGAAGTTTATTTGCCCGGTTCCCTGTGACATACACTTCAACTCTTTCCAATAGCTGGCTAGCTCAAACTATGCTACAGTGATTGACGTACTACAGTTTGCACCGGGATGAGTGTATCTCCAGGACAACTTCTTGAAAGAGGAATTGCTTCATTATGCACAGGTGCACTTGTGGTTGTGAGCGACCTTCCCAGTTGTAGTCAAAGGGCTCGGACCAGCCTCCGCTCCCACCAGCAGACCTGAAAGGGCTTGTTTCCAACACTGTTGCCCACACAGTATCATATACATCTTTCAATCATTGACAATTTGATAAGTATAGAATCAGACTATGCATTCCAGGGCTCTACGCCTTTCCTTTGCATTTCCATCTGCCTCACACACCCTTCTCCCTCTGACCAGACTTTCTATCTAATCAGAGCATTACCCGAAGCTGTTGTTTCTAGGGGTATGTCTACAATTCCCACAAGCTAACGAAACACTCCCGCAGCACTTTGATCTTGCTCTGTTACTGTACCTTCCACATTCTCTGCTCAGGCATCGATCTCCCTGACCATGAACCTCTCCAGGACCACAATCTTGACTTACTCACCTTGGTGTCCTCAATCCCCACCAGGCCTGGCAGGTACGCACCTGATTAATGAATTTGAAAAATAATGCGTTTGCATATCCATTGGTAACAAAATTAGCAAACTAGATTTTTGCAATCTGAAGGAATTTCTCCCCTCCGACATACTTGGGTGATGCCGTGCTCCCTGAAATCTAAGTCAGGATGCTTCTCTGCTTTGCCACTGTGTATCCATTCCTTGCAGAGAACAGGGAGATGGTGACTAGGAAAGAACTGTGGACTTCATCATCAGATGGGATCCTGTACTTCCTGGGGATGGTCTGGCTTTGACTTCAGGACGCACGTGAGCCAGGCTGGAAGAATACGGGATGTGTGCCAAGCTTCAAGGATGCTCATTCCATCCAGGACTTCAGTGGAAAAGTGCTAATGCAGTAATATCTCAGCCATCGAAAACTTCCCTTGATTTTCCACACAAATTTGTGTTGCTGAAATAAAGGGTTATATTATTGCCGGACAGAACAAGCCACATAGCTTTAATAGATGAAAGCATGGAGCTTGTTTGTACACTAAATACGAATTTTAGGTTCCTGAGAACTCTTGACAACTCTGAAGAGGAAATGAATGCAAATGTATTACCAACCCTGCCCGTTTTCCTCATTTATGAGATGCATCTTCCTCTGGCCCACCTCTCAGCTGGATTAAATGAAGAGGAATGATGATGTATCACATCTATTTCCTTAATTTCATTGTTTCTCATCATAAGCAATTTATATGAGGACTGACATTAATTTTTCAGCTTCATCTATCATGTAGTTCAACATTTAACCTAGTCCCATGCGTCAGATGAGAATATAGTATTCTGAATTCTGGAGTTCTTACCTTGAATGAAAAAAGAGGTCATAAATCTAAGACAGCACTGGTGTCTCTTCATTTTGCTTGCCCCTCCATCAATTACAGGTAGATACTGGCTTCCGGAAAGTTTGGGAGAGAGAACTGCCAAGATCGATGGGCTTAGACCTAATGGGGAGATGTGTGGCCAGCCTCTCAAGGCCTAATGACCCTCAACATAAGAAGGCTTTTCTGAGGAGTATTTATCAGAAATTCTAGAAATCTTCCATTTGAGTCAGCCCTAGTTTTAATATTTCTTCAGATTGTGCTGTGGAGTCCTGTTTTTGATCCCCAGTTGAGACCAATACATTCTGATCGTAGAGCTTTGGAGAGCCAGCTAAGGGGCCAAGGTCCACAGTACTTTCTCAGTTACCTGGAATGGCCCTGACACTGGCCTGTTTGCCCTCTCCACAGTCTTCTTACCCAGAGTTCTGAATGGGTGGCCCTCTGATGTAGGTCTGGCCCTGCCCTCCGTACTGGTCAGTGGTCATGTTTTATGTGAGTGGAGAGCTTACCGCTGGTGGAAAACTGGGGTCTGCCTTCCTCCTTATGGGTCCATAGCTGTGGTCTTGTCACGCCCTCTGACTCAGATTGATGTGTGTCCTCAGAATGTTCTCCTTTGCTCGTGCACTCTGCCCTAGGGTCTGAGGCCCACCCCTGCACTCTAGGCTTTCGGCTAAGCCTCTGATTCATGCTGCCAGCCACATTCCAGGTTCCTTTCCTGGTCTGCCACCTGGGGAGAGGACATCCTGTAAATCTCTGAGAACTTAGACACTGGCTGTTGGCCTTGACCTGTATCTCTCACCATTGTCCATGAACACCTGGTTCTAGGTGTTGGGTGTCCTTCTTCCCAATCTTCTTAATGCGACAATACCCGCCTTGGCCCGCCCCTCGTTAGCACGCATAGCCTCGGAGAGTTCATCCAGACCCTGCTGTGTTCATCTTCTCTCGCTGCTGTTACACCATCTTTGTTCAGTGATATCATGATAGATGACAAGCTACTGGGACACTCACAAAAATGTTTTATCTTTAACTGTTATTTCCCCAAATAAGACAAGTTCAAGTTGGAAAGAAGAAAACAACAAAGAAGTAGATAATGTAAAACATGGAGGGTCTCTCCTTACAATCACAGTCCATCCCTTTCCCCAAAGGTAAACATTACATAAACATATCTGCAGACCTTGTATTATACATATACAGAATATAAATAGATGATTATGCATACATGGAAAATATAATATGGGGGGATCTTCAATCGGTTTTCTCACCTAACCTTATGGAACAATCCATGAACACCAGCTCAGTATCCCATAATTTCTATGTACTGCTTTCTATGTAACCACGATTCTGTTGATATATACTTAAACTGAATCCAATTTATCAGCACTACAAATAAGGAGGCGTTATACATTATTAGATCAAATGGTACAGATATTTCCACGAGTTAAACTGTTAGGTATATATGTATGAAATTTTGATGAGCACTAAAAAATTATTTTACACATATTTTATGAAAACTTGCATTTCTAAAATAGCAAATGACAACATCCATAACCTTGCCAATATTGAAAGCTTCAATCCTTGATCAGTTCACCAATCCAGAAAGTGAAAAATGATATCACATTGGCATTTTATATAATTTTTGGTTGAATATTTTTTCAAATGTTTAACAGTCATTTCTATTTCTTCCTCTGTGCATTATGTCTATTTGACCTTTTGTTTTTACATTTTTATATTGTAAGTTTTTTTAATAAATCATAATTTAGGTATTATTGCTTTTTTAAGGTATTGCAAATAATTTCTCCGAATCTGTCACTTGCTTTTTAAAACTTTACTCATAATATATTTTGCCATGTAGTGGCTTTAAATTTTTATATAGTTAAGTCTGTCAATCTTCATTTAAGTCTTCTGAATTTCATATCACTCTTTAGAAAAGCGCTCCCTGCCCCAAATTATAAAAATGTTCTTTATTTCCTCTAGGCCTCATAGTTTCGTTGTATGTTTAGTTCTGTAATTCATATTCGTATATGGTGTGAGTAAGGGATCTTACTTTACTATCTGCAAAATAAAGAGATAGCTATCCATGTACAATTTACTAACTACATGGTTTCCTTATTGATTTTTAATAACAGATTTTGTTTTCTAAATTCTAAATATATATGACAACTCTATTTTTGGACTTGTTTCTGGTCCACAGATCTACTTACATAGTACTGCAGTTAGCTTTATGTGAACCCAAGATTAAGTGATTCATGCTGTATTAAGAGATAATAAGGTTGCCCTTCATTTATATCTGTATCATAATAATGAATATAAGGTTAGTGCTCTGTAAAAATTTTTAAAAGAGGGTTTTAAAGTGGCTTCCCTTAACACTGGTCCTTTGGGATCTATACTAACTTCAGTAGAGCATAAAGAAAAAAAGTTACGTGAATCTAAAATTTGAGAACAACTTAAAAGATTTCTTCTCCACATACCCTCAAGTCTATCAAAAGATCCTCAAGAGTTCCACTCATTCATTCATTCATTCAGTTTACGTATATTGCACACGTACTATGTACCATGTATACTGTTTTAAGCACAGGAAAGACAAAACTAGACACAGAGGCTGTACCCAATTTATAGCCTTGTTAGGGGACACAGAAATATGAACAAGTATTGGTTTAAAAGGTATGATGAAGGTAAATGCAAGACAGAGTGGTGACCCAAAGTGAGGGTGGATGAGCCCAGGGGAGGGGACTGGTTACATAGCTTGGTCCTAAAGGGTGAACATGAGCTCACCAGGTGGCCAAAGGCAGGCCAGGTGATCCAGGAGAGCCAGCATGGACACAGGGACAAGCCACTGGAGCGCTGAGGTAATGGTGAGGGCTCCGGGCTGGAGGAGAGGGCAAGAGTGGGATAGAGCAGGGGATGATGCTGCTGGAGAGAAAAGCAAAGATAAAAATCATGAAGGGCTTTTGAACTTCAACAATGTAAAGAAATATGAGAATTATTTTCACAGGAAGATGAAAGTGCCATTTTTACATTTTGAAAAAATCACTTTGGTTGAAGTATGGAAAACAGATTAGACGAGAGTGAGATTAAAACCATGGAGACATTCAAGAGATCATTTGCAACATCCGGGCTATTGTGAGATAGATAGATAGACGGACAGACAGACAGACAGATAGATAGATTTGTGATAGATCTATGTATAAAGTGATCAATCGATATATATGGCATATGTATACACGTATCTGTGGAGAGTTGTTTAATATCATGTAATCGGTTAAATAGCCGTGTTCTTTTCCCTTCAAGCCACCTTAATAATGATTCATTATTTAAAAAGGCAAAATAATTAATCCATACCTACTCTGATAGACTATTAAGATAGTTTTATTGATAATGGGGTAAACCAGCCAGCAGAGTATGTACATAAACACAAAGTTGGGCAATAAAAATGGCTTACAAATAAATTCCAGGGAAGACTTTTCACAGTCATTAAAATAAGGGAGACTTAATCTTGGGCTACGTTTTAAAGTCCATCTTCTCCCTGATTAAAATTTTGGGAAAGGCCATCTATCCTTTTGAGACCTAAAACATGATTTTAGGTCTAACCAGTTCCAAGCAATGGCTCTAACTGTGTATGGGGTAACTGGTAAGGTTAACAGTACTCTTCAAGTAGTCTTGAAAGGAACCCCGATCAGATGGGGTATAGAAGATGTTCCCCACTGACACAGCAGAGCTCTGGAGGCCAAGATGCTTTGAAAGAGTTTGTCCCCATTTCCTCTGGGACACAACCCACTGTCCCTCTGCATTTCCTATTGTCTTAGAAATTTTTGCCTTTGTCTTTATCCAAATTGATATTTTATGTTCACTTACTATTAAGCTGATCAGTTAATATTTGGAGAGGATCAAAGTAACACCCCTGTCTGGTCTTAGCATGTAGAAGAAAGCCCAGATCTCACTGGAAAGTTTTCAGTGATCCAAGGGCAGGTATCATCTATCTCAAGATACGGAAGCTCACAGAAAGAGACTGAGACTGGAAATTCGAGGTTAAATTGAATGGAAGAGTCACTGGCTATGTGTGGTTCTTCTGTCTTTCCTGTTTTCTCTGTCCCTTGTCATAGGATGTGATTGTTATGGTGACAGTGTGTTCTCTGTCCCTGGCTCTCAGGCATTCTCACTGAGTCTTTTGCACCGTGTCTGACTCATTGTACTCACTTCGGATGGTTTTTCTCTCTAGGTCTGTTATCTCCTGATGCTATCTCGCTCCCACCATGAAGCAATCCATTAATCTTTGTTTATGCCTAAGCTTTAATTAGAAACAGGGTGTCTGTGCAAAATAAGGAATTCATCTGGATACTAGCGATGTGCTGTCCCCTGCTCTCCCCCCGCAGCACGTCCAAACCTGCCCTCCACGTAGGCAGGATCCCCGTGACATACACAGAGTACCCAGCACAGTGCCTGGGGCGCGTTTCTAGTAGGATTTAGGATAAGGGAAAGAAGTAGATAAATATCTCAAAACACCAAACCGAAGATACAGAAGACAGAAGAGAGAAAGAAGACAGCTGGGCCAAAAGGAAAGGACAGTCCCAGTACACCGAAGCTAACATGTTTGATGTGTGCGTGTGTGTGTGTGTGTGTGTGTATACACTTGTGTGCACATGTGTGTGCAGTATGAAAGAGACCAAAAAAATAATCATCAAGTACTCTGAAAAGAACTCGAAGGAGCCTATTTTGCAAAGCCAAACACAACTCTAAATTATCCCAGAGATCTTGCTTTTAGAATTTTGCCTTAAGGGAAAAAAAATAAGGTTTTGCATTTCCTTTGACTTGTTCTCCTTAAATGCTTTGAAAATCTTCCAAAAACACTTTTAGAATGAGTTTGGTGTGTCCCGGTCATAGACAAGGCACAGTATTGGCATCTTTCCCTGAAATATAGAGGATACCACAATCAGCAATAAAACAAATACATAATACAGCTCTAATATGAGGCAAAGGAAAGTGAGTAACACCAAGAGCGTGGGCCGGGGGTGGGGGGGTGGGGGAAGGGCGGGTGGTCAGAGAAGGGAACGAGGGCAACAGGTATGACACGCATGATGACCATGGTCTCTGAGAAGAGCAGGGCTCAAGCAGGCAGTGCGGACAGAACAGGAGGACTCGGGTGTGTTTGTGGACCTCAGGTTAGTGGGTTTGCCTTGGTGCTTGTCAACTCTGCAGAGGGTCCCCAGAGAGCCTCTGGGCCCAGGTTAGGTTCCTGAGGCGGGCCGCCATATGGGAGAATTCCTGCTGAGTCTGGGTGGTATCTCAGATGGGAGAGGTCAGAGAGGGCATTTGCAAGGTGTGGCAGTCTGGTGTTACGTGGTTTAAGGTAGTCTTCTGTGATGGATAACTGATTTTGGGTAATGAGTTTTGTGACATAGTGGTTTAGGATTAGCAATTCTTGAGAGGTAAACTGGGCTAGAAAGAAGACGTTTGTCCAGATGAGCAAAATCTATTCCTCTCATAGCCGAGCTGTTTGCCTAGATGAGCACACTCTTAGGCTTAGACCAATCCGTTTATCAGCGTATAAGGACTTCCTGAAGCACACAGCAAAATGAGATACGGGCATAAACCTCACCTTCCCGGGCAAGCATTTTCACAGAACAAATGATGAATTTGTATGGACGCAAGTGGACTCACCTCTGTGCTTCACAGGTGAGCTGAGAGGAGGCAGGTGGTCAGTTCTCTGGTTGGCATTTGGGATGGGGTGGAAGACGATGGGACCTGAAGCCTGACGGTGGGTTGTCCTAAGTCATGATGACGCAACTTCCGGTGGCAGAAGGAACTTGCTATAGCCTATTTGAAATCTGTAGATTTGATCACTGCCCTGTTGCTAGTTTTGAGCACCTGCTCTCTATTTACACTGCTACCACCCCTAATAGTGTTTTCTCTGCTTTTCCTGGAATTAAAGTGTTTCAAATGTCTCCCTGCTCTCCAGGTGTTCTCTTCCACACATCCTACTGGCACACTCAGATTAATTTTGTCAACCTACAACTTGGGCCACGTCACCCCCAACCTCCCATCCTTCACACAGCTATTGAACTCCAGTAAGTAACCTCTGCTAGGTCCTGACCCTCCCCAGCTCCTGCAATGCCCTAGGTGTCCGCAGGCACCTGTCATGCCTTCAGACCTCATTCTGAGGTCTGATCCCCAGTCTTCAGACATGGCGAAGCCTCAGAGCTAGAGGACACTGTAGACAGGACCTGGCTTCCAAGTTAAGAGGAAGGGTCTAATTTACAAAGGCACACTTACCAAAGTCTGTGAAAGAGTCTAAAATAGAAATCAATGCATGATGCTTAGGGTTTAGTGGACTTGAGATTTTGTTTTCTTTATTTTTTTTAAAGATTGTATTTATTAGAGAGAGAGAGAGAGCACGTGTACACACAAGCATGGGGTAGGAGCAGGGGAGGGCCAGAGGTAGAGGGAGAAGCAGACTCCTTGCTCAATGGGGGGCCTGATGTGGGGCTCGATCCCAGGACCCCAAGATCATGCCCTGAGCTGAAGGCAGACACTTAACTGACTGAGCCACCCAGGGGCCCCAGATTTTGTTTTCTCTAAAAGTGGCTTTTTAATCCATGTGTTCAATGTATTTGAAACAACAACTGGCTTTCAAGAAAGAGTGTGAAGCTCATGAATTTTCTTTGGATCTTGCCTACCTCAGTTTCTCCCTCAGTACATATGAAATTCTAGGGATTCGACCGCGACTTTGCTGAACAAGAACTTTGTGCCAGCTGCTTGACTACACACAGTCATTCAATGCCCTCTGAGACCAAAAGAGGTGGCTCTTACCTTCTGCATGTCACAAACAGGGAGCCTGAGAGTCTGAGAATCTAGACAATGAGGCTAAGTTCTCACTGCTGGGAAGTGGCAGGTCAGTATTTAATTTCAGGTGTTTGATGGCCATGCCCTGCCGCCTTTCGGAAGTTACATTGGCCCACCCAGACTGCAGAGGGTCCCAGGACATCTCCACCTCACTCCATAGCACCTTGCTCCCATCCTCTTGTTCCTGCTCCTTCCTCAGGGGACCATGGTCCATGTGGACCAGCTGTGGCGCCTTGGAGAAGCCTTCCATTCACAGCTCTTCGCCCACAGTACAGCAATATCGCTATCAGAACACTAACACACTACTGAGACTATTCCTCTCTCTCCTGCCACCACCACCTCTGGCCACAGTAATGAACACCTTCCCTGCGTCAGGCCCATCGAAGCGCTCAACAAACATGATGACATGGAACGTTCGCAGCAAGCCTTGCACGCACGGGGTTGGTGAGCTATTTACAGACACATTTCCACTTAAACCATTAATGGCTTGAATGCTTCCATTTGTCTTGCAAGCATTTGACTTCATGTGCACAAAAGCTAATGATACTGTTTCTGGTTCTGACAGATCTCGCTGCTTTCTTGCTGCTTTCCCTTGTACCAGTAGATTTTCCCTAAACCTGGGGAAACCACAGGCTCGCTTTACCTGGGAGAGTCTGATTTGGACATACTCTTTGCATGGTCATGAAGGGCTCCTTCTTTCATTTCCACAAGTATTGGGTCATCCCACCTAAACCGGCCATCCCAGCTAAGGAGAAAGAGCACGTGTTTTGCAAGGCAGTAAGATCCACTGCAGCCTCTAAACCCACGAGCTCTCAGAAAGCCTCGCCCCGAGGCCACCTCTGCAGCCTACAAATACGTCCCACTTGCTTTCTTCTCCTGGCCCAGGTGGGACTTTATTCCTAGGAATGGTGCTGCTTGTGTAAGCTGAGTGGCTATCTCCACACCTAGTGGGTCGCGCCAGCCCAGCGGCGGGCTCTGCTTTCTCTCTGCGCCATGAAGAAAATGATGGGATTTGCAATCCATACGAAGGAAGACAAATAGCAAAAGGAACGTGGGAGTTTTCATGCCCCAGGTCAAGATGGACTTCCCTGCTGAAGAAAAGCCTTCCTTAGAATGCATTCATCAACAGCAATGTGCAGGCTCTGTCTGTGGGGTAATAGAGATATAGGACTTGATTTGGAAATTGCAGTTTGGGCAAACATTAAGACGGTTCTGTTTTTTAAACTTCTATATGCAATTAGAAAATTGTGCTACTGTGCTATTGAAGAGAAATTACTCCCTGATTAGGGGTTCCAGGGAAGAAAGGGCTCCTTTAGAGATCTTCTGGTTGCATAATAAAGCAAAATGAAAAATATTTTGAAGGAAAAAAAATGCTTGCTTGGATCTAAATGGATACCAGTTTTGGTGTGCTTATCGAACAAATAGGTGTGTGTTGAGACATTGACACGATGGGGCTTCCCAGACACAGACTTTCTTTTCAGGGGTCGCCGGCTGCCTCATAATGGATGCATGGCTAATTAGTCTGGTCTTACACCAGCTCCTCCGGTATGTAGTTGTTCTGTTTTATAGATGGGGAAACTAAAGCTTGGAGAGAGTCCCAGATTCTCCCATGTGAACTCAGTTAGGGGGGATCCAGATGGACACATAAGCAAGTGACTTGAGCTTCTGTTTCTTCATCCATAAATGGCCATTATAACACCTACCCCGTGGAAATGATAAAGGTGATGAGCGGCTTAAAGCCCTCCCAAGGAATCTGCCTTGCAAGGGGTACTCAAACCCTGGTAATTGACTTCATAACTATCGCTGTGGTCCTCCGCCTCCTCTCCCTCACCATCACTGACCCTCTGTGGCAGAGACCAAAATTATCAGGGGTCTGCAAGAAAGCCTAGAAAAGAAGAGTTTTCTCCTGGCTTTGAAGTCCCTCCCCCAGGAATGGTAAGCTGCTCAGAGGGCAGGGACCACGTGTGACCCCAGTCTGCATGTCCTTCTCCCAAGCCCAGGTAAAGCAGCTGGTGAAAGGATCGCTGAGCGCAGCTGACTTAGTGCATGGCAGATCAATGCCACCATCCCTCCCTCTGGCCTCGCTGGTCGTTTGGCTGCCCAAAGTAGGTCATGGGAAGACTCCTTCATTTAGCCAGGCTCTCTGTTGACCTCGCTCAGAGTGGGGTCAGCCATCACACACACTATGGCCTCATCCAAGAGCATTTCAAGTGGCTTGTCCATCTCCAACCTGAAACCTTACTACTATAAAAGAAATTACACAGATGCTTTATGGGTATATTTCAGATCATTTTTTAGATTTCCGATTACAACTTGTGACCGTGAGATCTCCCAAAGAGAAGAAACAGACTACCATATTACTAGTTATAATCTTCATTGCCCAAACTAGAAAAAAACAAAAACAAAGAATAGTTATTACTTTGTCTGCTTTAGAAAAACAGAAATGGACTTTTGAAAATTTTATATTTAACCAGTTGACCTTATTTGCTAAGGAAATCAGGCCAGCCAGTAGATCTTTTACATTCACTGGCCCTCTGCTGGGTCTCTAAATAAATCGGCAAACATTTGTCAGGAAATGCTGTAAAATGTAGACATTCAAACGTGCATTATTCTTCACGATAGTCCTCTCAAGGTACCAGAGACTGGTGCCCACAACCTTGTGGTCTCGGGGATGGGCGGAAATTTCTTTTTGGGATCTACTTTTAGAAGTCAATCTATAAATTGCACAAGAAAATCAACCTCAATTCCAACCTTAGTTTTCAACTCTGTCTGCACCTCAGATCAGCTGAGGAGTTTTAAAACCCAAACCAGGGGTGCCTGAGGGGCTCAGTTGGTTAAGCATCTGCCTTCGGCTCCAGTCATGATCTTGGGGTCCTGAGATCGAGCCCTTTGTCCAGCTCCCCATTCAGCGGGGAGTTTGCTTCTCCTTCTGCCTCTCCCCTACCCCCACTCGTTTCTCTCTCTCTCAAATAAATACATAAAATCTTTTTTAAAAAAGATGAAGTATTTAAAAAACAAAACAAACCAAAACCAAGGACTATCTCACCGCAAAGCAATTAAGTAAGCATGGCTGGGCATTCACAACTTTTTCAAACTTCTCAGATGATGCTAATATGCAGCAAGGATTGAAAATTACACCTCTTTTAACAAACAGATACACCCAGTTTCTCTTTGAATGATTGTACACACTTTTTAAAATTTAAATTTAATCTATCATCAAAAGACAGAAACGTATAACTTTGAAGATGCCCCTTCCCCAAAAAAGTGCTATAGTGGCCCAAAGCAACTCCCAAATTGTTTGGAACCACGGATCTTATTAGAATAAACATGTACCTTCTTAGGGGACCATTTAGAAAAATACAAAACTTGTCACTTGTTTGTTCATTCTTCCATTAATGAGCATTCGGGTTGTTAAGTTTTTGGTAACTGTAAATAAAGCTGCTATAAATATTTGCATGCAAGTCTTTGTACAGATACACGTTTTCATTTATTTTGCATGAATACCTGGGAAGAGAATAGCTGAGTCATAAGAGTAATTATAATAAAAAATAAAAGCTATGTTTAATAATGTATGATTACAAGAAACTGTAAAATTGTTCTCCAAAATTTAATTTTACACTCCATTCTGCAATGTGTTAGAGTTTCAGGACCTCTGCTTCCTTGTCAACATCAGATACTTTTAGGCTTTTTGATTGTAGCCACTCTAACAAGTATAAAATTTGATGTAATTATGGTTTAAATTTACATTTCCATGATGACTAATGATACTGAACATTTTTTCTTGTTTTTATAGGTCATTCATGTATCTTTGCAAAGCGACCCAATCTTTTGCTCATTTTTTAGGTAAACTTTTTATTTGGAGATAATTGTAGATTCACATGCGGTTGTAAGAAAGAATACAGACATCGTGTGTATCTTTTACCTAGTGTACCCCATGGTAACATCTTGTAAAACTATGGTACAGCATCACAGTCAGCTACCGACATTGCTACAGTCCTCCCATCACATTCAGATTTACCTCCCAGCCCATATATTTATTCGTGTGCATGTATTAGCTATACATGATTTTATAACACACATGGGTTCCTGTCTCCTCTGTCACGGTCAAGACCCACAACAGTTCCATCATCACAAGGATCCCTCATAACCATATCTGCCCATCCCTAAACTCTGCAACCAAGAATCTGTCTCCATTTATAAAACTTATCATTTAAAAAATGTTACAGAAATGGAATCATACAGTATATAACCTTTGGGGTGATTTTTTTCACTCAGCATAATTTCCTAGAGATTCATCCAAATTGTTGCTTGGCTCAATAGTTTGTTCCTTTGTTTTGGTAAGTGGCACCGACGAGGACGGCGTGGACATACCACAATATGTTTAACCATTCACCCACTGAAAGACATCTGGGTTTTTATGGTCTTTCACTCTTACGAACAAAGTGGAATGAATGATCATTCATGTACAGGTTTTTTGCTGGGTCATGGGGTCATTGTATGGCTAGTTTATAAGGAGCTGTAAACTGCTTCCCAGAGTGGTGGTATCCTTTACATTCCCACTAGCAATGCATCTGGGATCCAGTTTCTCTGCATATTCACCAACATTTGGTGTTAACTATTTTTTATTTTAACTATTCTGATGAGTATGTGGTGACATGTAATTGTGGCTTTATTTCATTACTCTAATGGCTAATGATGTTGAACATTTTTTTCATGTGCTTATTTGCCATCTGTATATCCTCCTCAGTGAAATTTGGTTTTTTTTTTCTATGTTTTAATTGAAATGTTTAGGCTTTTGCTATTGAATTTTGAAAATTCTTCAAATATGTTCTAGATACGAGTTCTTTGTCAGATATGTGATTTGCAAATATTTTCTCCCAGTCTATAGCTTGTCTTTTTATCCTTTTAACATGGTCTGTTAAAGAGCAAAACTTTTTCACTTCAGTGAGGTCCAGTTAATCCATTTTTTTCTTTCATGGATCGTGCTTTTGTTGTCGAGTCTAAGAACTCTTAGATCTACATCTCAAATATTTTCTGGTTTTTTTCTAAAAATAGTTTTACATTATACATTTAAATCCTTGATCAATTTTGACTTAATTTTTATATAACTAATGAACTTTAAGTCAAGATTATTTTCTTTTGTCTCTTCTTTGAGTTGTTCATTTTTTTGTTGTTGAATTGTGTGTGTTCTTTATGTATTCTGGATACAACTCCCCTGTCAAATATATGCACTGTGGATATTTTCCCCAGTCTCTTTTTTTAACAGTATCTGTTGATGAACAGAAAATTTGAATTTCAATAAAGTCTGATGTGCCACGATGAAGACTATGGTTCATTCTTTTATATCTCAGCTAAGAAATCTTTGCTTACTACAAGGGCATGAAGACATTCTCTTGTGCAGTATTCTATAACATTTATCATTATGCCTTTTACATTTAAGGCTATAATCTATTTTGAATTATTTTTGAGTATGGAGTAAGGGAGGGATTGAAGAGAGTTTTCCCCTCCTTTTGATATCCAGTTTTTCCAGCACCACTTGTTAAAATTAGCCTACTTTCCTGAATTTTTTTTAAGATTTATTTATTTGAGAGAGAGAGAGAGCAGGAGAGGGGCAGAGGGACAGGGAGAGAATCTCAAACAGACTTGCTACTGAGTGTGGAGCCTGACACGGAGCTCAATCTCACAACTCTGAGATCATGACACAAGCCAAACCCTGAGATCATGGACACTTAACTGAGTGAGCCACCCAGGTGCCCCAAACTAGTCTACTTTCCTACTGAACTGACCTGGTGGCTTGGTTAAAAGTCAATTGACCACATATGTATGAGTTTATTTCTTGATTCTACTCTTTTCTACTGATTTATTTACTTATCCTTATGCCAAAACCACACTGCCTCTATTAATGTACCTTTATAATGCATCTTGAAATAGATCTTGTTAGTTCTCCAACTTAGTTCATTTTCAAGATTATTTTGGTTATTCCACATCATCTGCATTTATATATAAGCTTTATAAACAGATTGCCAATATCTTCAAAAAAATCTTGCTGGAATTTTGAATGGGATTTCATGGAATCCATAGATGAATTTAGGAAAACAAGTATCTTAGTAAAATATTTTTCTAATCCATGACATGGTATTTCTTTTCTTTGGTTTTGGTCTTTTTTTATTTCCCTCTGCAGTCTTTTGTAATGTTCAGCATAGAGGCTTTGTACATTTTTGGTTGATTAATTCTATATTTGGTTATTTTTATGGTATTGGTATTGTTAAATTTTATTTTAACTTTATTATTACTAGTGTTACAGAAAAAGTACAGATTTTTAAAAATTTACCCTGCATCCTGTGATCTTACTAAATTCACTTACTAATTCCAGTAGCTTTTTTGTTGTTTTTGTTTTTTAAGATTTTATAGGGTTTTCTACATACAGGTTCATGTAATATGAGAATGAAGAGAGTTTTACTTTTTATTTTTTAATTTTTTTTACAATATGTGTTCTTTGTTTCTTTTTCTTAACTTACCACAATGCTAGGACTTTCAGTAAAATATTGAAAGAAATGGTGAGACCAAACATCATTTTTCATCTGAAAGGAAAAATAATTCCTGATTTCACCTTTAAATATGCTATTATTTGTAGGTTTTTCAAGGATACTCTTTACCAGACTGAGAAAATTTCCTCCTATTCCTAGCTAGCCCCAATTTTTTTTAAAATCATGAACGAATGTTGAATGGTGTAAAATTATTTTTTTTGCATATGTTGAAATAATTTTTCTCTCTTATTCTGTTAAAATTATAAGTTACAGGGGTGCCTCTGTGGTTCAGTTGGTTAAGCGTCTGACTCCTGATTTCAGCTCAGGTCATGATCTCAGCATCATGAGATTGAGCCCCACGCTTAGCACAGAGCCTGCTTGGGATTCTCTCCTCTCTGTGCACACCCCGCCCCCAGTCATGCTCAATAAATAAATAAATAAATAAATAAATAAATAAACAAACAAATAAATAAATAACACTGATTGAATTTTCAAATGTAAAATTAATCTTATATTCCCAGGGAACCCCCTCTCCCACCTTGGTCGTGATTCAGAGACCTTTTTGTCTATTNCACACCCCGCCCCCAGTCATGCTCAATAAATAAATAAATAAATAAACAAACAAACAAACAAATAAATAACACTGATTGAATTTTCAAATGTAAAATTAATTTTATATTCCCAGGGAACCCCCTCTCCCACCTTGGTCGTGATTCAGAGACCTTTTTGTCTATTTTTGGAATCAATTTGCTAATACATCATTACAGATTTTGCATCTTTGTTTGTGAGGGGCATAATTTTTCTTCTTGTGTGTGTGATTTTTCTTTTGTTAAATGACACTGCAATGCTATAAGGAAGGGTTATGCTGATTTCACAAAATACATTGAGAAGTGTTTTTTTCTTCCTCTATTTCCTGAGTGTGTGTAAAGTCAGTATTATTTCTTTCTTAAATGTTTAATAAGATTCACAAGTTAAATTATGTGGTTGTCTTTGTGGGAAGTTATCTTTGTGGGAATAGGTATCTTTGCAGGAGTATGTATCTTCGTGGGAAGATTTTTCATTACAAATTCGAGTTTTTTAATAGATATACAGCAAGGAAGTAGAGGATGGACAGAGTTCCTGCAATATTGCAGCAAAATTGTCTTTATTTAAAATCAGGGCCTGCAGCTTGAGGCCACTCCATACAAGCATATACTCGGCCCAATGTCTAGAGTTCTCCCTATGCTCTTTCATTCTGTTGCTTCTTGGATTATTACCAAAACCTATGGAAACAAGAAAAGGTCCCAGTTAGAGAATTAGCAAATCAGGTAACATCTGCGGGTCCAGCACACTGAAGACAGCTTTTGTTTCTTCAATCCGTATTTACTGAGCCTTTACCATGCACTCAACTCAGAGTTAACAGATAGATTTAAGGAGAACAGTGTCGGACACCCCATTGCCTCTGAGTCAAGAATCAAAGGCAAATCCCTATAGCTGGTATCTGGGGAGAGGAAGCAGAGAGACCAGAAAGCAAACACATGCCTGACCTGACGAGCTCAGGTTCTGCTCAGAGCCAAGAGAAGTGGCTGAAGTTCAGGGAGAAGATTTAGGTCTCTTGTGTTCTGAGGAGAAGCCTCAGTCTCTCAGACTGAGGTCTGAACTGGGAGGCCTTCATGAACCGGGTTCTCCACACCCAGCAACAGGATCCCAACAGGCAGGCAACCAGGGCTGGAATACCTGCATTCCTATCATTTTGGTAAAGGACTTCCAGGGTCAGAATCAGATTCCCAGGCCCTTCCCTGATCTCCACACTCAAAATGTTCTCGGTGGAGCCAAGAGCGCTTGCATGTTTAACAACCCCCGGGTGACCAGATGACCAGGCATAGCACCCAACCTAACTCCTCACCTGACCGAGGGGGTGGGGGGGTGGGGGGGAGAGCATTCAGAATAATACCAACAGGTTAATATTCCAGACTCTTGGTTCTGCAAAGCAGTTGGCTGCCTGAGGTAACTTTTGTCTCTTGGAATTTTTCTGGCACCCTGTATACTTGGGTACTTACTCCACCCCCCTTTGTTCCGGCCACACATTCTAAGAAATGGGATGCTGGCGTCAGACAGACGTGGGCTCCGTGAACTTGGGAAATCACTTCACTTCTTTGAGTTTTAGTTTCTTATTACGAATATAGATAAAGATCCCTTTTCAAAGAGTTTCATAAGGATTACATGAGATAATGCATATCAAGCATTTACCACAGTGCCTGGTACAAAGCAAACACCCAGCGAACATCAGGAGATACTATTCATTAACAGACTATGACCTCCAAGAGGGCTTTTTGTTTCTCCTGGGGGTCCCGGTTACAGACTAGTCAATCACGTTTGTGGAGCTGAAGAAGGAAGCTCAATCTCTTGGTGCTGAATGAAGACCTGAGGCGTCTACAAAATAGGTACGTGCCCTTCCCCACCTCCATACACACCTTCCCCACTTGCTTCCCTCAACTTCCTGTCTTTATGTGTCACCCCTTCTCTCCTTCAAGATTATCTTTCATTTTATGTAGTAAGAATAATAATACAGTTAGCGATCACTGAGGGCTAGCCCTGGGTCCGGCACTGTCCTCAGCTCTTCAGCTGTGTCATCCCAGCGAATCCTCACAATGGCTCTGGGAGGCAGCCACTGGCATGATCTCTATTGCAAGGGGAGTCAGTCGAGGAAGACAGAGGTCAGGGGCCTGCCACAAGTCACACAACTTGAACATGGTGGAGAAGCCAGGCCGATTCCGTGCTCCAAACACCTGAGGAGTGTGTGCGTATGTGTGCGTGCATGTGTGTGTGTGTGTGTGTGTGTGTGTGTGTGTGTGTGTAGGGAGAGTCCATGGGGGAGAGTACAGAGCACGTGCCCTCTGCACCATGCCAGCCCCCTGCGGCCCCCGGAGAACTACCTAGCTCCTAGCACTACAGAGCTCATGCTTTCATACTTGCCAACAGGAAGCTATCCATTCCTACTGCCCTTTGGGGAGAAGAGAAAAAGCAGCAAGGAGACCCAAGCAGGAGAAGAGAGCAGCTCGTAGGAAGTCATTGGCTTCTTGGTGCCAAGCCTGTCCTCATTCTGTCCCTATGAATGAGCCAAGCCCCCAGTGCACCAAGAGAGCGTCTGCTGGGGTGGTGCTGTGCTCACTGGGATGCAGCCCCCGTAGCTGTCGGCCTCCCCTGACCAGCCTGAACCCGTAGTGCTGACAGGCTTCTTGTCCACACGATGACGTTCCACAAGCTGTGTGCTGTCGCATCAACAGACAGTGTAGCCCAGCCGGTGGCCTGACCTCACCCTTGGGGCATATCTCCTCCTACCATTTCACGAACCTGGTGCCCAGCTAGTGATCCAGGCTAGAGAGTGTCTAATTGCACAGGGTGCTGAGCATTCCCCAAAGGTGGAGTTTGGCTGCTCCTGGAAGCATCCTGAACGCAGCGCTGAGGGTTCCAGAGGGCCGAGACAATCTTCCTGTATTCCCTGCGGAAGTTCTGGTTCAGGAGCCCGTAGATGATGGCATTAAGGCAGCTGTTGAAATAAGCCAGGCAGTAGCTAGCCACGAAGAGCCCCTCTGGGACCTGGGGAGCTATTTCTTCTGGGTCGATGGCCACAGCGAGGCCAATGCCGTTCAGCGGGGCCCAGCAGATAGCGAAGATCACAAACACCACGAACATGGTCAGAAAGCTCCGGACGTCGCTGGGCTTCAGGCGCAGCTTGGTCTCCCGCCTGGCCCTCCTGCGGGCCTGCAGCACCAGCACCCAGATGCGCAGGTAACAGAAGGACACAATGGCGATGGGGAGGAGGAAGTGAACGACTACCACTGCCATTGTGTACCAGGTGCTGGCCGTCTGAATGAAGGTGCAGGAGTAGATGCGTGCGTCGTATGCCAGGGAGCCCACAAAAAAGTTGGGCACCAAGGCGCCCACAGTGAGGAGCCAGGTGAGGCAGACGTAGAAGGGCATGTGCCAGGGCCGGCAGATCTGGTGGTAGGCCACGCTGTGGCAGATGTGGCAGTAGCGGTTAATGGCAATGGCTGTGATGTTGAAGACGGAGCCAATGACACTCAGGCCCATCACGAAGGCACTGGCCTTGCAGTGCGCCTCCCCCAGGGCCCAGCCATCTTGGAAGGTGGCCACGAGGATTAGCGGGTACGGGTACAAGGCCGCCGCCAGGTCAGCTGATGCCAGACTCACCAAGAACAAATTGCCTGGAGCAGGAAAGAGGGAGCAAGAGTCAGCAAGAGACCCCACAATTCCTAACCTCTAGAATATTCTACCCTTTATCCAGTTACCTTTATCCAGTCTCTTAAAAGTAACTACGTTACTGTTAGCACTGGGGTTGGAGACCTAGCGGCTTTTAGGGACACGGGGTTCAGGGCTCAGGCTGCATTTCTGGTACACACTGTGGGGCTCAGGTGAGTTACTCAGGTGCTCCAATGTCCCAAGCCTCATTTTTCTCATTTATAGAATGGGAATAATGATTCCCATTCCCATAGCTATAGCTGTGAGGATCAAATAATGGGGCAAAGTCCGTGTGTGCTCATGAATGATGACTGTTTTTACCATAAGCTCAGATCCTCAGGAGCTTTGCCTCATTGATGCTCTGGCAAGGATCCTAAGGGAGAAGCGTCTGGAAGTCAGGGAAGTGGTTTCACTAGCTCCCATCCCTGCCCATATTCCTACCTTCCCACAAATCTCTCTGGTCCTTTGTACCTTCTCCCACACTGGTCAACAGGCTACCTTCCAAGTGTCTTTACCTGTTTTCTAATGTGAATTGCATCTTGCAGGTGGGATGGAAGAAAGGTTTGGGAGTAGGAACGTGCATTCTGGCATTCCCCGGCCTGCCTCGTCTGGGGCCCAGGCTCACAGCCAGGCAGCCATGTTGGTGGAGAGTCCTGACCTGTGTGGTCCTGCAGCCTCCAGCGGCCTCCCTGTGCTGCCTGCCCCTTCTCCAGCTTTCTGAACTGCCTCCCTCCTCTGAATGGAGAGTTTTCTAGCCCGAGAGAGCCCCGGGAGTCAGAGAGGGAGTCTCTGGAAACCACAACATCCATTGATTAATACGCTTCAGGCATGCTCTGGGCCAAGATCCTAGGGAAGAGGTGGGGCTAAAGCCAAATTTAGAAATCCAGTATTTCTATTTCTCAAGCATTTGGAGTCTAAAACAAACACTGACTCATGAAAAAGGCACCAAGAATCTGGAAGTGTGGCCAAAACAGAGCTCAGAGCATGAGAAGCTCCATCCTTGATGCGACTTGTTCCATTCACCAAGTGCACGGTTTGAGCGCCTACTGCATGCCCAAGAGCTGGTATCCTTCCTGGACAGCAGAGGCCCCGAGGCATGCAGTAGGCACTAGCATCGTCTTTCAAGTCTTCTGGCCTCTTGCCACGTGGCGAAGTACGAGCTGCCAGCCCTACAGTGGCTGGGCACAGAGGGTGGATGGAATGATTGCAGAAGGGACTTCCCAAGGAGCTAAGGACACTCACTCCGCCGCAACCACCTGTGTGCTCTGTGCACTGCAGAGGCTGATGTGACCATCTTGGGGATGCAAAAGCATTTTGGAAAGGGTCCAAAAGATGCAGCAGTTGGAGAGACCAGGCTGTGGTCTGGCTTCAAGGGAGTAGAGAAAAAGGGAGGCTCAGAGTCACCCAGCTGGGGGTCCCGCCGCCAAGTCAGACCTTCAGGTGAGGGAGACTCCACTATTACAGTTATAAACCCACAAGGCAGAGAAAGGGCTGCTTCCAGCCCTCCCCTCTTCCCACAAAGAAAATTCCACAAGATGCGCTCCCTGTGGGGGCGGGAACACGGAAGACACCCCAGGCAGCCTTCGTTTGGACAAGTAAAGTGCTTACAAGGTGGTGAGTCCTCCGGTCTCTCAAGACATTCACGGAGAGATGGGGTGTAAAGGAGTCCCGCCTGGGGTGGAACTGCTACATTCCTTCCCCTTCAACTCTGCTAGGGATCTGTTTACTCAGTGGGGTAGAGCCCCCTCACATTCTTTCTGCCTGACACAGCCAGGCAAGAAACACACCTCTGAGAACCTGCTCTGGGGCAGACGGGGTCTCCCCCTTTTCCATTTAAATCCCAGTTTTGTTTGCTCTCTCCACGGGTGGACGTCAGTCTCTGACTCTCCTAGGCAGACCTCGACTGGTCTCAAGACAGCGAGGCAGGGCACCTGGGTGGCTCAGTGGGTTAAAGCCTCTGCCTTCGGCTCAGGTCATGATCTCAGGATCCTGGGATCGAGGCCCGCATCGGGCTCTCTGCTCAGCAGGGAGCCTGCTTCCTCCTCTCTCTCTGCCTGCCTCTCTGCCTGCTTATAATCTCTCTCTGTCAAATAAATAAATAAAATCTTTAAAAAAAAAAAAAAGACAGCGAGGCATTTCCCCTCTCACAGTTCTTGTTCTCAGCTGCATCAGGAGCCCTAGTATCTTCCCAGAATCCTAAGTGTCTTTTTGACATTGGGAGGTGGTGCTGGAAGGTGGGGGTGACACGGGGAATCTCAGTTTTGCAGCTTTGAAGTTAGGCAACTTCCTGAAACTTCTTTCTGCATGACTGTTCCTGTAACGGTTCCCTCCTGTCCTTTGGGGGCCCTCCTTCCTTTTCTGTACACACATTCCACTTGGTTGTTTCTGGGAAGAAAATCGCTGCTTTCCAACACAGGAATATTGGTCCCTGCAGGGCCCTCCGGGCTCCTGGTAGAGCAGCAAACAAGCTTTTGGCACTTGCGAGCACGTGCAGAGAAAGTCAAGGGCTGCTGGGAGCGGCTGCCAGCGCAGCCAGCTGTTTCCCCCAAAAGCCAGTCAAGCTCTGCCGTGTTAATGTGGCTTATCCCCTAATAACGCCCCAGAGGCTGGCAAACAGCTTGTAAATAGTGGGAAGAACACATTCAACTGCACGTACAGAGTGATTCAATTACTCTCCCCTATTACTCCGGCTGTTCCTAAAAGGCTGAAATCAACCCGTTCCTGCCGTAGGTTCATCCGCCCAGACATCGTACTGTCTCCCAGATTCCTTGACATCATTCCAAATTAGGCAAATAAAATTCTTGTTTTGTCTCCCATCTGTAAGAAGCCAGGTCCTATCTGGATGGTAGCCAAGGGAGATCTAGTTGTCTATCCATTTCTTCCCCGGACAGGTGAGAAATCCATCAGGATGCGCACGGCACCGCTCATCCCGCTATGTGCAGCATCTAATGAATATTCATATTCCAAGTCCTGGCGTGACTTATTTCCATCTGCCTCCACCAGACAGGGTGTATGAGTGGAGACGGAGTTCAACAGCAGGCCTCTGTTCACTAATATGGAATTCCCTTTTAACATTCATATGCAAAGCACATTCCTCCACAGTCCACTCCTTCTTTGCTTCTTCTTCTCTTTTTTCCAGGAAATCTATTTCTTTTTTTAAAAAAAAGATTATTTATTTATTTGACAGAGAGAGAGAGAGATCACAAGTAGGCAGAGGCAGGCAGAGAGAGAGGGGGAAGCAGGCTCCCTGCTGAGCAGAGAGCCCGATGCGGGACTGGATCCCAGGACCCTGAGATCATGACCTGAGCCGAAGGCAGAGGCTTAACCGACTGAGCCACCCAGCAGCCCCAGAAAATCTATTTTTTAAGAAGGATCTGGTAAGGGCGCCTGGGTGGCTCAGTGGGTTAAAGCCTCTGCCTTCGGCTCAGGTCATGATCTCAGGGTCCTGGGATCGAGGCCCGCATCGGGCTC
>LNAC01000591.1:201810-234467 GCA_002007465.1 Ailurus styani
AAAAAAAAAAAAAAAGAAGGATCTGGTAAACTGGGGGGGAGAAGGGGGAGCCAGCAAGCCTTGAGTGACCTAGTCTTCATCAGATAGGAGGATTCCAGAAGGTCAAGCCACCTTCATCCCTTGCCCCTCCTCCCTATTCCCACCCAGCAGGCCCAGAAAAAGAGTTTGTTGAATTTAAATTGTCCTTGGTCACTGAGCTAAAAGCCAGTGCAGAAAATAGATAGGCATGGTGTCATTTCCTCAACAAATATTTCTGAGTATCTACTAAGGAGGAGCTCTGACTATGCCAAGGCCAAGGGAAGCCTGGCGAGCAAGAGAGGCATACGTCCTCCCCTTACAAAGCTCGTGGTCTCAGAGGAGCCAATAAACAAATAAAAACAAGATGTGCAAAGGTTAAAATTGGGCCTTCAACAGAGAAGTTATCATTTCTAACACGGTTGAATTTCCTGTGCCTTGGGGCCTTTTTCCATTCACCTACCCAAGCATACAATACACTTACTGAGTGCCTACCCTGTCTGTCTGGGCAAGGGACAGGGATGGGTCAAAGACATGGCCCCCACTGGGGAGACGCCAACAGGGCTGTTGGGTTGAGAGACAGAGAAGAGCAGCCAGCCAGCCCCTCAGTGTGCTGAGAGCTAGGAGGGAGGCCAGGATAAGGGAACAGTGAGGAAGAGCTAAGATGGCCTAGGAATGAGGCTGGCCAGGCAGGAAAGTTAACCAATGGGCTGAAGAAAATCACAACGACCCTTGTCACTGGCCTGCTTCCTTCCTAGAATCGGTATTTTCCTCAAAAGGGATTTGTATGAGAAAGGAATGACATAGGAAATACTAGTAATCTCCAAATGAAAATGAAGTATTTCTATCAGTTACTTTCTGGAGATGAGCATTGGAAATTACTAGGAGGATTATTTGTTAAAAACCTGATTTCCTGGGGCTGCTGGGTGGCTCAGTCATTAAACGTCTGCCTTCAGCTCAGGTCATGATCCCAGGATCCTGAGATCGAGGCCCACGTCAGGCTCCCTGCTCACCTGGGAGCCTGCTTCTCCCTCTCCCTCTTCTGCTCCCCCTGCTTGTGTTCCCTCTCTCGCTGGGTCTCTCTCTGTCAGATAAATAAATAAAATCTTAAAAAAAACAAAACAAAACCTTATAAATACTAAAACAAGGCACTTTCATATTAAAGTAAGCTCCTAATTTGATTCCCAAATTCCTTGAGGGCAGAGATTGTTTTTTGAGGGCAGAGATTGAAAATCTTAGAGAGTGTGGATGAATCATATAAGGGCCAAGTTGAATATAACTGTACTTTAATTAAGAACAAAAAGACCTGCTAAGCAAGTTCATTGTGTAAACAAAAACAGGGTGAGGGTATTTCAACCACTTAAAAGAAGAGAACGTATTTAAGAACATAAGCATCTATTTAAAAAAAAAAAAAACTAACTGAGATGCCTATTACAAAATATCCTTCCATAATCATCACCAGAGATCATTTGGAGACTCTTTCGATAGCATTTTATTACTTCAATTACACTTAACACTAACAACAAAACCACAATTGGTATAGTACCTCAAGTTTATAATGTGCCTTTACATAAATTGACTCAATTGTTTCTCAAAAGAATACTATAAGGTTGATCGTGTGATTTCCATTTCAAGGAACCGATGCTCAGATTATGTGACTTGCCAACGGCCATAACAGAGAAAGAGTGAGAAACAAGAGAAACAGGAGGAAATCAGGGGGGAAAAAATGTCAAGGGCAACCAAAGCGAGAAAGAACAGGAAAGCAAGCCCACTTAACCCAGCAGTGAGGAGGTCAGAAGTGATATTAACAAGGGCACGGTTCTGTCCAGTGTTGGAAGATAAACTTTAGTACTGTGGGTTGCTCTCTCAATCTGCTTTGGCTTTTTTTTTTTTTTTTTTTTTTGCCCCAGGGGTACAGGTCTGTGAATCATCAGGCTTACACCTTTCACAGCACTCACCATAGCACAAACCCCCCACAATGTCCATAACCCATCCACCCTATCCCTACCCTCCCACCCCCCAGTAACCCTCAGTTTGTTTCGTGAGATTGAGAGTCTCTTATGGTTTGTCTCCTTCCTGATCTCGGCTTTGGCTTTAAGAGAAGAAAGAAATGGAGTGATGCTTGCAAAGGGGGGATTGTACAGGGTCTTTTTTCTTTTCTCTTTCTCTCTTCTAAATGGGAGAGATTTTATCTGGCACGTAATAAGCACACAGTAATAGTAGCTATTATTTATTATTGCTGCTTTTATATTATTAGTTGTGTTGAAAGAACAAGAGACCCTGAACATTGGACTACAATCCCTGGGAGATGATACAGGAGAAGTCACAGTGTGGTGAGGACAGTAACTCCCTAAGCACTGGGGACCCTACTTCTCAACTCCCTAAATTCTACTCTTTCAACAAAAAGTATCTTAAATTGTAAGACCTAATCGTGGCTTTGGTATGTCCAGAGTTTTGTGATATATCATGTTAAATACAGACCCCCAATTTCTGGAGAAAAAAAAAAAGGCAGTCAAATATGAAAGTCTTCATACCCCTGGGCTACTGAGAGCTACACGGGAGGAATTAAAGAGGATTATGAGCTTTTCTGATTGTTCAGCTAGAGACATAATTATGGGATTTAAAATGTGTTCGTCTTTGCTTGGTGAAGAGATAAGAAAGTATTCAGAGCAGAAACCGAAAAGTTGGAGAGCTCAAGCCACATCGGAGAGGGAGTCCGAGTTAGCCCAGTTTGGCCTTCAGCTGATAACAAGCACTCCAAACCCTCGCAGGCTGAGAGGGTCAAAAGACACCTGTGACCAAGCAGCGTCTCCATGAGTGGTCGGAAGTAGGGTAAAACCCGGATGGAGCGGGTTCCGCCTTACCCTACAACGCCTGGAGCGCAGGGACTGTGGATCTACTTAGTATTTCCTCCAAGCCTTCCAAGAGCTTTTATCCGGAACTAGTCTATCTATTCATTCATCATCTACATCCTCAGTCAGCGAGTGGGGGGAGAAGGTGGGCTGAGCTCCAACCCGATTGGGGATGCAAAACACCTGTCGGGCTGAAAATTCCCATCAGGAAGTCTGCGATGCAGTCACTGCTTCCGGTTAAAAGATGGCACGGACTGAGCATCACTGGGTGACTGGAGGACAGGGAAGACTCTGGATGAGGACCTGTGGGTTCAGCAACCAAATCCTCCACGTTTTCCTGTGCAATCCCAATGTCAAGTACTTCATACCCCTTCTCTTTACCTATTACCCAACTGTCCTAGATACAGATTCGTGCCCACTCATTGACAACACCTCCCAGACGGCCTGGGAAATCAGGCACTGTGCCCATGGGCCAGGAATACCTGACACTCTTTGGGCTTTCCCCTCTGCTAACAGGGGTTACCTTGACCTTCCAGTATGGACATGTTTCATTTCTCTTCTGTGTGGCCAGTTGTCTGGATGGTGAAGGTAAAGGCGGGAGGCTCACATTCTACAGGCAGTCGGCTGGGGGTCAATCTCAGGACAGACCAGCAGGGGCAAACTCCCTCAGGAGGCAGGCAGGCACAATTTGGGGGAGGCCGGGCAGAGTTGGAGACGGCTAGCCACACAGGAGCAACGGGAGCAGGCACACCCCTGAGCGGATGGTGCCAGTCAGCCTCCCAGGACAAGAGTGAGGGGGACGGTGGGCTTTTCGTGCGGGAGACCATTCAGTCCCACAAGAACTCTGCTGGTGGCATGAGCAGAGCTCAGCGCTGTTTAACTGAGTCTGCCCCACCTTGCGACGCAAAATTTATTCCTTCTGACCCACTGCTCTCCTGGGGTCTTGTCCATGTTCAATTTGCTGCAACAGCCCGGTGTTTATTTCTTACTATGTACTCGGCTCTGTGGACAGAAAGGGAACACAAGTCTCAGCTCTCAACAGATTTGCGGTCCCCTGGGGAGAGAGGGAGATGGACAACAGCACGGTGAGGTGGGTGCTCTCTGGGGAGGGCACGGGGAAGCCACAGGAGGGAGACCGGCCCCACACCCTGCTTGGTATCAATAAGCAACGTGGACCACTACAGAGGGGAGCCAAAGAGGGGGTCTGAAGGAGAAGTTCACTGGCAGAAAAGAGGCAGGGAGCTTGCCAAGATGAGGCAGTGAATAGGAGCCTGGCGGCATGGGAGCGGCGGCAGCTCACAAGCAGGATGAGAGGAGGGAGACGAGGCTGCCACGTTAAGCGGGTTAGGGGGAGAAGGGCTGTGTGACCAGAGTCCGATGCTGTACAGACCGAGGGCAGCTACGGATGGGATGGCACGGCTCTGCCAGTGGGGTCAGCCGCTGGAGGAGGGAGCCAGGAACGCTGTCTGGACACTATGGCATAGTTTGTTCCAGAGATGGCGAGCATGGGGCGCGCCTGGGTGGCTCAGTCGGTTAAGCATCTGCCTTCTGCTCAGGTCATGATCCCAGGGTCCTGGGATCGAGTCCCTCATCGGGCTCCCTGCTCAGCGGGGAGTCTGCTTTTCTTTCCCCTCTCTCCCTCTCTCCCCTTCCCCACCTCCCCCTCTACCCTGCTGCCCCATGCTCCCTAACTAGTGCTCGCTCTCTCGCTCTCTCAAATAAATAAAATCTTAAAAAAAAAAAAGGACATAAAATCAAGGGAAGATTTTTTTTTTAACATTTTAGACCCTTGTGTGTGCATGCCTGTGTGTGTGGGTGTACATGTGTGGGTTAAAAAGAAAGAGGTAGGGATTCCTGGGTGGCTCAATCAGTTGGGCGGCTGCCTTCCGCTCAGGTCATGATCCCAGGATCCTGGGATCGAGTCCCGAATTGGGTTCTTACTCAGCAGGGAGCCTGCTTCTCTCTCTGCCTCTGCCTGCCACTCTGCCAGCTTGTGCTCTCTCCCTCTCTCTCTGACAAATAAATAAATATAAAATCTTTCCAAAAAATAAAAATAAAATGAAGGGAAAGAGACAAACACTGAAAACACAGAAGAGAGAGAAAGAACTCGCTGGGGTAAGGTTCCAGAAAAGCAGGGAGAGGAAGAGATGAAAACTGAAAACACAAGGATTATTACTGGTGAAGTCTAGACTAGGGCAAGCGTGGCCATGTCAGGCACAGGAAATGTTCTCAGACGCTGTCAGGAGAGCCTTAGATAGGACAGGTCCCCAGGAAGCACACACTCCAGAGTGAAATGCACACCTGGTCTTACCTTCTAAGTTGCTCAATGCCCTGAATCCATCTCCCACCTTCCCTCCATCCCTCCTGCTCTTTCTCTAGTGCCATCTCTGAAAAAGTCAACCCAACACGTGTAGCCATGGGAGCTCCAGCAGGGTGGTCCTGGAAAAAAGGATGATTCATCTAACCACTCACCCTGCTATCAGGATCACTCCTGTCATGGATGATAAAAAGAGCTGCATTTGTAGTAGTCTGCTAAGAAAGGTCTAGGCTTTTAATATGGGCTGTGTGCCTTGGTTATGGGACCTGTAAGTGTTCTCATCACCACAGTCCTATCTTCTTAATAGTGATGCATTAAGGAACCAGACTTAATTACAGAAAGGTCTGAGATGAAGGTGTCTTTTTATTACTATTATCATGTTCAATTAGCCAGCATATAGTACATCATGAGTTGTTGATGTAGTGTTCAATGATTCATTAGTTGCGTACAACACCCAGCGCTCACCACCACACGTGCCCTACTTAATACCCATCGCCGGGTCACCCCATCCCCTCACACCCCCCCTTCTGTAACCCTCAGTTTCGTTCCTGGAGTCCAGAGTCTGAGATGAGGGTTTCATAAAGTCACCCTAAACTCTCAGTAGAGAGACTTGATTCCCAGAGGAATGAGTGCAAATTCCAAGTGCTGTCAGTTTTTAAGCGCCTTTTGAAATCTTGCTCTGCCAAGGGTTAACAGAAGTCAATAGTAGATTTTTCAAGACTTATCAATAAAGCCAGTGGTCGAATAAAAGCTGGTTAAATTCCATGACTGGAGCAGACACCAGTGTATCGGGAATTCATGTCATTTAGCTATAGTGTTAGCATTTGTTTCTGGTGCTGGGCTGTTGCCTACTCAACATATTGGAGGAAAGATAGAACAGGGGATGTGCCAGCAATTGAATGCTCAGTACCCACCCCCAGCCACGCTCCCCAAATCAGTAAGGTTTCAGTGAGCCCAGAGAGAAGCACAGAAGAGGCCAGCCCTTCTTGGGATGAGGACGGGGAGAAGAGGCCTGTCTGCTTCAGGTAAAAGGAAGTGGCACTCACCCCCCCTCAACCACCTCTCCAACCTCAGGCAGCTCCAGTTACTGACCAGGGACCCACAACCCACCCCACTGGTTAGTCAGGGAGAGAAGGGGCTAAGGGTCAGAAACGGGAGAGCCCAGCCCTGCCTCCTTCCTGCCTCAGTGCAGGAGATACGTGTTTGTGGCAGCTGCAAAGGGACAATGCAGCTCTTCCCTCACCATGACCTGCTCTTTCCTAACATATGAGCTTTTAGTCAAAGGACATGACAATATCTTGAAAAAGGTATTCCAGGTGATGCTAACCATCCCTACTGAAATGACTGAGTTAGAAAGCTTGTTTCAACTTAACAATGTTGTTTCCCATATTACAAACAGAAGCTCCTATTTTTATTTTTTGTTTGTTCGGTAGATAAAAATACTGCAGTCAGAGAGTCACACAAAATATATATACCATTTACTAAAACTGGCCTTTCTGGATGGTCTGGCTCCTTAGAAAAGTGTGGTTAAAGGACACGCCTGGCTTTCTGCTGTTGTCTTTTCAGTGTAATTCACTCGAATATTTGAGTTGCCCCTAACGCCCAAATCAAGAAATTACAAAGCCATTGAGCTTTCCATGCCGAAATGGTCAGCATGCTCCAATGACCTCTCAGGGTCAGAGTTCAGAGTTCCCTCTGGTTTTGTTCCCTTGCAGACCTAAGGAATTGGAAAATTGAAAGGAGAGTGAACAGAAGGGAAAAAAATACATTTCCCTATTGGAACACTATTTTGCCAAATCATTGTCTTAATCTTCATTTAATCCCACGAATTTCCTATCTTCAGAAAAGACCACGTTATTCCAAAGCAATGTAGTTCTACCCAAGCAGAGCCTGCAGATTTCTGCATCTGCACTCTCTGGGCTGGAAATGGGTCTTCAGATGACCTGGAGATAAGTTTCTGGCACAGAACTCACCCCGCCCCAGGGGGCTTCATTGTCATCACCCACTTCGGGGGAGGGAGGTGTTAAAGATCCTGAGATTCCTGTGGCCGGATAGCGGCACCCTCCGGCCCCGCACAAATTGGAGCGCCCCGGATGACCGACGCTTCCAGCCGCGTGGGCTCCCACAAAGCTGGCACCCCGCCAATATGAGCGCAAGAAAAGCTCTGTTCGGTTCGCGCGGCACAGATGCGCCCCCGTGCGCCCCGGGCAGCTTCGAGAGGTGCGCGCTTGAGCCGCACGTCGGAGAAAGACAGCAGCTCCCCCAAACTTTTGAGCACAGGACTCAACCCGGGGACGAGGTTACAGGAAAGGGAACGGGGCACCCGGGGCCTACGGAGGGGTCAGGATCCAGCCGGGACGTCAGGGAAGGGTCAGCCCCAGCTGCGGGCGTGGCGCTCACCCGCGTTGCGGAGCCTGCGGTTCCTGAGCACCGAGAGGACGACCAGGAGGTTGCCCACGACGTCCCCCGCGGTGGTGACGAGGAGCACGGCAGACAGCGCGGGCGCCGCCCAGGGAGGACGCGGGGGTCCCCGAGGGCCGCGCGCTGCGCGCCCCCGGCCAGCCCGGACGCCCGGCCCGCTCGCCCGCCTCGCAGCAGTTGGAGAAGGGGCCGTTCTCCAGCATCGTGGGCCGGCCGGCCGGCGCCGCACGCTGTCGCCGCAGGGAGCGCGGTGTCCGGGCGCCCCCGAGTGTGCCCCGGGCGGGGAGGGAGGGACCTAGAGGAAGTCTTGAGGGGAGCAGGGGGCGGAGAAAATGTAGGAGTGGTTGGAGGACTTGGGGTGCAGGCGTTGCCAAAAGGAGTGCATCCCTCCCTCTCCCTCCCTCGGGGCCGGCTCAGGCGCCGCTGAGACCCGGAGCCCAGAAAGGCTTGGCCCAGTGCAGGCCTCAGTGCCCGAGCGCACCTCCACGCCGGGATCCCAGATGCCCTCCTCCCCTCCACCCCCAGGAGAAGCTGTGCCAGGACAGGACAGTCAGGTTTGCGGATTGGAGAAGGTGCTGGTGGTAGGGATCTGCCGGCCTGTTGTCAGTAGGGCCAGGTTTGAGGCCCCGAGGGGCTGTTCAGCTCCAAAGAGAATGCAGTTCCCAGGGTAAGGGGACAGATTCCAGGGCAAAGTTGGGTAGAGGGTTACTGGGCACCTGCAGGAGAAAAGCAAACCCCTGCTATCTATTGAGCACTTGTTGTTTACCCTGGGAGACATTGATGATGACTCTGCCCCATCCTTTTTAAAAGCCAAGACATGTATTAGTATTTGAACATCTATTTAAATATGACAGTACTTAAAAAGACGTGTGGTCGGTACTGGGGGTTATTATAATGCGGTTTTGGACAGCTTTTGAACAAACAGTGAAATATGACTCCTGGAAAGAAGGAACTTAGATGCCCTTTATTTAAAATATTTGAGCGCTTGCTCTTATAACAGCAAGAGCTAACCTCTTCTGAGGGTGAATTTTACGCCAAGCGCTGTCCTAGTGCCTTTCACATCACTGGAACCACTAAAATCAAAGTGACAGACAATTTTAAATTTGAGGAGGAGGCAAAGCATCTAAATATATTGCTTTCATGAGAATGCAAAATGGTCCAGCCACTTTAAAGAGCTGGTTGGTAGTTTCTTATGGAGTTAAACATACACCATCCTACAACCAGAAATGAGAGAGAAATGAAACATATGTCCACGAAAAAAGACTTGTGCGGGATTGCCCAGAGCAGCCTTATGGATAGTAGCCTAATCCTGGAAACACGAATGGCTATATCCATGAATGGGTAAACAAATTATGATATATTCCTACATGGAACACCACTTGGCAATAAAAACTACTGATCTACACAACATGGGTTAATCTCAAAAAATACTACATTGAACAAACGAAGTCAGACCCAAAACATTATATACTATTCATTTATATGAAGTAAAAAATGGGAAAAAATTAATCTATGGTGATAGAAAATTAGAACAATGGTTGACTGTGGGGGTGAGGCTGGACCAGGACAGAGCACAAAATAAATTTCTGGGGTGTTATTTGCATGGCGTTTTATATAAATAGGATATGTGTATTTCATGTAAATCATACTCTCCCACTTCTGTCCTATCCCAGCCCCCAAGAAACAAGAACGAAAAGGAAGAGTGCAGTGGAAAGGAGTGATGATTCCAGAGAAGGAAGTGAGAGTTGGAGAACAGCCCCCCTCAGAAGTGAGCCCATCCCGAGCCCAGGGAAGGAATATTATCGTTAGCAAGGCGAGGCTTCGCCCTTATGGTAGAAGGGGGTGAGTAAATGAGGGAGCACTTCTGGCTGCTCTAACCTCTCGGAGTTTGAGGCTACCTCATTAGCCGGGACTGGGGGAAAGAACGTGGGAGGTTTGAAGACAGGAGAAGGTATGAAATGTCATTTCAGAAAATAGGTACACTAACTAGGATCCGTGGCAGATTTGTCAGGAGAGCGAGTACCCCTGAGGGGCTTCAGATTGTAGCTTTAAGTGAAGACAGTCAGCCTCATGGGGCGCTTGTCAGTCAGCAACTTGGATCTGCTCAGGAGAGGCACTGAGGAAGCAGGGGGATCCTCAGCCAGGGTTGGGGTTGCCAGGGAGGAGTAAATAACAGAAGGAAGTGCAAAGCATGATGGGAAGATGGACGCTAGGAGCTACATCAAACAGGGAATGCTGAGGAAACAGGAGGGGGCTGATGGGCCTGGTGATCAAGGGATCAGAGGGGCTGAATTCAAAGAATTGTGGTGGGTGAATTTGAACAAATTGGCTGTGATATTGAGAGAGTGACACTTTGAAACTTGTTTGGGATTTCTTAGGGCCGCAGAATCTGTTGAAGTAAGGGCTCTGAGTGGGAGGATGGGAGTGGGTGGCTGGAGGAAGGCGAGGGAAGTTCATTGGAAATGAGAATGTCAAGGAAGCGAGAAGCCCAAGCGTGGGTACTGTGGTGGTGAGAGAAAAGAGAAACTGAGTCAGGGGGCGATTCCCAGTGAATGGAGAGGAATGACCAGCCGGTTGGTGAGAGAGATGCAGGCAAGAGGAGAAGGAGAGACGGTGGGTGGTGTGAAAATGTCACGGGCTGTTTTCAAAGAAGGGATAACTTTCCTTCTTCTTGTTCTTACGTACGCACGTGTAGCAAACATACAGCCACACTCCTCTGGCTTTCATGGACCCTCATAACAGCAGGTGAGTTGAGTACAAGATAAATCGCTCCCGTTCAGCACACCAGTAACACACATTTGGTTAATTGAGTACAAACCAGAGGAAACAGCCCTGTATTGCCCTGAGATGTGACCATGCACACATCCACAACAGTGTGTCTTAGACCTTTAGGCGCCAGGAATTGGGCTGCTCTCTGCCTAAGCAGTCAGGATTATATCCTAGCACAGCGGACCAGGCTGTGACTTGAAAGGGCGGGGGAATGGTACTGTGACTTTGGAAGACACTTTGATGGTTTCTTACAAAACGAAGCTACACTATTGCCATATGATACAGCAGTCATACTCCTTGGCATTTACCCAGAGGAGCTGAAAAGTTATCTCCATACTAAAACCTACACATGGATGTTTATAGCAGCTTTATTCCTAATTTCCAAAAATTGGAAGCAACCAAGATATCCTTCAGTAGGCTAATGGATAAATGAACTGTGGTAATCCAGAAGATGGAATATTATTCCTCACTAAAAAGAAATGCGCCATCAAGCCACAGAAAGATACAGAAGAAACTTAACTATATATTCTTAAGGGAAAGAAGTCAACCAAAAAGGGCTACATATGATACGATTCCGACTATACAATATTCTGAAAAAGACAAAACTATGGAGACAGTAATAAGATCAGTGGTTGCTGGAGATTAGCGGAGACAGAGAGATGAATAGGCCCAGCACAAAGGATAATTAGGGCAGTGAAATGACTCTGTAAGATACTGTAGTGTTGAACTGGTATCATTACACATTTGTTCAAAGCCGTACAACACCAAGAGTGAACCCTAATGTAAACCACGGGCTTTGGGTGGTGACACTGTGTCAATTTAACTTCATCAGTTGCAACACATGTACCACTCTGGGGAGGAGGCGGATATTGACAATGGGGGAGGTCATGCATATGCAGCAACTTAAAGGAACTCTTTGAACTTTCCCCTCAATTTTGCTGTGAACCTACAACTGCTCTAACAAATAGTCTACTTAAAGGGGGGAGGGATGGGGAAGAAGGAACATTGTTGTCAGGGATGGTGAAAATGCCCCCAGGACTCATATAGCCTCAGCCCAAACAGAATCCATACCACGTACTAGCAGCAAGACCAACCAAAGCAATCCCAGAGAGCAAAATCCCGATGGTGAAGCGGTTGCAGCTAGGACACCTACGGTGATGGAGGGGGAGGTATCGTGCTTAGAGACACTGAGAAGACTCCCAGAAGGCGTGAACTCAGGGCCGAGAGGCTAGACTGGGCTGGAGAAGTGGGCAGGAACCAAGAGTCAAAGACTCCGGACTTTTCCCCTTGCGGCGAAGTCTGTTGAGGGGTGAGACATCTGCGCTCTGCCCTCCTTTGCGGGCTGCCCTTCCAGGGCAAAACGGATGTCTGCCGCAGAAAACTCCCACACTGACTCCTCTGACGTTAGAAGAGTGGTGGTGGCTTCAGTGTTCCATGCTGACGGCCTCTAAACGTGAGCAGGTTCTTTTCACAATAGCTGAAATCCACAGTGGCTGCCAACAGTGAAATGAAACTATATGGGAGGAAAAATCAAACCCTGGAGGAGGAAGGGGAGAGAGACAAAGAAGAGAGGTTCAGGATGCCTAGCTGGTTCCTCAACAAAATAAATCAACATGTTGAACACCTACGGAGAGTTGTAGTGTTACAAAAATGAGCAGGACTGGTGTCCCTTACACCTGCCCCCAAATCCAAATGCAAATCAAAATATGCTCACAGAGGCTCAGCTTCCCACAGCCCAATAATAATACCTTTCAATCTGGATAGTACTTGAAACCTTTCCCAAGCCACTTTACACACAGCCATCTCGTGTCCCCTTTCAACAGCTCAGTGAGACCCGGGAGGCAGGTGTGATGGGTCCAGCTGGAAAAGAGAGGAAAAGGTTCTCAGAGATAAGTCCCTTGCCAAGGTGGGTGCCTGATGAGTGGCCAAGATTAGTCTCTAAACCAGCTGTCTAACAGAATCTGCTTCTTTTACTGAATTATAATGGTTTTTACTCCCTCCATATGAAATATACAAAGAATGTAATCAAAATTTTCTGTAGGTCATCAGTTTGCCACGTGACTAAAGCAACCACTTGCCCTTTTAATAATACTGTACATGCTAATGATAGCAGCCACAGCTAAAAGGGAGTGTTTGCTGTGTGCCAAACACACGAGACATATGGATTTCTCATTTAACTCTCACACCTCTATGAGATGGGTACTTATCGCTATGCACTGTGAAGGAGCTGAGATTCAGAGAGGTTAGGAAATCAGCCTCACGTTGCCCAGCTAGTGGATCTAGGAGCTAAAATTAGGATTGAGGCTGATTCCAACAGCGGGTGCAGTCTTGCTATGGCATCAGGGAATATTAAAACCTCTGGGCTCTTCTCCCCCTCAAGAGAAGGATGGGGAAGCTTGATGTTGAACCCAGGGTTGAATTGGGAGAGAATAGTTCTGTCAGTTTTAAAAAAGATGGATTTTATATAGATCACCCAGAAGATACACCACTGCCTAGCATTGGGAAGCTGCCCTAATCTTTTCCTGAAGAAGAATAGTCTGGAAAGGGGATATCGTGCAACAAAAGAGTATAAAATAAACAAAACGACAACAACAAAAACCATCGCTGGCGGTCTTCCTCCTGTTACCCAGTATGCAGAGACGAGTAGAGAACCCAGTGACCTGGCAGGGCCAGGCAGGGTCAGAGCCTCAAATTCTCTCTACTGCCTGTCACATGAGCTTTACCTTTTCTGACTCTTTCATTCCCTTCAGGGGAAACCTCAGAGTGAGAGTTAGTGTCCTGGTTATTTCAGAGGTGAATCTAATCTAACAGGTCAATGTTCAAGCAGAAGGGGTTGACCCTTCCCTCAGAATCTGCTGAACACCAGTTTAGTGCTTTTTTTATTATCATACACTGTCCAGAATAGATTATTTGGGGGGAAATATATATATATTTTACATATATTTAAATATATATATTCTCCTGGATGGAGAAGAGGATGTATATTTATATATATATATATATCTCCTCTTCTCCATCCAGGCCCCGGGACATCACAGCACAGAAGAGCATATATATATACAAATATATACACACACAATTATACTATGTATATACATATACAGTTAAAATTGTTTAATTTTTTGCTTTATTGGAAGTTTTTTGTTGAAAGCAAGATGGGATCGGGAAGGAGACAAACCATAAGAGATTCTTAATCTCATGAAACAAACTGAGGGTGGGTGGGAGGGTAGGGATAGGGTATCAGGGTGATGGCCGTTGGGGAGGGTTTGTGCTATGGTGAGTGCTGTGAAAGGTGTAAGCCTGATGATTCACAGACCTGTACCCCTGGGGCAAATAATAAAAAAAAAAAGGAAAATTTTTGTTGATGGTTTACAGTTTACTGGAATAGTATACTTTCCTTGTAAAGATACATAATTATAAGCTGCAAATCATAAGAAAGTTTCAGGGGTAAGAGCTGCACCAATGTTGTGATGGTTTTAACTTATATAGAAGGAAATTTATTTTGGAATCTTAGTGCTTGTTTTTAAATCCTGGGGATGAGGGGACCCAGTCATAGGGAAATCAGTCCAAAGACAAGCTATTTGGGAAGGGAGGCTCTGGTGAGAACAGTCTGGTCCAGGGGCCAATGGGCGCTCTGTCCCCCGGAGTAGAGGGTACGACCATATGGTCCTGGAGCCTCGGCTGGATGGGAGGTGTAACCAGCCTCCTGCCTCTCGGGAGCACGTTCATTACCAAAGAATACCCAGTGCCCGGCTGAGATGCTGGCATCAGCCCAGGCCTCTTTCCCAGAGACTGGCTGTTACCAACCCACAAGGACCTCAGTCAATAACGTTGCGCTTTTGTCTTTAAGGCCAATGAGTAATGAACTCAGTCTAGGGCAGAATTTCATTTACTTATTTGTTTGTTATTTACTTATTTTTTTTTATTAGAGGTGGTGTGGGGAGAGGCAGAGGGCAAGGGAGAGATAGAATTTTTTTTTAAGACTTTATTTATTGACACAGAGAGAGAGACAGAGAGAAAGAACACAAGCAGGGAGAGTGGGAAAGGGAGGAGCAGGTTTCCTGCTGAGCAGGGAGTCCCACGCGGGCTCGATCCCAGGACTCTGGGATCATGACCTGAGCCAAAGGCACATGCCCAATGGCTGAGCCACCCAGGTGCCCAAGAGAGAGAATCTTAAACAGGCTCCACGTCCAGCATCGAGTTCATTATAGGGTTCCGTCTTGCAACCTTGAGATCATGACCTGAGCTGAAATCGAGAATCAGATGCTTAACCGACAGAGCCACCATCTAGGTGCCCATAGGGCAGAATTTTAAACATGAGTGATTCATTCTAGATTCTTCTTGTGGTTACTTAACTAGAGCTATTTTTTTTTTCTAGCCAAGCTAATTTGCCAGGACCTGGCTTGGCCTGGTCCCCAAACTCATGTTCACATCCACCCTGAAGCTTCTTTATCGTAGATTTGAGTCTGTTGTTCTGCTCGGAGGAGCGGCTCCTAATAATGCCTTATGGGAATGTCGGTATTTTTGACCCCAAAGCCGCCTACCCAGACAAGCTATGCGAGTCCCTGAGGAAGGTGTGGATTGAACATGGAAAGCCAGCTGGTCTGTAAGGGCCTGTCATCACCTGTGCTATCAAGAAGGAGGCAGGTCATCGCCACCCACCAGTGGGTTGGTTGACTCCCTCAAATCCGTCATCGAAGTTATGGATGGTTAGATGCACAAAATGGTCTGTCTTCAGAGGAGACTGGCCTCTTCTCCATCCAGGCCCCAGGACATCACAGCAGAAGAAGAGCATTTCATCCAATCCACCTGTGGCCCACCAGTCCCAGCCTCCATTCCTGCCCACAGGATCCTCCTGGCCTCCAGGACCTACCTTCACCAGTAGAAGGAAGTGAAACGAAGTTGGTTCTCTTGTGGGGTAGAAGTTGGTTCTCTTGTGGGGTCCCCACGTGATCCATGGGCACTCTCTACCATACCTCTTCTTTTTCCTTCTGCATCCACCATCCTTGGCCAGGCTTCATCAAATACTAACTGTTGTTTGTTGAGCACATCCAGATAACATGTTACCACTTCCTCTGCATTACCTCAAAACAATCCTCAAAGGTCAGTAAATTCACGATCCGTATCTTACAGTGGAGGAACAGACATAGAGACATTAACTGCCTTTCCCAAGGCCAGAGAGCTAAGACAGGGGTTTGTCTGATGGCTCTTGACCATGATTGTCTTCCTGGTAATAACATCTCTGAGATGCTTGATGTAGTAGTTGACATTGAAGCCAGATTACTAGCTGTGTGACCCTGGGCCACCTGCTTAACCTCCCTGTTACTTAGTTCCCTCATGAGAAAAATAGGGATAATAATGCTGAAATCACAAAGATGTTGTGAGGATGAAATGAAGCAAGATAGTGCCCAGCTCATAAGTTAGCACTAAGTATATTTGAGGTATTATTATTCCGTCTTCAAGGGCTTTCACATCTGTACCTCATTGCTTCCTCAGATGCAGAGACAGGAATGTTCTCATTTTACACAGAGGTTCCTGGAGAGGAGTTGGCCTGCCCAGCCCTTGACAGCCCATGGGGAAGCCAGGGGCCAAGCCAGATTTCCCTCTGCTGGACCTCCCCTTCCTCACCTTTGGGAGTGCACCAAGATGGGTGGCCCACTCTGAGTTCAAAAACATCTCCTCAGAATCCAACAGGGAGCCTGCCATGTGCCAGGTTCATAAGATAACCAACTCAGCAAAACAGGCTGACTACTGCATCGAATGTCCAGATCCACATCCTACAGGCATGAAAAAGTACAACCAGTAATGTTATAGATGCCCATGGCACACATAAAAATGTTTCTAGAATCCAAATCTTGGAGCAAGAGACCTTGTTGGACGTGATGTTGAGGGTCTTGCCTACAGTAGGTCCCCCTTCTCACCTGAAAAGAAGACATATTCTCAGCATAAAGCTTCTGCTGACCCCCCACCATGCACCTGCAGGGCTGGGCCAGGAAGCGCCGGACACACATGTCCCCACTTCTCAGTGAACTCTTCTTGCTACAAAAGCCAATCCTCAGACCTAGTTTTTTCCCATGACACTCTTTATGGTCAAAAATATCCTTTTTTTTTTAAAGATTTTATTTACTTATTTGACAGAGTTGGCAGAGCAGTGGGCAGAGGGAGAGAGAAGCAGGCTCTCTGCTGAACAAGGAGCCAGATGTGGGACTTGATCCCAGGACCCCAGGATCGTGACCCCAGCCAAAGGCAGTCGCTTAACCGACTGAGCCACCCAGGCACCCCTGGTCAAAAATATCTTATCCTGGGCACCTGGATGGCTCAGTCAGTTAAGGGTCTGCCTTGGTCAGGTCATGATCTCAGGGTCCTGGGATCGAGCCCCAAGTCAGGCTCCTTGGTCAGCAGGGAGTCTGCTTCTCTCTCCCTCTGCCTGCCGCTCCCTCTGCTTGTGCTCTCTCTATCTCTCTCTCTGACAAATAAAAAAATAAAATCTTTAAAAAAAATAAGTGAGTATAGGGCAATTGGGGAATGAAATTGTGTAAGTGTTGATGAATTGTCTGTAAGTTAATCATTATTAAAGTTGAATAACACACGGGAGTTCACTATACTCGTCTTTCTACACGTATACGTGTTTGAAATTTTCCATAATAAAAAGTACAAAAGAAAAAAATGCTTATAACATTTTCAGAGAAAGGGAGGACAGACAGAAGGAAGGTGGGAAAAGAGGAAAGGAAGGTGACACATGAAGAAAGTGAAAATGTGCCTGGCTGGGTCCTCCAAGGAAAAATGGGCAAGAGGCATTTCATTTGCTTTTATACATTTTATTTATTTATTTGTTTTAATTTTATTTATTTATTTCATAGAGAGAGAGAGATTAAAAGTAGGCAGAGAAGCAGGCAGAGAGAAAGGAGGAAGCAGGCTCCCTGCTGAGCAGAAAGCCCGATGTGGGACTAGATCCCAGGACCCTGAGATCATGATCTGAGCCGAAGGCAGAGTCTTTAACCCACTGAGCTACCCAGGCCCCCCGCTTTTATAAATTTTATAAGGTTAATTTTATAAGGTTATAATTTTATAAGGTTTTATATGCTAAATCTAAAACATTTTGGGGGCTAATGGTGCTTTTCTCTGAAATACTTGTAGGAAGGTTGTCAGAACACAGGAAATTGTTGCCAGGAAAAAAAGAAGGGAAAGTATAATTTGATCTCCATTATATTGCAGGAAATTATAATTTGATCTCCATTATATTCCAAGATTATCAACACATACATAAGGAACAAAACATTTGTCAAGCCATTTTCACCTGCATTGTCATCATATTCACAAGAACTCTGTTGGCAGGTTTCTCCATTATCCTTGATTCTCTGAAAAAGTCCAACATGTGATTAGCCCAGCATCACTCAGCCAAAGGCAAAGACAAGACTTAACCCCCTTCTCTGGCTCTCAGCCTGATTCTCTTTCTTGCAGGGTTTGCATGGTTAGTAAACTGTCCTTAAGTCAAATGGGGTCCGCAGAAGCCCATCAGGCAGTTTTCAGTGACTCTGTCCCAACAAGATGCCTTCGACACATCGCTAGGAGCTGATCATGCTCACCTGAAGCTATGACTCTTAAAAGGAGAAAATGGTTACGAAGAAAAGAGCTTCTGTGTGTGCATTTGACTCAAATCTATCTCATCTTAAAGGGCAAAGAGCCTCTGGAATGATCATTGCTGTCAGTGCGAGGAATATGTGCAGCTCTCAGACGCAAGGACTTCTCAACCTGGGCCCCAATTTTAAAACAAAAAACGAAAACCGAAACGCTTGACTAGACCATGTTCTCAAGAGCAAAAACGATTTTATTCACCTACATCTTGCCAGTGCCTGGCACAGGGCATGGCATAAAAAGGAGCTTAAGTATCTGTCGGATAATTACAATGACAGCATGCCCGCGTTTAAAAATATGAGAAGTAATTAACTTCTCCAGAGTTGCTGAAGATGAACACAAATATTTGCATAAAGATTCTTGCATATGTGCAGTGTGTCTGCATTTCCTGAGAGGCACAGGAGTACAGTAATTAAGAGCAATGACCTCAAAGCCCAGATTTCTACAAAAAGCCAGCGCCAGGCAATCTACGATTTCTCTCAAATCCTTCCAGTCTCCATCCAGTGCCTGCTTTTCTACTTCTCTAGGAATTTGTTACGGTCACACCCCATTTTTTTAGGTACCCTCATCTCTGTTGGGTACCTGGGGCTGCCTAATGATTTTGTCATAACATCGACATCTTATAATAACAATCACTGATTACGTCACCGTTTCAGGGTGGGGAGGGGGAGAGGGGGCGCAGGCGTCCAGGGTGGTAAGCTGGGTGTCTCCGACTTGGGGTTTCTCACAAGGCTGCGGGAGAGAGGCTGGCTGGGGCTGCAGTCATGTCAAGGCTCACAGGGGGGCGCCTGGGTGGTTCAGTTGGTTAAAGCCTCTGCTTTTGGCTCAGGTCATGATCTCAGCGTCCTGGGATCGAGGCCCACATTGGGCTCTCTGCTCAGCAGGGAGCCTGCTTCCTCCTCTCCCTGTCTCTCTGCCTGCCTCTCTGCCTACTTGTAATCTCTCTCTCTCTCTGTGTCAAATAAATAAATAAAATCTTTTAAAAAAAAAGGCTCACAGGGGAAGACCTGCAGCCAAGTTCACGGGCATGCTTAATGATGGAATCAGCTGCGCCCAGAGACAGCGGCTCCTTCCTGCCTGGTCCTCCCTGTAAAGCAGCCCACAACCTGAAAGCTTGCTTTCCTCAAAGCCAAAGTCAGAGAGCAAGAAAGGATGCTCAAGACATAAGGGACAGCCTTTTGGTACCTAATCTTGAAAGTGACTCCCCATCACTTTTTCCATGTTCATTTTTTAAAAGGTTTATTTATTTATTTTAGAGAGGCAAGGGTGCAGAGGGAGAGAGAATATCTCAAGTGGACTCCCTGGTGAGTGTGGAGCTTGACGTGGGGCTTGATCTCATGACCCTGAGATCATGACCTGAGCTGAAATCACAATTGGAGGCTTAAGGGACCGAGCCACCCAGGCGCTCCTTTTCCCATATTCTGTTTATTAGAAGCAAGTCGCTAGGACTAGCCCACATTCAAGGGATGGGGCGGTTACACAAAGTCACGGACAGCAAAAGATGGAACTCACTAGGGGCCATCTTCCACAAACACCGTCTTACCACACATAACTTCCTTCCTTTCTGACTCCTGTACCTCCTCCGTTCCCTCCCCCACTTCTTTCTAGCACTCACTGTGAGCCTACCGGGGTCCAGGAGCTACACAGAGCAGGCATACAAAGTCTGAAAACACTGAGGTCCCAGCCTAGTGGAGGAGAAAGTTCCAGTAAAATAAAGGTTTTCCCTGGTTCAGTCACTTACCCTTTGGCCACAGACAGATTTCTTAAACTTTTTCTTACTCTATGTGTTGTTGTTGTTGTTGTTTTAAAGATTTAATTTATTTATCTGACAGAGAGATCAAGAGCACAAGTAGGTAGAGCAGCAGGCAGAGGGAGAGGGAGAAGCAGGCTCTCCGCTGAGCAGGGAGCCGACGTGGGACGCGATCCCAGGACCCTGGGATCATGACCTGAGCCAAACGCAGGCTCTTTTTTTTTTTTTTTTTTTTTTTTTAAAGATTTTATTTATTTATTTGACACAGAGAGAGAGATCACAAGTCGGCAGAGAGAGAGGAGGGAGGAGGAAGCAGGCTCCCTGCTGAGCAGAGAGCCCGATGCGGGCCTCGATCCCAGGACCCTGGGATCATGACCTGAGCCGAAGGCAGCGGCTTTAACCCACTGAGCCACCCAGGCGCCCAAACGCAGGCTCTTAACCGACTGAGCCACCCACGTGCCCCTTACTCTATGTTTTTAAGTCTATTTGCTTCTAAAATACAACCTCATCCTAAGCCAGTTCTTAACCCTGGCTGCCCATTAGCCCAGAAGGAGGCTATTTAGCCTGTAGGGGAAGGAGATGTGGTTCACCTCGTGCGTGGAGTTCTTTCCACTGCCCTACAGGTGCTTTTTCAATATCCCCAAGGGGTCATCAGATGGCAGGTGGCCGCTTTCCAGGAGGAGACAAGAGCACCAGCCCTGTGGCTTCAAGCTCCGCCTCCTTGTAATTTCCCCTCCCCACCCGCATCCCCACCCATCCGACCCGCTGTGCCCTTACCCTCTTCCATTAACAAAGCGGCAGAAGAACCTTGCTTGGGGGAAAAGGTAACTTCTCTGCTTTCTTGAAAGGAGATGGAGCATTATTGTGGGTACTCGTGCCCCCCAGTGGTAGAGAAGGGAAATACACGCGGTGAGGTCTGGGAGGCGGGAAGAGGCTCTCTCTAGAGCCCCAGAGCCACTGCTTACACTACATGCAAAACAGTGTCTAAGGGGTCCAAAACAACCCACGACATACAATGATAAGACACCTCTGCATCTCACCGCAGTTTTATTCACATCTAAGCAATCAGCACATCCACCAGTACAAAAACGCCCAGAAGACCCAAATGCCCCTTGCTGTCTTTGCATTTTATCCCTGCGATCTTGGTGCATGATGTAGAAGCTTCTCAAACTTCCCAAGAACCCCTACTGGCTGAGAGGGCTAATCTACGTCCCTGGGAACCTGGGAGATGGTTTTTAGCTGCAGTAGCAAAAGGCAAAATTGTTTTGTTGAAGTTTCGTGTTTTATCCTAAACACAACATGAATGCTACACGCCGAAGTGCTAATATCACCGTTTAACATAAACATATTTTACCCAAATCTCTGAATAAAATCAACTCTGTAGAAGGATACACCATTTTTATGCAGAGCCACCCAGGCATGCTTCCTTTTACTTTTTTAAAGATTTATTTATTTAAGAGAGAGAGCGAGTATGTGAGTGGGAGGGGAGGGACAGAGGAAGAGGAGAGGAGAATTTTCTTTACCGTCACCTCAAACTCGACATGGCTTACCCCACTAGCCATGAGCCACCCACCCAGCTGCTAAGCCGGACACTTGAAATTCATCTTGGATGTTTCCCCTGCTTTACCTCCACATTTACTTAGCTCCATACCTTGGAGCCGACCACTTCTCTCTACATCCTTTTTAAGCCAGCAACATGTTTGCACCAGCCTCCCAAATGGCTCACAGCGTGTGCCCCTGCCTACCTCACTCCACCCCCATCAAATCAGATCCTGCTTAAAATCCTTTACATGCCTTCCCACTACTCCTAGATAGGTCCTTACAAAACAAAATTCCTCTCATACCCTGAAGTGTCTCTGCTCTTCCTACGTCTCCAGTCTTTTGCCATTCCTTCTCCACCTTTCTCTGCCCTCCAGATATACTAACCTTCTTCCATTCCCTCCTACCTCAGGGTCTTTGCACATGATCCTTCCTTTGCCTAGAAGACTCTCATATACCTTCTAAATCTCCCACATCCTCCAGCTCTCAGCTCATAGAGCTTTCCCTGGAAAAACCTCCCACAAACCCCAGAGGAAGTCAGAGCTCTCTCTCCACATGTCCACAACACCTTGGATTCCTCTTTCATGGCATTGTCCCAGTTGGAGTAATTATTTAAGTAGTTGTTTAACGTTTATTCGTATTATCTGCTGCATACCAGGTCTTCTCACCATGGTATCTCCGGGGTCGAGGGCAATGCAGGCAGCAATGAGGGGCTTTACTAAGTGGTACGTGCTCCCACCCTCCTCCAGTGATTCCTCTTCCCACAGGTTAAGGAGTATATAGGGCCAGGACAATGCACTCCTTCTAGATGCTCAGCACCTGGAGTTATCAACTCCAGTGGTCCAGAATTCGTTTCCATTGCCTACCTGCACCCCTTTCCTGGGTCTCTTCTCACAAGGGGGATGAGGTCATCAGGGTGAGCAGCCTGGGGTGGGTGAGGCTCTTCGTGCACCCAGAACATACAAGCTAGAGCATCCATGTGCTTGTGCGCGAGGATGCAGGGGGAGGAACTGAACTGTGGTGGGAAGAGCAGGTGTCTGGGGACAGGCAGGGCCAGCCGTGCTCGTGCTGACACATTTGGGCCACAGAACTTTGAGAGTTCCAAGAATCCTAAACTCAAACCTGGCTTTCTAGGTCATCTTGAAAGTGAATTTGTCAACGTGGGAAAGCCCATTTTATGTAATGACTTGTGACCTTGATTTATGATCGTTAAATATTTAGACACCGCCCATGCCGTGCGGACCTCTATTGGCACTGATAATAAGTATTTATTGAATGAATTAATCAATGAATAGATTTTAACCCTGGATCTCAGCATTTACCACATGGAGTGACCAGATGAAAAACATGTGCATAGTTCATGCAAATCAACCCCCTCAATAGTAAATGCATTTTATTTACTTAAAGTGTAGATCTATTTGTCAAGTCAAGTCTGTCCATGAAGGTGAGATACTTTTCCTCAGGGCAGCTCGGACTTGGGTGCTTCCTTTCTATAGCTCAATGACAAGTCGAAACAAACCCAACAGTGGACATTTATTGGGCACTTAATGTTCAGACACTGTTTTAAGCCCTTTATGTGGATTAATTCATACATACTCATGATCCTAAGAGAGAGGTACTGTTATCATCCTCATTTTACAGATGAGGAAATTGAGACTCAGAAAAGTTCAGTAACTTGCCCAAGGTCACACAGCTAGTAGGTAGCAAAGCTAAAGATGAGTTCTCAGGCAGTCCGTGCTTAGGATGTTGTGTTCCTGTGTGGGGAGAAGTTGTGGCCATCCTGTGCCTCCCCTTTGGTTATCAACCCCTGGGGCTCTTGGAGAATGAGCCTGGATCTGTGGGTGTCAGGGCCACACCTGCTAATGCTGAATTGCCCTTGCAATGGATGAGAAGTGATAAGGGATTAAATTTGGAGTTTTGTCAGCAGGGAAGCATTCTGTCCAATTTCTACATTCACTATCTCCTCTTGTAGCCGTACAGGAAGGTAGAGATAAGACAAAGGCCAACTCACTGTAAAGAAAGTTATTGGATTTTTATTTACTAATCATGACATCAGGGGGCCTGGTGGGCAAAATAAATCATAGCTCCTTAAAGATGAATTTTTCACATGCTGTAAAGTCCCATTGGTAAGAATACTCACTCTCTCTAAAAGCCCTAGTTTCACCCCAGTAGGTTTCCAGTGTTTGGATGGGAAAGCCCAAATCCCAAAGTGAAAGTAGAGAATTGCCTTCCTACTCCCAAGCCAGAGGCTCACCAGCAGCGGCTCCAAGGACCCCAGGGCCAGGCTAAATCAGATCAAGGTTGGGGAGTAAGATAACTAGCATGGGGGAAAGAGAAGGAGGAAAAGACTGGGCAGAGACTCCAGGTTCTGGAGCTCCCAGAATATTACATCTTCAGGTATGCTTTTTCAATAGATGCTCATGGTCTCCTCTGCGTGGGAGGAAAATGGGTCCATTGCCAAGGTCAGACTCAGTACCAGAATGATACACACTCTCCCCAGGGGACATTCAAAAGCCACTAGAGGAATACAGACTAGCTTCAGTCAGTGTCAATGTTAATCAACAACTTAGATCAATATTTCTGCATGACAAAATGTTTATTATTTCAGTGTTATTCTCTGCAGTATATTTCTGAATAGCAAAAAAATGGGAAACATCTTTTGAATTCTGTAACTGGCACTCAACCAATGTCAGTTCTCCTTTCCTCTCCCACTCTCATCCTGATCTTCCACTTCCAGATTTACAAACCCATATTCCACATGGTTGATATGAAAATAAATTGAGATAAAACATTCAACCCCTCCACACAATTGCCATTTACTAGTAATGACGATAGAGTGAAATGATATCATAAGAAAGTCCCCAACACATGGCAAAGGTTTAACACATTTGCTAAGGGGCACCTGGGTAGCTCAGTCAGTTGAGCATCTGCCTTTGGCTCAGGTCATGATCTCAGGGTCCAGGGATCGAGTCCCATGTGGGGATCCTTGCTCAGTGGGCAGTCTGCTTCTCCCTCTGCCTGCCACTCCCCCCACTTGTGGTCTCTCTCTCTTTCTCTGATAAATAAATAAATAAAATTACACACACACACACACACACACACACACACACACACACACACCTTTGCTAAAGCCAAACCAAACCAAACAAAAATGGTTTGGAAATTGGCTTATCTGGAAAGGATGACACTCTCCCCTTCCATTCTTCCACAGATGGGTCCCGAACCAAACCCGAGTGGTGGAAATTAACCAGACTGCAAACTTGGGACATCCCCAATGACTTCAAAGCAGGTAACAAAATTCAGCCTTTGGCATCAGTTCTCCTAAAATGCAAACAGCGCAAAGTTCTCAGAAGAGTCGCTTGCAGTCCATAAAGAAATTGCCTACATTCTCTCATGTCCTTCAGAAGTCACATTTGTCCTGCACCAGCAAGCACTTTGAGCTTCCACTCCCAGTGGCTATTTCCATGATGCATCTGATCTACTCCTTGCACAGTCACTTTGCCTTTCCAGACTTGTTCTCAGATTTATTGAGGAGGGAAGCATAATTAAACTATCATTTATTGAGAGTTTAATATATGCTAGGCACCATTCTACGGATTCTTTCTTGAAAACATCAAAACTAATGTACGCAGGTAGGTAACGGTATTATTTCAACTTTATGGTACAAACTAAGGCTTCTGAAGTTCCAGTTCAAAGTCATTTAGCTGGGAAGTAGTAGAGTGAGGTTTTGACCCAGCCTGTCTGATGCCTCCTAATTTCTAACAATTCTGCCCCACAATCTTGAAGCCACAAGTGCATCTCACCCTTAGTACTAAAGTACTAAGTCCCTTCAACTCTTTCCTCTATGTTTTTTAAATATTGTTTCATTTTTCTTTATTTTTTTTCCTGAAGATTTTATTTATTTGACAGAGAGAGAGACAGCAAGAGAGGGAACACAAGCAGGGGGAGTGAGAGAGGGAGAAGGAGGCTTCCTGCCAAGGGGGGAGCCTGATATGAGACTCAATCCCAGGACCCTGGGATCATGACCCGAGCCAAAGGCAGGCGCTTAATGACTGAGCCACCCAGAAGCCCCACTTTATTTTTCCATATTCATTTAAAACTTCCTTTTTTCTCCCATCACCAAGGCATTTTCTCCTTCTTTTGTTATGACCTTGAACTTGAAATCACTTTGTTGGGGTGCCTGGGTGGCTCAGTCAGTTAAGCGTCTGCCTTTGGCTCAGGTCATGATCCCAGGACCCTGGGATGGAGCCCCGCATCGGGATCCTTGTTCAGTGGGGAGCCTAGTTCTCCCTCCTCCTTTTACTCCTGCTGATTGCGGTCTCTCTCTCTCTCTGACAAATAAATAAATAAAATCTTTTTAAAAAAAAAGAAGAGAAAAAAAGAAATCATTTTGTCAGGTCTGTGCCACAAATTAATAAAAAGCATTAGAGGGCAGAGGATTATTGAGAAAGTTTCCAAAGTTGATTTGGTGACATTCATGTCAAGCTCAGAGGGTCTTTTAAATCTCCTTTTGGTTAGAGTCCTGGCCCATCCATTATGATTAAAAATATCCAGTGTTCTCTCCTGGACCAAGAAGAAATTCCACCTCTATGGTAAAGACCTGGAGATAAGGAGAGGCCCTTGCACTGAGCCAGGAAACTGGTATTCCAAAGGGACTTCTGTATCTCAGTTGCTTCGTCTGTCAAATAGGGATATTATATAACTGTACCCAGCTCGTAGGGCTATAGTGAGGAGGAAATGAAGCAATCCGTGGAAAGTACTCAAAACTGTGTCAGAAGGTCAACACGTCCTCTTGGCAACTCTTGCTATTTTGCAGGTAGCCAAGTTTTCGGGGGGGCGGCAACTATACTGATGATCTTTGCAGTTCACAGTCTGGCTCTTCCTTTGTTCAATCATCGTCACAATCTGTGGGAATTATTAAGTCTCTTATCGTCCCAGTTCAGACCTCAGGAGGGTGAGCGACGTGTGGGGCCCACAGGTCTGCCCAGCCATAGTCCACATAAGTCCAGTGATCCAACGGGCACTGTTTCGTGGTTTAATGGTGTGGAAAAATGACAGCAATAGCTTTAATAAAAAGATTTTATTCTCCTGTTGATAGAATCACCGAGGACTAAAGAGATCATTTGAATGTTCCAGTTGTATTCTTACTCCGTTCTGTAGAAGAAATGGTAGGCTATAGGTGGTATTCAGAAATCTGGGGATTCAAGGTCTGGGGACATCTCTTGTGATTAAGTGCCAAAGATAAACAGGAGCGTGATTGGTTGATCGATTGGTTTTAAGATTTTATTTATTTTTTTGAGAAAGAGAGAGAGAGAGCAAGCACAGGCAGGGGGTGATTTGTTTTTGACGAGAAATATGACCACCATGGGACCACTCTTCTGTCTTACTTTTTTATGCTCTAAACCAGAATTTTCCAAAACACCTTCCTCAGCACATTGGTTCCAGGAGCGGCTAACAGTGTGAATCTAAAAATGGGCTCCCCAACCAAATGCATGTGGTGAACTCCAAGATGAGTTTTCTTTCTATAAGACCAGATTCCTGTAGAATCTGGAGTGGATTGCTCTCTTCACACCACGGACGAGGCTGCTGCTGTATCCTCACTAATGAAGACATGATTCTCCCAAGATTACATTTTGACTGGCTTCTCGGGCACTTACAACATACAGATTATTGCTCAGCTGGGGTTACTTCTCCAGAACATTAACCTCACCAATTACTAGTGAATTTTCTCATCCTTTCTTCTCTTCCAGTTTCACTTTCTGAGGGTTAGAAAAATAGATTTTTCACCTTTCGCTGATGGTACCCTTAACTCCTCTCCCTAACCTTAGCCCTTGCCAAGTCTTCGAACTTCTGAAGTGCTTCATCAACTGTTGTGTGACCTTCACCTTTTCTACTCTATGACCATCTCCCTAACCTCACTCTCTTCATGAAGGCTACAAATGTTTATGGGCCTTGTTAAAATGCCATCTCATTCATTCATTTGGATGTTAAACACTGAGGACCTACCCTGAGCTAGGCATTGTTTCGGGATCTGATTGAAGGGCTTAGTAAATGAATGGATTTACTCATCCCTGACAGTTGGGAAGATGTGTTAAACAATACATGGCCAGGTGTGCTTATCTTTTGGGGAGAAAAGGGATCTATAAATCAGGAAACTATTCTAGTTTTTACATGCTGGTCACATGAAAAATGATATAAGCAGTTTTCACTATGCTACAAATCCTGACAATTTTCATTTATATAGCACATTATTGGCACAACAACTCTGTCCCTTTGAGTAGCTTCATTGAAAGTTGTTTTGCTTTCATTATCTCTCGCAGAGCAACCATAAAATGATTGTAAAACAATTTGCAAGTATATGTGTTATCCATAAATGCTAAATAACAGTTAAATTATCAACACTGCACAGTGGAATCTGACATTTCTCAGGGTAATATTTTAATTGTTCACCCAATGTATTGTCAACCCTGGAGCAGGAGCATCTGGATTAGGATAGATACTTGTGTGGGGGAGAAGAGAGGGCCAGCAGTGTACTGGACGTACAAGCATCCCAGAGGAAGAAGAACCTTGTTTTGTCTTATAATTATTTTTCCTGTATCTTACTCGCTCTCAATAGACCAAATAAAAGTTATTTCAAAAGCAAACCAAAGTATTCATAAAACATGCATGTGTTGGGCGCCTGGGTGGCTCAGTGGGTTAAAGCCTCTGCCTTCGGCTCAGGTCATGATCTCAGGGTCCTGGGATCGAGGCCCGCATCGGGCTCTCTGCTCAGCGGGGAGCCTGCTTCCTCCTCTCTCTCTCTGCCTGCCTCTCTGCCTACTTGTACTCTCTCTCTGTCAAATAAATAAATAAAATCTTTAAAAAAAAACATCCATGTGTTCATGACAGCATGAGTTCAGATATATAGGTGCTGTAGCTATTAACTAATGTATAGACACTGGATAGACATTCTGAGCACTTCATTGATCCTTCATGAATGTACTTTGTGCAAGTCACCGTGAATGGCACCTTGGAAACAGCCTTGAAAAGTCTGTCGTGATCCCTGAGCATCCACCAAATAAAGTAAGTCCCTGGTCATATTCACATAATGACTTTTCTCCCTCAGCGCTCTGGGTGTGATGTCTGTTCTTGCCAGCACAGCAGAGTTAATTTTAAAGCTCTCGGTCTCTACTCACTTTGACTATAGTTGCTCTGTGGGTCCCTCATGGAGCCCACGGATTCACTCCCAAATCCTTTTTTTTTTTAAGATTTTATTTATTCATTTGACACAGAGAGAGCGAGATCACAAGTAGGCAGCGAGAGAGGAGGAAGCAGGCTCCCCGCTGAGCAGAGAGAGCCCGATGCGGGCCTCGATCCCAGGACCCTGAGATCATGACCTGAGCCGAAAGCAGAGGCTTTAACCCACTGAGCCACCCAGGCGCCCTCACTCCCAAATCCTTATCTGATTCTCCTAAGGACTGGTAGAGGGATGGGGCAGGAATGGTTATCAGTCTTGTTCTTCAGGGGAAGAGCCCACAATTCGGAGGATCAGTGGCTTATGGAAAGTTACACAGTGATAAATGAACGGCAGAAACTGAATGGAAATTTCTAGAATCAAAGGAGGGAAGGGTGCAGAAAAATATGGGATATCTACAAACTGATTTTCCCCCATCATATACTTTACAATGAAAAAAGGTAGAACTGGAAATATGTACTTTCCCATTGCTACATGGATGAATGAGTGAATGAATGAATGAATGGACAGTCCTATGCTGACGTGCCTTTACTGACTTCCCAGACACTTGCTGTTTTCAGAAGGAAAACCCCTGAGATATTTAACTTTAACTATGTCCTTAGCATCCTCTTACCACCACCTACTACCACCCTCTCCTCATCCTTCTTCCTTCTCTATCCATAGAAACACAAAGGAAAGGAGCCTCTCCTTTGCCCCCGTTCTTGCTCTGAAAGATGCTTCTCTGAGCCGACCCTGGGGCTGGAGGAGGGGCTGTCTTGACTCACCATCCTGGGCCCTGCCCTACCTCTGGGTTGAAGTTCAAAATCCACTCACTTTTGGATTTATACCTGGCCTATGATCCAACATAAATAGAGATCGGGAGACTTAAAATGAACTGCAGTCCTGGCAGAAAGAGATGTTAGAGCCCCAGAGAAGGAAAATAATCATGGAAACATTAGCAGGGGCTTCCTTTTTTGGATGGACGCTGGCTCAGTCAAGGCACCTAGGGTTAAGTGAATCAGCAGGGTCTCCTGCAGTCTGATGCTCCCCTTCCAGGGGACAGACGTCTGTATTGCGAGAGCCTACGGAGTGTGGGTGGGAGGGCATCACCTTAGCTGGCCAGGGCTTTTCTAGAAGCATGGATCTTCCTTGCTCAGTGCCTGGCACATAAACATTTATGGTCTCAAATCAGCTTGAAACACCCTTACCCCGAACCTCAGTTTCCACAACTGCGGTGAAAGTGCTGTGCTAGAATAATACCCAGGGGACTTCTAAAGAGGCAGTGTGTCCCGGGTGGGGTAAGAATGGTCTTTTTAAAATGGAACACATGTTGGTTTAAATGTCATACCCCCACGCCTCCACACTCCCACCTACAAGCTAGTTTTGTGCTTTGGACAATTTGTTTTACTTCTCTGAGCCATGCCTAAAAGGAAGGTTTGGCAAAAATACCCATCCACAGCACTCGTGGCGGGGGAGGGGGTGTTCAATAGCACAAAGTGCTCAAGAAATTTTTGTTTAATGAATGATGTTTGGATAGTTCACAGGAAAAGCTCTCCACTTTAGTGGGGCTTGGCCAGAACTTCCCACAACGCCATGTTCCCCTGAAGCTGTCACGCTCTGGGACGTAAAGGAAAGCACCCTCTTCCTTTGTCTCCATTCCTGAGCTGAGCAAGAGGTATTTGAGCAGGAAGAGCACCAAATTAGAGTCAATACAACATTAAGTGCTTTGTTTCCTCTAGAGCTTTGACTTCATTCAGCTCCAGGGTGCGGTCGGGCCGAGCCTGATGACTCAGGGGGAGCAGATAATCAAAGTCTATCTCCTATTTCAAGACCGCCTGAGAAAAAGCGTTTTATAAATATTCATTGCAAAGAAGTAACTCCTTCCTACTTAGGATTTTATTTCTTATTTCTGCGGGTCTGTAAACTAGATATCTCTTTATTCAGGCAATCAGACCCTGAGAACAAGTTGGCTTTATCTTCTTGTTCACACACTTGAAAACTGGGGTGAACTAAGTCAAAACAACTGAGAAGTTGGGAAAATTCCATTTTATAAATTAGAATACCAGGAGCTTGGTCCGTAGAAGGAATCAGAAGAGGAGTCTTCCCCGTACCCGCCTCAACCCAACCCCTTGTGGAAGACACCCATAATCTTACCGAAACTTTCCCCTAAGAGAATGGCTTTATACCTACCAGGGACACAGAAGATAAATCTACAATCCTGTGAATCCATTTCGTTCAAATTAAATCTAATCCCACAGCACCAAAACCAAACTGCTGGTGGTTCTTCTGACTTGTCGGTATTTGGTGTTAAACTTTGATCTTTTAAAGCTCCCCATCGCTGACTCTGGTTCATTTCATTTGTTTGTCAGTATCCTGGCGCCATGCACAGACTTGGTGTATGTCTGCAAGGCGTTCTCTACCTAGAAACTTGGGACAAAGTAGGGGAATCTGATAGGTATACCCCTGCTCACTAGCTCTAGAGACCAAAGGGCTTTGGTTAATAGTTACCTAGATAGATAAATTACTTGATAAATATATTTACTTTATATGTTAAAATTGGAGACATCTTCTAGTCCTTTAGGAATTAACCCTCTCGGCGTGGTGTTCCCCAAAATCACCACTCTTCATGTTTATGCAGTTGCCCAGCAAGCAAATCTCGACCAAATCACTCCATTTATCTCAGCAGCTCCTCACTGCATTGCGCTTGTCCATCTAAATGATTTTATTTCATCTCATCCGCAGCCTGCATGACAGTCACTATAGACTCATTTCTAATTCTTAACTGTCCCATTCCAGAAACTCTGATAACTTTGTGTTTATGAATTGTAAATACTATTTCCAATAAACTGATAATGAATTGTCGGGTCCCTCCAAATTTGTAAATAATGGAGATATTTCCCCCAGCAACAGCCAATTATACTAGGCGGGAAAAGTCATTCTATCAGGAACACTTACCCTTCAGTTTATTTCAAAGTCAGAAAACCTCTTAATTCTGATTATTCCTCCCGTTCTGAGTGAGCCAAGACCACAGAGATACGATGTAAGTGGCTCAAATGGAGGAAGTGTAACAATAATTCTTAATGAGAAGACAGTCTGGCTCAGAAGAAGCCTGGAAGCCCAGTGACTGAGTGGTAGCCTCCTGTTTCTTCATTAATGTATTCTGTGACCTTGGGCAGATCATTTTATCTATACAGGAGTGCTTCCCTCTCGGTCAGAGGAATCTGGCCACACAAGACAGGGAGAGGAAGATGGGATGCTAGCAGGTACCCATCATTTATCACTTGCCATGTGGCAGGCACTGGGAAGAATGAGCTCACATAATCCCCCAAGAAGCAGGAGGCAGATATGTTCCCCACTTTATAGATAAAGAAACTGAAGCTCAGAAAGGCTAGTTCACACAGCCCGTAAGAGTAGGGGAGGCAGCATTTAGACTCAGGCCTGACTCTGGAGTGAACTTGTCTTATACGCTCAATTTGCGACTTCGAGGCAGCTGAAATGAGATGTCGTTAGGGTTTCACATTAAACCTGGGGAATTTCATGCAGGGAGGGATCAGTTCAATTTCACGTGTTCGTGGGCCGCAGAGCCGGGGAGGGGTCTAGACTGTGACTCCTTAGAGCTCACAGCACAGTTCTGCAGGAGCTGGGAGCTGCTTCAAGGGTTTTAGACTGACTCTGGGAGGGGGAAGACGTTGACTGATTTGCGCTCCCCATCCTACCGGCAAGTGCTCCCCATCCTACCGGCAAATGCTCCCATGAGTGCTCCTGGTCCCCCTCCCTCGCTTCTGATCCCCTTTCCACTTACATCCAATGCACATCCATGGCTGGCATGGCTAGGGCCCCACCACCTCCCTGCAGGACTCCTGAATTAGCCTCCTAAGGGGCCCCCTGCCTCCAGTCTCAGTCTCATGTAATGAATGGGTAATTTTCCCCCTGAGGGCAATAAAGAGTAATCAAGAGATTTAAGCAGGGGGATTACATAATTAGATTTACAGTTTAGGAAAATTAAATGCTGAGGACTTAATGCATAACGATCTTTCCCTCTTCATCTCTTTAGCTACTGTTTTCTCCAATCCATTCCAATCCAATCTCTGGGCAAATGGAGTGTAGGCACTGTGCTCAGCGGATTCCTCTGCCTGGCGAGTCACC
>LNAC01000591.1:234734-247768 GCA_002007465.1 Ailurus styani
CCCCCCCCCCCCCCCCCCGGCCCCACCCCACCGTGGGCCCTGACACGCTCACTGTCTAAGACCCGATGGAGCCTCTCCTCTACGAAGCAGGCCTCACGTCCTCACGTGCATGGGACTCTCCTAAACCAGCTGGCCCCGCTGACGGCGCTCCTAGTCCTGTATCCCTACGTTGGAAGAGCTTCTTGTGGTCCGTCTCCCTCACTAGAGTGTGAGCCCCTCAAACACTCCAAGACAGGGGAGTATCATTCATATTTGCATCTGTAGCTCCCAGGGCAAAGGAAGTAGTGGTTACTCCTAGATGTTGGTGGAATGGACACATGGGCTCTATAGCTCTGCCTCTCTTCTTCTAGAAGATGAATGGATGAGGAAAACATACTCATAGTGCTGAACAAGGAGTTGCTGAATCTTTGAGGAAGAGTTTTATCACCTTAGACCTTAGTTGCTTCTGCAAAATGAGGAAAGGGAAGATTTTGGTGTTTCCTAAGGCCCTCACGTCTCTGACACTCTAGTTTCTTGCTTCTTTAGGACGAAAGGTGGAAAATGCTGACTTAAAAAATGAGAAGTGGACAGTACTCAGGGAGGCGCGCCTTTGTGGGCCCAGGAACCCTGTAAGTCCAGATGCCCCACAGGCCTCCTGTCCTCCTGGGCCAAGCAGGAGCTGGGGCAAAGGGATGGGGAAACGAGTGAGCATTTACTGTGTGTGGCGGAGCTCTGCCAAGGACTTCCCAGGGGAAGGATGAGGACATACTTGGCCTCCAAGAAGGCTCCAAATAGCCGCAGCCAGTCTCAGTGCAATCCAAGCAGCTCCCTCCTTAAGCAATTGTGGACTGCTGACTTGGAGGAGACCCAGAAGGGGCTGCCATCTCTCCAGGGGCCTGAGAGCTTCTCAAAAGAGAGGCCATGACTGCTTCCTAATTTGGGGGTCCTCATCCTCCTGAACAGTGTTGTGTGCTGTAGTCCTCAATAAATGCTGAATGAATGAATGAATGAATGAATGAATTGAAAGCCACATTAGTCTTAGGGAGCACCTTAGTTTTGAGGGAGCACCTGCACAAAGTCTGGTTCTATGCACCTGTATTCTATATATATATTTTTTCTCATATCTAGTCCTCCCCCCCCACACTGCACATGCCCCACAAGTCTTCTAAAAGCATTAGTGAGCTTCACCCACATTTTCTTCATCCAAACACCCAATCAATCAAGATCAAAGTCTCCCAAATTGGGCCTGGGGTTAGGGAGTGGCATTTTCTAACCAGTTAGTGGTGGTTTCAGATTTGCTGGGACCCAGACAGAGGGTCTGGTGAGAGCTTTACAAAAGCAAAATCCAAGACGTTCTCTGTCTGCATAGCTGCTATTATTCTTGCTGGTCCTTGGATCAAGTTTTCCTCTTTTTCTTTAAGGTGAGGACTTAAGGGGCCTAGCTGCAACCTAGAGAGCGTCAGGTCTCTTGCGCTAGCAGTGAGCCAGAGGGAGCGGGGATTGGAAGGGTAGAGATTGGCTGAGACTTGGTATTCCGGGGAAGGCCCACACAGGAGAAAGGATGAGCTAGGACTGCTTGGAAACATCCACCAGGGCCCTGGGACTCATGCCAGTGAGTGAGCCTGTGTGGGTCAGTGCAACTTGTCAGCTTACACCTACCCCCATGTCCTGGACTCTGGGCTAGACACTGAGGTGGAAAGGGGGTGCTGGACCCAAGCAGTGTGGAGGGAAATAAAGGAGGAGTTAGGCTTGGAATGCTTTGGCCTCATCAACTCCCACTGCCTGTTCAGCAGGGACTCGTGAAGCCTCAGCTATGTGCCAAGAGAAGACCCATATCAATATTGTTGTCATCAGCCATGTGGACTCCGGCAAGTCCACCACCACTGGACACCTCATCTACAAGTGTGGCGGTATCTGTAAGAGAACCATAGAGAAGTTCGAGGAGGAGGCAGCTGAGGCAAGGCACCCACTGCGGCTAGGAGTGGCAGGGCTTGGGGTCCGTCCCCACTCGGGGTGGGTCGAGTCGCAGAGTTCAGAAAGCAGGGTGCATGTGCAAGTCAAGGTGCCCGGAAGTTGACTGTGGTCAACGTCTGCTTGCCATGCAGGCACTCTACCCCTCCGCCCCTCCCCAGATGGTCAAGGGCTCCTTCAAATATGCCTGGGTGCTGGGTAAGCTGAGGGCGGAGAGAGATCGTGACATCACCATTGACACTCGCTGAGGAAGTCTGAGACCGGGGAATACCACATCACCATCATCGATGCCCCAGGCCACAGGGACTTCATCAAGGACATGATCACTGGCATGTCCCATGTAAAGCAGTCAGCCCCCAGGGGCCTCCTTGGGCTCCAGGAAGAAGGACTAGAAGCTCATTTGTGGGACTAGAAGAGAGTTTCCCTGGGAGGCAGGACCCCGGGGTGGAGCGGGGCGGAGGGGAGACTGTTCACTCCAGAATGAGGAAGAGTTAGGAAGGAGCTCTGGTGTGTGACAGCCACGGTCCTCACCCTGACTTGAATCACAGCTTCTGAGCTGGGATTCAAAGTCCAAGAGCAGCCAGCATTTCCGATTTAGGTAACAGGTCCTTCCCAGTCCATCTGGTGCTTCATACCCTTCCTGTAGGTGGCCCTTTGAATGGGGAACTAAGGGACCTCCTGAGAGGTCAGCTCTCCAGCAGGGAGAGGTGTGTGGGACACCTCTGACTTCCCTGGGACAAGCATTGGCACGGTGCCCGTGGGCCGTGTGGAGACAGGCTTCCTGAAGCCCGGATGGTGTTCACTTTTGCCCCCACGAAACGCACCACAGAAGTTAAGTCTATGGAGACAGCATCATGAGGCCCTCCCCGGTGACTATGTGGGCTTCAATGTGAAGGATGTGTCCAGAAAGGACATTCGCCACAGATTCATGATGGGGGACAGCAAGAATGACTCCCGCCCCCCACAGGGGCTATCAGCTTTCTAGCACAGGTGATCGTCTTAAATCACGCGGGGCAGATCCACGCTGGCTATAGACCCTGCCAGACCACCGTACAGCTCACATCTCCTACAAGTTTGCTCAACTGAGGACAAAGATTGACCTGCACTCCGGCAGGAAGCTCGAGGACAACCCCAAGGCCCTGAAGTCCGGGGACGCAGTTGTTGTGCAGGTGGTCCCCTGCAAAGCCATGTGTGCACAGACCTCGGAGTACTCACCTCTAGGTGAGTCATGGGTTGCTACTGAGTCACGGGAAGAAAGCATTATCTCCTCGGGCTAAGGAGAAACATCTCTTTCTGTACCCCTTTCCAGAAACCTGATTCTTCCTCTTCTAGGCCACTTTACCATGCGGAACATGAGACAAACAGTGGCCATGGGAGTTAAGGCGGTGCATAAGAAGTGCTCTACGGCCAGCAAGGTCAGTCACCAAGTCCGCGGTAAAGGCCAGCAAGAAGTGAAGCATCGGTTTCTACAGCAGTCTTCCACAATAAACATAGAATTTTATGTATTTACTGAATCAGAGTAATAAAAACTAAAGTAGCTGGTCTGGTTACTTATTACTTCCAAAGAGGTAAACAGGGAACCTCTAGGTAGGCCAATGAACTACAGTTTAAAGCCCACTGGCTTCAAAACATTTATGCCCTGGGCTGTGAGGATGATTCGGGGTCCTCTGCCTCATTCTCAGCCATGGCTCTATCTCAGCCTTTCTCATTTCCCTCACACTCATGAGCTTCCTGCCTGTCCTTTCTCCGGGGAAGCTGAATTGTTCTGGGATATGAAAAGTATACTCACAATGGTGTAGGACAGGATCTCAGTAGTGCCAGTGGGTTAGTCCAGCATTACTGTGTGGTTCCTGCTGCTAGGTGCTCTATTATCCAGACCCTGATAGGACAGTACGTGTCAAGATCACGCAGCTAAGAGTGGGGTGGGAACTCGAAGCAGCTCACTTGGAAGCTTGGGCTCAAGTTGTTGCCCAACATGGTAGTCTGGGTCAGACTAATAATAGGCCTGGAGGGTGAAGAGTGAAGAGATGAAACTCTGTGGCCTTTATTCCCTAACTTTTATGTGGAACAGGATAACACCCCATGGCCTCTAAGCTAAATTATAATGCTCATTCAACATACACTGAAAGTCAGGTCCCCAAGGTCTGCTGGGGGTGTGTTCCTTGTCCATTTGTCAAATACCAGCACTTACCACGTGCTGGATGCTGTTCTCACCCCGTGGTGGGTTTGACCTTGTTAGAGATAAAGGCAAACATCAAGAAATAAATGCATGAAAAATTGAGCCAAGAGAACGGTAGATGTGGGCAGAGACCATGAAAGACAACACAGTAGAGGCTGTTCCACCAATCCAAGCAAGGTGGTGACTTGGACCAGAGGTAGTTAAGTGGTGAGGAGTTCTGAATATTTTGTAGAAGTTCCAAAAATCTTTCCAAACTGATGCATTCCTAAAGATTGCATGTGTGGTATGGAGAAGTCAAAGCTGATATCTGGGTTTGGGGCCTGAGGAATTGGAATGATAGAGCTTCTGTGAAAGATGGGGGTGGATTGCCAACTAAGATGTTGGTATGGAGAGAAGGGAGAGGCTCAAGTAATCAGAGGAGGCCTTAAAACATGGAAGGGGAATCTCTTGCCCATAAGCATCTACTGGGAGGAGCTAGGACAAGCATATGGACTTTCCCTGTTGGAGGGAAATAATCAATTGTGTGATTGCCGTCAGTTCTCTACTGGGAAAATCATTAGTCTTACACTAAAAATATGTCAGGGCCTGGGAGGACTGTGGAGTCTTTTCTTATTTTAATTCCAGTATAGTTAACATACTGTGTTATTTCAGGTGTACAATATGATTCAACACTTCCATACATTACTCAGTGGTCATCATAGTAAATTACCATTAATCCCCTTCAGCTATTTCCGCCATCCCTCACCCCCTTCCCCTCCGGTAACCATTAGTTTGTTTTCTACAGTTTAGAATCTGTTTCTTGGCTTGTCTCTTCTTGGTTGGTTTTGTTTCTTAAATTCCATATATGAGTGAAATCATACGGTATTTACCTTTTCTGATGGACTTACTTCACTTAGCATTAAATTCTAGATTCATCCATGTTGCTGCATGTGGCAAGATTTCATTGTTTTTTGTAGCTGAATGATATTCCATTGTGTATATGTGTATATGTATATATACCACATCTTCTTTACCCATTCATCAATTTGATGGACACTTGGGCTGCTTCCATCATTTGGTTATTGTAAATATTGCTGCAATAAACATAGGGGTGCAGGTATCTTTTTGAATTAGTATTTTCGTATTCTTTGGGTAAGTATCCAGTATTGGAATTACTGGATTATGGGGTAGTTCTATTTTGAATTTTTAGGGAAACATCCATACTGTTTTCCGCAGGGGCTGCACTGGTTTGCTTTCCCACCAAGAGGGTACGAGGGTTCCTATTTCTCCACATCCTCACCTACACTTGTTACTTCTTGTGTTTTTTATTTTAAGCCATTCTGACAGGTGTGAGGTGATATCTCACTGTGGTTTTCATTTGCATTTCCCTGATGATGAATGATGTTGAGCATCTCTTCAAGTGTCTATTGGCCATCTGATTGTCTTTGACAAAATGTCTGTTCATGTCTTCTGCCCATTTTTGAATTGCATTGTTTTTTGGTGTTGAGCTGTATAAGTTCTTGACATGTTTTGGATTTTAGCTCTTTATGAGATATGTCATTTGCAAATATCTTCTCCTATTCCATAGTTTGTCTTTTAGTTTTGTTGATTGTTTCCTTTGCTGTGCAGAACCGTTTTATTTTGATGAGTCTCGATAGCTTTTACGTTTGTTTCCCTTGCTTCAGGAGACATATCTAGAAAGATGTTGCTACTGTCAATGTCAGAGAAGTTACTGCCTATGCGCTCTTCTATGGTTTTAGGTCTCACAGTTAGGTCTTTAACCCATTTTGAGTTTACTTTTGTGAATGGTGTAGAAAGTGGTTTAGTTTCATTCTCCAGCATGTTGCAGTCCTGGGTTCCCTACACAATTGGTTGAGAAGACTGTCTTTTTCCTCTTGCATATTTCTGCCTCCTTTGTGGAAGACTGATTGACCATAGAAGCATGGGTTTATTTCTGGGCTTTCTATTCTATTCTATTGATCTATGTGTCTATTTTTGTGCCAGTACCATACTGGTTTTTTGGTGGTTTTTTTGGTAGTATAACTTAAAATCTGGGATTGTGATACCTCCAGTGCTGTTCTTTTTCAAGATTGCTTTGGGTATTCAGGGTCTTTGTTCCATACAAATTTAAGGACTCTTTGTTCTAGTTCTATGAAAAATGCTACTGGTACTTCGATAGGGATTGCATTAAATCTGTAGATTGCTTTGGGTAGCATGGGCATTTTAACAGCATTTGTTCTTCTAATCCATGGAATATCTTTCCATTTGTTTGTGTCATCTTCAATTTCTTTCATTAATGTTTTATAGTTTTCAGAGTATAGGTCTTTCCCCTCCTTGGAAAGTTTATTCCAAAGTATTTTATTATTTTCGTTGTAATTATAAATGGAATTGTTTTATTGATTTCTCTTTCTGCTGCTTCATTATAAATGTATGGAAATGCAACGGATTTCCGTGTACTGATTTTGTATCTTGTGACCTTACTGAATTCATTGATCAGTTCCAGTAGTTATTTGGTGGAGTCTTAAGGGTTTTCTATATACAGTATCGTGTCATCAGCAAACAGTGAAAGTTTTACTTCCTTCTGTGCAGTCCTTTCTGAAGCTAGATTGGGAAGATCACTTCCTGCCCTTTCCTGAGACTTTGATGTCCAAGATTTAGACTAGGAGTGCGATGGCCTCTTCTCACTGATCAATCACATTACCTGTCCGTACCTGTTGAGTCTGCTCCCTCTCTAGTGTGACTATCCAGGGAAACCTCAGACCCCACACAAACCTAGAAATAATAGCAGGATGGCCTATCAGGGCTGTCACCACATTGGGCATCAAGAAACTCACCTGTCTGCGAGGCTGGGGAAACTGTCAAGGTCCAGCTTTTGTCAGCACAAATCTGCCTGACGGGACCTGGACCAAGCTCTGGAGCACCTCACACCCGTCTGTGTCATCAAACATCAAACGGTGGCTTGGGGAGGCAGGCTTGTCTCGAAGCATGGTGGGAAGAGCCAGATCGCCTGTCTGTCACTCCCCACCCCCTTCTGCAACCTTGCAAAATGACTAGTCCCTTTTGTCCTCAGAACTCTTTTTTAAGGATTCTACAACTCGCCGCCACAGCTTTGCTGAAAGGGATTGGGGAAGTGAGGTTGTAACTTCGCAGGGTCTGGGTCCCTGATATGCACTCAATAAATATTTGTTGAATAGTGAATGAATGACTATAAACATGTTTGTTGAAGTCCGTGAATGGGTGTGAATGCCAATGTACTCTTCATTCTCAAGTATGATCACGGTTCTGAGGCTTGTTTCTTAAGCATGCTTTGAAAAATTCAATTTGAAAAGAAAACTAAAAATATCATTATTAACCCTCCCAAGTGCTGTGTTCTCTACTCAGTAATTCCTCACCGGGGTGGGAGGAAGTGTGGCTGGTAGGAGAGGGAATCTTGTTTCATTAGAAACTCTGAGAATGTTTCTGGGCAGTGATGCCAAGGGGTGCCAGAATTAGCTGAGGTTTTGCACCTAAGCCTGGCTGAGGAGTTAGCCCAGTATGTAAGAGCTTTGTCAGTTGACCTGAGGAATATTCCTGCTGGGCTAGGGCCCCCTCGTTTAGTCCTTCACACAATGATATGAAGGGATCTGAGGCACCTGGCTCAGTCGTAATGATGAGGTTCTTTGCTGGCAGGTGTGTGGAGATAAATAGGGTTGAGGCCTGTCTGAGGCTCCTGGTGACAGCCAAACCACCCCCCATACACACCCCCTGCCCCTGTGGGACATTAAATCACCACCTCTCCAGGGTGTCATCCCAATTAGGGGACTTCAGATACTAAACGACCCCCTCTACTGTGTAGAAGAAAACTATCCTATAGACCACAGAATGTGCCATGAAGTCCTTGGGCCCACTCTCTCCTGGGTCTCTCCTGCCTGAGTCAGCATCCATATCCACTTCCGGGGGGGAAATCCTGATTTGCTTTGCGGGCTGCAGCTTTCCCTCTAGGGCTAGATCAGTGCTGGAAGTTTCCTCGCTGTCTCTAGATCACCCTCGAGGTGGAAGCCTGTGCGCCGCACCCTTGTCTCTGCTCCTGGCAGCCCCTGTGGCAGAGCTGACCCAACAGTCTCAGACGCACAGGGAGGCTCCCTGGCTTCCAGATTCCAGTCTGTTCTTCTGTCGGACTCTTCCCGTCTAGTGTCTGAAAGCCCATCTCCCCAGGCGCATGCGGGGAAGCTCGGCAGCTCCCAAACTTCTCCCTAGGTGCTCTGTGAGTGCCTGAAGGGGGCTGCTTCCAGGCTGACACACGGAGCTCCCTGGGTATGGCCCCTCAGCAGCCTGGGCTGTAGCTGGTCATCCTGGACCCTGCAGAGTCACTGAGGAAACTCTCCTTACCTCACCTACTAAGGCGGGAGGACACGGAGTCACTATTTATTTATTCATCTTGTCGTTCTCCAGATGTTCATTGATGACGGACATGGTTGAGCTGGATGGAACCATTAGTTCTGCCCGCCCAGACCTCCTAGTCTGGCAAGGAAGATCCATAAATAGAACACTATACTACCACGTGAGAAACCTGTGATATCCTTAACTCCGGGAGGCCACAGAAGAACGCAAGGGGGCAACAACAGGGCTTGAGGAATCAAAAAACGTCTTGGAAATACTAGCCTCTAGAGAAAAGCATGTACAGAGGCCCAGAAGGGAGCAGGAGCGAGGAGGACAGCATGGCGGTGTGCCGACGGGGAATGCCAAGATGGGCAGGCCTCGATGTGAGGGCGGCGGGGAGCCATGACGTGCCCACGTGACCGCCTTTCCTCAAGGCAGGCTCTGAGCTGACTCAGAAGCTTAAGTTGGGCCCTAATGCAAAACCCCACAGTGGCTAGACCTGACTTGATACTGCCATTTGCTGCTACGGGGTCAGGGAAACTGCACCACTCTCGTTAGAGCTCAGAGGGCCTCACGTCACCGACACGTAAGTAAATGATCAAGACTCCACCAGACTGAGGTGGTCTCTTCCCTGAGTAGAAGCTGAACTGAAATTCTAAAATGCCTCTGTTGTCATTTGTCTGAGTGCAGAATCGATTTCTTCTGGTTCGATTAAACCAAGGCCCAGATTCCAGAAACAGACTTCCAAGCTGTCACTGCCCATTCATTTAAACAATTGGTATTTTGGCCTTGTCGGGAGAGGCACCAGCTCGTTTACAGAGCTGTTTGCATTCGATGATGACAACACAATGCAGCTGAGAGAAGTCACCCTACAGAAAATCTGTTTGCCTTCTGTTCTGAAAAGGAAGCTCTTGCCCCATCAGACAGAACAAGCATGTCCAGCATTCGGAGAAAGCAGTAGACTCAGGCCCTCCAAGATAAATCCGCCTTCCTCCTGTTTACCTACAGGCCAACTGGGGCTTGGAAATATTTTCGGAGGAGAAACTTCATACCTCACTCCCTCACATTCCCATTTCCCGTAATTAGCCAAGTCCTAATTATTCCCTGTATTGTCTCCGCCACATTAGCTTTGTGAGACAATGGTGTGTAAGACAATGGTGCATAACTCAAACACAGGGCCAATCTAAATGAGAAACTGGCAGAGGGCTCCTGGGACGATTGCATTATTCATGAAAAGACATGAGAACAATTGGAGGATAGCATTAGATTTTAAATCACAGCAGCAATTACAAGACAATTATCCAAAATGGTGTAATTGCCACAGCTCCAGGGTATGTGCCGGAACCTCTATAACCCTCGTGCCACTTTCCTGTAATACCGTGATGAGAACTGGTGGCTTCCTTGTAGGAGGAAATTGTACAGAAGAAAACATTTGTGTTCCTCCCTCTGTGCCACATGAAGCTAGCAACCAGAGCCTCAGGAACAAAGTGGAGCCTGAGGCCACACTCAAGTCTTTTGGGATCCCTTGCCTGGCTTACTCCAAAAGACGCTGTTCTCGGGTACTTGACCCTGTGCTGGTATGAATTTCAATCCAAGCATGGAAGCTGAATCCCACTTTTTCTAGATGACGTCCCTCGACCAAGGACACCCCGTACGAGCCAATGGGAGGTCATGAGCTCTGCAGGCAGCAAACGGGGGTTTACTCACTATTCCAATACTTTGTGACAGCCTGATTTTGGGTCTGCTATTACAAAAGCAGCTTCCGTGTACCGAGTGCCTAAGACGTGCAATATCCTTTCCATATCTTATTTCCCTTCAACTCAGTGGGTCTTGGTTTTCTTTGTACCATTATCCAACAAATATCTATCTATCCAGCATCTTCTTTTTATCAGGCTCTGCAGGGTTGTATCAAGGACAAAACAGCCCTGTCTTCTTGGAACATATCTCATGGACACAATGTATTGTCTACAGCAGCAGCTCAGACAAATGCAATTAGTATCAAAACATTGTCTACCGTCTTTCCTAATCTCTCTTCTTTCCTTCTCCTTCCCTTTCTCTTTCCTTTCCTTCTCTGCTGGTCTTTGCTTTAGAACTCTGAGTCTTTTCAGATCAACTCAATGAGCACTTCTTAAACATCTAGTAATTTGCCAATATCCAGCAATATCTCAAATGGGTATATCCTTTGATATAACTTTTTCACTATTAGATCTTTATTATACAATATGCTTGCACAGGATTGCTAAGATATGTTCAACAATATACACTGCAGTGTTGTTTGTGAAGGTCCCAAACCACAAATAATGCAAAATATCCATCACTAAGAGGACTACTAAGTGAATTAGGGTGCTTTCATACAGCAAGATAGTATGCAGCTGCGAAAAGAATGTACTGATTATGGGAAGATGTCCAGGGACTCCCATGAAGTGGAAAAGGCAAGTTTTAGAAGAGTGTGTACAGTTGGATCCCATATTTATATAACAAGTTTCACACATTTACATGTCATTATTTAAAAAAAGGCTGGGAGGATATACATCAAATTATTATCTTCAGGATTATTATTATATATTAATACATATCTGGGAAGTATGTTGAGGTAGGAAAGATTTTAGTTTTCTTCTTTGTCTTCTGATTTAAAACATGTATAGATTACTTTTGCCATTAAAATAAAAATGTATTTGGTCAAACGTTATTTTGGTCAAATATTATTTTCTTTTTTTATAGATTTTATTTTTAAGTAACCTCTGCACCCACTGTGGGGCTCAAACTCACATGCTCTACCAACTAAGCCTCTAGGCGCTCCTCAAATATTATGTTCTGAAGGTATTTTTGAATGAGATTGACATTTATTTATTTATTACTTTAAAAGCTTTTATTTATTTATTTGACAGAGAGAGAGTGAGAGAGGGAACAGAAGCAGGGAGAGTAGGAGAGGGAGCCCGACACGGGGCTCAATCCCAGGACCCATGCCTTGAGCCAAAGGCAGAAGCTTAATGAAGGAGCCACCAAGGCACCCCGAGATTAACATTTAAATCAGTGGACTTTGAGTAAAACAGTTTGCCCTCCACAATATGGGTGGATCTCATCTAACCAGTTGAAGGCCTTAAGAGAACAAAGACTGAACTCCCCAGAGGAAGAAAGAATTCTGCCAGCACACTGCACTTGGACTTGAATGGAAACTCTTCCCAGAGTCTCCAGACTCCTGGCCTATCTTACCGCCACCTCGTAAGACTTTGGAGCCACTAAACCTCCACAGCCTCATGAACCAATTCCTTAAACCTCTCTCTCTACATACATACACTTCCTGTTGGTTCTGTTTCTCTCGATAACCCTGACTAATAGAAGGAGCATGTGGGTTCGTGGTCTAGTGACTGTGCCAGCAAAGGGCTGGTTCTTCCAGACAGCTCCTGAGGCTACCCAGGTGATTGGCAGGCACACCAAGAAGTGACTTAGGGGGTGTTCTGGAGCTCCATAACTTCGTTCTGCCCCCCCAAATAAACCAAAAACTTAGGAGCGTGCTGTGTTTTCTCCGCAAAAGCAGCCTCAGGAAAGTCTTACCAGGACAGCGATCACCTCTTGGAGAGCGAGGCCTGATGTGTTAGAAAGCACCCGTTCCTTGTGACCAGCAGGGACCCGGACTCTGGCCTAGGGTCTTCCAAGGCCTTTCATTCCCTAACACAAGAGCCCCCTCCTGGTGGACAGGCCCACCATCTGGGGACGTCCCAGGCAAAGGGGTCTTCCTTGATGGCCAGCCTCAGCAGGTGAAGAGTTCCTATCTTCTCCCCCATCAGCTCTCCGAGCTTAGAAGCTCCATCTGCCTTGAACTCATCCATGGCCCTCAAATATAAAGAAAGCAAATCATTCTAACTCAAATATGATGACTTGCAAAAGCAAGAAAAATACCTAAATACACAGAGTGAAAGAATAGGATTGGAATGTAAAAAAATGATGTCAATACTGTGATTACAGCTGTGAAAAATTATGCAAATGAATGTCTGTATTCCTGTAAAGTAATAATGGAAAATAAAAACAGAAATCGCTAGGGTGGTAGAAGGATGGTGATGTCTCCTCTCATTTAGTATTATCTCCTCTTAGTTAGAACTTATTTTGTGTTGCTTTTGTTGCTTGTCAGTCAAAAAGCATCGGTCAAAATGGAAACATGGATGAGCCTTTTTTTCTGAGGAGGACAGGGTTGTTTATCTCTACTGGGCTTCTTACGACCAGGCCTCCTTAAACTGACGCTAAAAACAGCATGTGGCAACACTTACACTATTTGCACCTGTTGGAGGCTTCTCGAATAACTGCCACCCCAGCTCTATAAAGTAGATTTGGTTTGTTAACACCAGTTTTCAAAATCCAGCTGTCAGCAGGGTTGGTTTGTTCTGGAGTTTTCTGAGGGAAGATCTGTTCCGACCCTCTCTCCTAGTTTCTGGTGGTTATGACAATCCCTGGGCTTCCTTGGCCTGAGACCCGTCCCTTCAATCTGTCTCCACCTTCACGTGACGTTCTCCCATGTGTGTGTGTGTGTGTGTGTGTGTGTGTGTGTGTGTGTGTGTGTGTGTGTGTGTGT
>LNAC01000591.1:247936-276995 GCA_002007465.1 Ailurus styani
CCCCCTCCTTCCTCTTCCCCTCCTGAACTTCTTCCTCCTTCTTTTAAAAACAACTGTTATTTTGGGTTAGAGTCCATCCTAATCCAGTGTCACTTCATTTTAACTTGCTTATATCTGCAATGACCCTATTTCCAAATAAGGTCACTTTCATAGGCTCCCAAGGCTAGGATTTTTTTTTCTTTCTTTTTTTTTTTAATTTACTTATCTATCAGAGAGGGGGAAGTGAGCAGGCAGGGAGGGGCAGAGGAAGAGGGAGAGAGAGAATCTCAAGCAGAGCCTGATGCAGGGCTTGATCCCAGGACGACGAGATCATGACCTGAGCCAAAATCAAGAATCTGATGTTTAAACGACTCAGCCACCCAGGCACCCCTAGGCTAGGACTTCAACATATCCTTTCAGGGAACACATTTCAACCCACAACAGAAGGAGTCAAACCCAGTCTCTCTGAAACCAAAACTATGCTTTGGGTGAGGCCCTCAGAAATCTTGATAGCACAATTAAAGTAGGGATTTTATAGGTACAAAATGAGGCAATAGATATTTGGGAAATCACTGTAATAGCCTGAAAATGCACACTGGATAATTGATGCATTCATAAAAAGCATCACAAGTACACTTGGAAATATTTAAATAAGCAATGCCTGAAATAATGTGAAAAATGGGTAATTCAAGTACAATAGATTGCAGCACATCGATGAATGCTGGGTTCATCAGAAAGTAAATCTGGCTCTTCACTTTTAACTCTATGAGTACTAACTGGAGACTGAAAAATGTTGACAGCCTCTTCCTGTCAAAGAGAGTGTAATTTGTTGGTAGCTTGACATCACCTCCATTACCTATAGGAATAATTTATTCATCTCCCTTACCCCAGAACATAACACTGAATAATGCAATAGATACACACACCCACACACACACACACACACCCCACACACACACACACTACAAAGGGAGCAACAGGGGCAGCTTAGTGTTAAGACACAAGACTAAACTGTAATTTGTACATTTTTCTATCAAGTAACTTCCAGCTCTGACAATCATTCCATGATTTAGGTTCAATCACATGACCCTGATTTTTGCTGGAAAATCAAATCAAAAGACATAGTTTAATTTGCTGACTGCACTGTATGAACACTCCTCTTCACATCACCCAAATTTAAAATCTATGCCACATGATGGGAAGATTGAATTTTCTCGTTGTTAAAAATGATCAGAATAACTCAGCAGCACGCCTCCGGGTTACGGTTCCTCTAATTACCTTGTATCCTGAATTCTTAATTAATTATATTCCAGAATGTGAAAAAGTCCCTTTGTGCTCAGAGCCTGAGCCTTCTTCTGTGCTAGGTGAATTATTTACACGGTAAATCTTATCACGGCCTTTCAGTTTCGTCCCTGAAGTTGCTGCCCTCTTGGTCATTTTAATCTCATTCTTCTCAGAGTCGATTTCCTACCGTTTAGAACAAGCATGCCCACCGTCGGCCTCCCCCACACCAAGATCTTGTCACCTGTCCCTGAATTCCATTGTGACCTAGTAAAATGCCATTTCTTTCTGGGTCACAGAAATGGTACAGCCTTAAAAATCTCCGTCTCAGGAAGTAGGACCTGGCATTGATCAGGGACTCAGCTTCATTAGGAAATGCCAGGACGAGAGGAACTATGAACCTTGGTAGCAATAGGCAGCCGCATCAAAGCTCCGTCCCTCCTCTCGGAGGAAAACACATTTATTTAAACAAGAGGCTTGATCATGCACCGAAAAGAGTGTTCTCAGGAAGCATGACTCCAGAGAACAGCTGAGCTTGAACTCAAAGGATTTTTCTTTTTTATTAATAGCTTCAATCATTATGAACTAAACTGTTTCTCCAGTAACCAGACGAGATGGGACTCCTGGAAATGATTAAAGCCCCTTCTGCGCAGTAGAACCTGGATGAAAATTAGGAAAAATAATACGTGGCTACTATTTGAGTGCTTATTATTGGTCAGACATTGTACCGAGCTCTTTAAACGCACTGCCTCACTCTTTTCTTGTAAACTACCTATCTTCTAGATTTTGCAACTCAAGTACAGGGCGATTAAATAACTCAGTCAAGTTCACATGGTTAGTATGTAACAGAGTCCAAGTCAAGAATCTGGCTGCACTTCCCAGACATTAATGTGCATACATATGAATTGCCTGGAAAACTTGTTAATGTGCAGATTCTGACTCAGTGGGTCTGGGACTCTGTATTTCTAGCACTCTCTTTGGTGAGTTTGATGCTGCTGGTCTGTGGACCACAATTTGAGGAGCAAGGAGGTAGACCCTACCCCCACAGCTTCCCAAGTGATACATTATGGTTCTTCTCAATGGTCCTTCTTTGTTTTTGACTGATGGAAGCTCATAAGGAAATTCATGTTTTAAGGATTCCTTTGAGTTTTTCTGTAGCACAGAGATAAACAACTTCAAGGCTAACACTTGTGGAATAATGATTGTTGAGACATGACCTGTTGGTATAAGACCTTTAGCATTCAATCTTTATAGTATCTGTTTATGTTTTTCTTGGTAATGTCTATCTTCCTGGATAATCTTGTTCAAATGTAGGGCCTGAGAGCTGGAAGTTTAGTGGCTCAGAGAGAATGAGTTCTTGGTGGTTCTTCCGGCCAGCTGCCTGGCCCTCCTCTGAGCCCTGCCTCACAGACGAGTAGCACACGTGGCATGTCTGTGGAGGGAGAGACTTACAAGGTCAGTTCTCAGGGTGGTGGTAACCTGCCAGTCTTCAAGCTAGGATCTCCAGAGAATCTAGAGCAGTGGTATGGATTCTGGAACATGGGGCCAGTTCCACGGACTTGGTGGACAGAGTGAGTTCTATTGTTTTCTACATACTATGTGTAACTACTGATAGGATTATTATTATTTGGTGAAACCATTTTGAAGGCAATTAAAATAGGAGAAATGCTCAGACTTAAAAAGGGACATACTCTTGGACTTAAAAATTCTGCTTCCAAAAACCTAGCCTTCAGAAATACTAACATATGTGCATTTTGGCACAAGGATGTATGTGAGAGCATTATCTATAGTATCCAAACAGCAAAACAGCCCCTCAATAAGGGCATGATTAAATACATTATGGAATGACCATTGTATGGAAAACAATGCAGCCATTAAGAGTTTAGCACTAACCGCTAAATGTATAAGATAGATTGTTAGGCAAACATAACAAGTTTCTGGACAATTGGATCCCATTATGTCTCTTCCTCCCATCTACATATACATATTTGTACATATACAAGAAGCCTTCATCATCTGGATCTTTTAGCATGAGGAGGTTGAACGGGGAAGAAAAGATATTTATGCTAAGAAAATGTTCACCAGTGAACTGTAAATTCTCTATTCCGTTGTCTCTTCCTGCTTGGCATGGAAGTTAAAATCTGTACTGTTCCGGCTCTAGCGGATTGTGGGTCCCCTAAACTTATGGCCAATTCAGTGCCAGGCAGTAAGGGCACAAAACAAAAGGGCGCATTTGGCAAACAGTGCAGGGTTTTCTGAAGCCTGAGAAGGTGCTTGAATCTTGTAGAACCCCATGGGCCAACAGAAGACTACCAGATCAGAAGACATGAAAAGGAAATCATCAGGGAAGATCACAAAAGGGCACTCAATAGAGGATAATTTGCATATAAAGTGCTGAAAAATATCCCCTACATATTTAAAGAAATGATATTTTGAAGGTAGAAGAGACGTGGGAATGTCAGTTATGAAGTGAAGGAACTTTCATGCCTGGCTTTGGATGCCTTTGTATTGTTTCTGTCTTTTCATGAGAAAGTAGTCATCTATTAGAGTAATAGTTTTAAAAAAATTCCCCAAAGTATATTCATAAATATTCTCCTTTAAAAAGCATGTGAATGGTATCAACATAGAATGGTCTGAAAGAATATACTCTGATATAATAAGTGATTGTTTTTGGAGACATATATAGGGGTTCTTTATGACCTTCTTTTCCCTGTCTTCATTTTCTTGTTTGTAATGAACTTGCACTGGTATGGAGTAGGAGAAAACGAGGAAGGAAGGGGGAAGGAAGGAAGGAAGGAAGGAAGGAAGGAAGGAAGGAAGGAAGGAAGGAATGAAGGAAGTGAGGGTAGTACAAACAATTAAAGGAACATTAAAAAAATGATCTAGAATTTTCTATTTTTAATTTTCTATTTTCATTCCTGCTCGGCTTGTTAGGGTGTTTTAATTTTTGTGCCAGTTTGTTCCAAATTATTATTTATTGTTAGATATTTAGGCTGTTCCAGGTCTTCTTATCAAAGACAGTATGAAATAGGCATAAATGGCTAAAAATTCAATAGAATTTAACAAGTAAAAAAACGGACACAAGGGGTACCTGGCTGGCTTAGTCAGCAGAGCATGTGACTTTTGATTTCAGGGTCATGAGTTCAAGACCCACATTGCACGTGAAGTTTACTAAAAAAAAAAAGTGCGGAGACAAAAATGGAAGAATTTTGAGAAATGGGCCAAAATGCTTCAAGATGAAGATGTAGGTGGGGAAATTGCCCTGTTGTGCACCCAAACTAGCAGTTATCCAAAACTGGTGACTGGCGATGATAATTTTTGCTCAAATCACTGTTGAATATCATCATTCTAATGACCAGTTTGCATTCACCCAGGATGTTGTGGCAGAATTTTTGTTGGTTCGATCCTTTGTTTCCAAGGAGAAGGCCGGATAAAGAGTTAAAAAGCAGTACTGCGCAGGCCACATGGAGGGCCTAATGCAATTTAGCAATTGCTATGAGTTTGGAGAAACAGAGGAGTGTCCATTTGGTAGAAATTGCAGGGGCATCTGGATGGCTCAGTTGGTTAATGACTGTCTTTGGCTCAGGTCATGATCCTGGAGTCCCAGGATCAAGTCCTGCATCCACTCCCTGCTCAGTGGGGAGTCTGCTTCTCCCTCTGACCCTTTCCCCTCTTGTGCTTTCTCTCAAATAAATATGTAAAATAAAACTGAATTTAAAAAAAAGAAATTTTAGAGGGGTTCTGCAGGGACTGGCAGGTCTGATGGTATCCTCTGAAAGTCCTTCTTAGCAGGTGGGTCCTTGGCTTTCGTCTGGGATTGGAACTTTGGGAGGGGCTCCCACCGCTTCGGTATCATTTATGCCGAACACCTGCATTCCTTCTGGGAGTCCAGAATTTTGGTACATGCCAGGGGGAGGCTGCAGGTGACACCAGCCTCCAATGAAACCCTGGAGGCTGAGTATCTAATGAGCTCCCCCGGTTGGCAATATTTCATAGCGGTGAGTACGACTATATGCTGAGTCCTGCATCCTAGGGTATCATCCAAACCGGGAGTGGTGCGAGCAACCCCTGACCCAGGCACAGAAAAAGAAGTGACCTTTCCACAGAGACTTATGTCCAAGCTAGCAACTGACCCTTCTACTTCAAAGAACCAGCAGAGAATAAAGACAGACAGGAAAAGCCTTTTTCTTCTCCTGTTTCCCCAACAGAACAGACCAGTGCTATTTATTAAGTGATGTCACTGGATTGCTCTGTCATTTTTGAGGCACGGATGGGCATGTAAACAAATTCTTTTTCTCCTAAGGGAGGCCACATGAAAGGCACAGACATGAATATCTTCCTGGTGTTTAATTCATGACCCTATATCACTGTGCCTTTGGGTTGAAAGGCAAAAGACTTGGGGTATTTTCAACACTCGCCTCTCTGGAAATCCTTCTCATTGCAGTTACCAAATTCAGCAAAATGAGGGAGGACTGATAATTCTAGGGGATTTTGTGGGAGACACCATGGATGAAATTTTCAATCAAGAATATTTAGCGGAGGGCCGGTATTGTACTGGGAACATGGGAACCAAAGCCAATGAAAACATGACTTGGCTCTCAAGTAGCCCATGGTCGAGTTGGGGAGCTAGAGGTCTGCTGGAGTTGGCTCAGCCTGGCTTGCACGAGCCATGGTTGGCCAGACTTTCAGGAATTTGTGACCCCCTTTACATTACCTGAGCAGGTGGAAATCAGCCATGATAGGAGTATTTATACCATGGACGCGGCCTAATGCACTAAATTGGCACTGCCTTTCCCTTATCCAGTGGTGTAGCATTTACTTTATCGGGGGGCAGGGGAGCATATTACTGCTGGGGCTCAGACAGGGGTGTTCTGCCAGCCAGCCAGCCCTCCCTCACCAAGGCAAGGCAGAGGGTGCCCTTCTGAATCCTTCCTGGTCTCAAGCTAACTTCTTGTAAGATCACTGCCTCTTCAAAATATCAAATTGTCCCCCATCCCAACTTCTGTATAGATTTTGACTTTTGCTTGGTATAGAAAACTTTCTAGAGCTTTCTGGAGGAAAACTCAAGTGCTAATTGTGTTTCAAACTCTAGGATTTGTTTTTGTTTTTGTTTTTGTTTGGGGAGCACTGTACCGCTGAGGCTGCCTAGAAGGCGTGGGGAGGTATTTAGGAGACTTTTCTGCAGAGGTGGGGGCCCCATGGCCCCTGTTTTTCCAAGTCCGCAGGACTGTGTTCATTCTCATCAGGGCAAATCCCTACAGGGTATGTGCCTAGTAAGAAGCTACCTAGGATTCCAACACATGTGCACCGGAACCCATGGAAGTCTTTCTGGAGGTAATGAGTCTCTGGAGAAACCACCATCCCCGGCAAAGATAGGACCGCCCAAGTTCCACAGGAGCGATTAACTGAAGGCAAATAAAAGAAAACACTTAAAAAGGGTCAACACAATTGCTAGTTTCATTTTTTTTCTTTTTACTTGAAAACTTATTTTAACCATCAAATTTTGGCAATAACAAACCTGTACACTGTTGGTTTTTTGTTTTTTGTTTTTTGTTTTTTGTTTTTTTTGGCTGTCTTTTTGTTTTTGTTGTTGCTGTTTTTCTTTTTTCTTTTCTTTCTTTTTTTTTTTTTTAGAAAAAGAACACAAGACTGAATACTGCCAACAGCAATATATGCAGAAACAATCCATGTCTGTAAGGGACAAGATTCACTTGAAGTGTTAGCTTTCCCCTTTGCATAAGGTTTGGTGTGTGGTGTGTGTGCGAGTTTAGGGGAGTTCACGTGTGTGTGTGTGTGTGTGTGTGTGTGTAAAGAAACGACATCCTTCATCTAAATCTGAAATGGCATAAAAATCAGGTACTTAGTAACTGGGCGAAACANGTGTGTGTGTGTGTGTAAAGAAATGACATCCTTCATCTAAATCTGAAATGGCATAAAAATCAGGTACTTAGTAACTGGGCGAAACACACTTGTTTTAAAAAATGTCAATACAAACATTTTCTTGGAAACAGAGAAAATTAAATGAAAAGAGTAGAACCCAAAAAAGATTACAGTACATTTTGAAATGATTAAAAAACATCCTTTTCAAATCTAAAATCCTGTGTGTGTGTGTGTGTGTGTGTGTGCGGAGTTACGTCAAAAGTTTGCAGACCAACCACATGGGTGACTTAGAATTATACTTGACCCCCCAAATTAAAGCATCCTGATAGGCATCAAATACAGTATCTACAAAAAGCCTGGAAAATTGAAACCGTTATATACAATTTTATAAACATTTTAAACACCAAAACATACATCTTTTACAAACCAGCCTGTTTGTAACAGGTAAATTTACAAGACAATCTCTCTGATACAGTGCTTCCATTTCCTGAACACATTTGTCACCTCCCGAAATGCAGTAGTATGGGCTCAGAAAGTTGTCAGGTAGTAGCAATTCTGGTATTTGTTTGCCGGAAAGGGTGCTACGGTCCATACCAATGGGTCCAAACATGCTTCGAATGGACTGTACGATTCTCTAGTGCATCTTCAACATTGGAAGAGACTAATTATGGCCTTTGTGTAATATTACATACTTGTAATTACTGCTTTTCATTATTACATAAGGAAAGAAAATCTTACTCTTTTCCTGCCTCGTAGCCAGCTGGCTAAGGATTAACTGATGCCAAACCCACAAATGGTGACTTTAAATCCTAGAATTATGCAACCAGAAGCTCAAAGCCCTTGTGGATTTCCACCAGAAAAATGTGCAGTTGAATGTCACGGGACAAACACCAGCATAAACACGTAACCGCCTTCTCACAGACCACACAAAATGAGAACTCTGAAGCAGCACCTCTTCGAATCTCCCTTTCTCGTGGTTGGAAACGAAAAATATAAAACATGCAAGCCTAATGACTTTTAGCAAAACCTGTGCACAGGGAGGGCAGAAGTGTGAAGAAACCAGACTGTTATCTGGGCAGCCCATGCAAAAGGAACACTAGATCCTCCCGAGTTTGTTCACAGGGAAGTGTTGCCTGGGTCTTACATGATTCCCTGTGGTTATCCCTTTTCTCAGTTCCCCTGACTTTGATGACGTAGACACAGCATTTGTAGGGGCAGTGGGTGGGGGCAGGGGAAGGGGAAAGGAAGTAAGTAGGCGATGGCCAGTGGTGTTTTATCTTTTACTTGCTTCTTTTTTCAGGCTGTGCTAGTAGTGATTCCCAAGGGCAGTTCCAGATAAGTCCCAGGAATGCATCCTAAACGCCCTTTCCAGGTCTTCCGACTGATTGTCTGTTAGGGTAAACCTCAAATGCATAGACTTGACCGGCTCTTCCCACTGTCTTCTACAATGGCGTTTCACAAATGGGCAGGACATGAGTAAATGGAAAGCTGGCATGGAATGGAACTCAGCAGCAGAATGCTTGCAGAAGAAAGCAAATGAACACCTACTCTATTCATCTTTAACGGCCCCATAGCTTCTGCTTGCTACACGACAAACATCCAAGGTCCAGTCCAGCTACTCTCGAACTTACAAGAACATGTATAATACAGGTAAACTGCCCAGAGCAGGCTATGGAAAATGGCTCCCAGGAGGTAGCACATACATGATCAAAAAAAGAGCAAGACACTTATTGGCTTACATATTTTCCATGTGGTTCATCATGGCGGAGGGGAGAGGAACAAACACTGGGACAGGGAAGAGGGCGGGGAAAGAAAAACCAAACTGCATCCAATAAGTAACACTGTAATCAAAGTTCCATTCTGTAATTAACATTCCATCCTCATTTTAGAAAACATTCATTTGGTAAAAGCAGCATTTTGACAAGTGTCCAAAGAAATGTGTGAATTCTGAAACTGCATCCTTACTAGGGGTAGCTGCAAGGAAACTTGAGATCCTAAGGCTTCCAGAGAAATAATCTCCATGATTTCTCTTTGCTAGCATATTCCAAAGCAGGAATGTGGGAGGTCAGATGGTCCAGCAGAAGCAGACAGATACCATGTCCCAGGAAGTTTAGTGGTAAACAATGTTATATAGAAAGAATATTGGCCATGGGCGCCTGGGTGGCTCAGTGGGTTAAGTCTCTGCTTTCAGCTCAGGTCATGATCTCAGGGTCCTGGGATCGAGGCCCACATCGGGCTCTCTGCTTAGCAGGGATCCTGCTTCCTCCTCTCTCTCTGCCTCTCTGCCAACTTGTGATCTCTCTCTCTCTGTGTCAAATAAAGAAATAAAATCTTAAAAAAAAAAAGAAAAAAAAAAAAAGAAAGAATATTGGCCAAATGATGGGATCCAGTCCCTGTTCAGCTACTTCACTTCCTGCATGAGCTTGGGCAAGTCCTTTCCCCTCTCTGGCCATGTTTCCTCTTTTATTAAAAAAGGGGGGGCATTAGATAAACAGATCTTAAGGACCTTTCCAGCTCTTTGGATCAGCGGTGACCCCACCCAGTTCCACGCTGGCCTGACGGCAGACCGTTTTGTAACCTACAGGGAAAACCAGCTATCCCCCAAGTGAAAAGATATTATGTGTTTAAAGGTAATGAATCAAAACATAACACATGCTTGTCTGGTATACATTTAGCCGCAGAGATCTTCAGCAGAAAATCAGGGGATGACATGATGAAGAAAGAGGTATTTTATATAGGTCAGAGCAAAAAGAGTGGGCATAATTTTCTTGGGTGACTTCACAACTGCATTAGGGTTCTATTTATTCCTTCATTACCGCGTCAGTCAGGCATTCTCCCTCAAGGAGAAGCTGTGTAAGCAGTAGGGACTCATCGGCATTAATCTCGTTCTAATATTTCCTGGGGGCAAGAAATGAATTGTTGGTTTTACTTTGATGGTTTTTATGTCATTGCATTATTAAAAGTGTAGCAGTGATTCTATTCTAGACCATTAGTTCATCATTTTCTCCGTGATTCTTGCAAATGTGCTTCTTACATAAGAAAAATACCAGAGACTCTATTCTCCAAAGCAGCCTCAGTGAAATTTCATTTATTTCAAGACCACAGTGCGGATAATGTTTCCACGAGGAGGTCCGACCAAGAGATGGGGGGAGAGGAGAAAGGCTGGAAAATCTGTGAAGTGTATCCTGAACTCAGGAAGCTTGGGAATGAAAAGGAATTTTGTTTGTTTGTTTGTTTTCACAACGAGCTTCAGAAACACCGACTCCTACAAAGCAGTGGACTAAACACAACGGAAGCAACTAAAAATGTGACTGGATGATACACAGAACCAGGACAGAACAGTCGACACACCAATGCCATATGTCACCAGAAACTGTGGACAGAGATTTGCTCATGAAGCAGATAGTGCAAATATGCATTTATTTACCACAGCTGCTGTGCGCGCAGCCATAATCTGATTGAAGCAAAAAGAGGAGAGTCACTCAACTTGGTAACTTTCAGCTTCGAGGATGGGGTTACCGTATTCCCGCTGGAATAATTCTCCTGTCAGTTTGGGAACCTCTTGGCCGAAGCCTACACGTCAGGAGAGAGGAGAACCCCGGGGGGGGGGGGGGGGTAATTAAACATTACACATCTTTCAAATAAGAGTTTTGTTCTGGAAAACTGTAACAAAATATTATTTCTTCAAAAGCACAGTTTTGTTTTAAGTCACTATAAATGGCAATACCAAAATAAAGTTAAGTGAACTGGAGCAAAATATGGCATTTGGTGTTTCTCTAACATTGTAGAGATCAGAGAAATTGGAAGGTCTGCCTCGCTGGCAGGATTTTTCAACAAGGTCCTTATCCTAAAACTTTTGCGTTCCTCAAGAGCAGCCTTATTGAGTGCAAAGCACATACTTGTATATAGGCCCAGACACACACACTATTATAATTTATACACGAGAACTACTCTACTTTCTTCTTTTTGCAAACATAATTGCATTTCTAGTGATGATGCTACCAATTTAAAATAACACTTAGATTTTACAGCATTATCAAGAATTGTGATTATCCAGCTGAAAACTTTCCAAAAGTATATTTCTGCCTTTTCCCCCGTGAATTTGAATTCTGCTTACACCTCTAAATTCTTCTCATTGTAGAGAACAGTGTATCAAAATACACCTTTTTTATTTCTTTTTTTCCCCTGATTCTCAGAACAAAAGCCAATTTCTGCAGTAACATTAAAATTGTAGCTACGGCCAGGAATATTTACTGGAAAACACAAAAACAGATAATCACATTCTTTCTAATGTTTGAACAATGTTAACCTTCTCCCCGGCCCCCACAAGCAAGCCCAAGTATCCTCATATTCCTTCCATTGATACCTTTCTCAAAGATCATAAAGCCCAGCTAGATTATATTGGATGCTTAACACAAACAAACAAAAATAACTAAGCTTACAAACCATGTTACCCAAACCTAATTTTATAGCTGAAAACTGGACAGCTTATTAAAGAAAAATAGAGTTGACTTTAAAGGCTTCAGCCCATTTTCTTTTTTTTTTTAATAATATTTGTTTCTCTTTTCTTTCCCCTAAGAGACTAACTTTTCCAACCATCGTAACTACTGTTTTCATCCCCTCCCCCCCCATTGGCTCAAAATGACATGCAACAATGCCTCTTTGCTCGTTGCCAGTTACTAATACTGCCCGCTCCGCTGCTGTAACCCTTCCCGGGTCCCAGTCCTGCACAAAGCCATACCAGATGGGCTGCATAACCCAGCAGGCGGAGTTTACTCCCCCTGCAGAAACTCGGTGCCCCGGCTCGGTCGTGAACGCAGGGACCTACTGCAAGGCTATCCGTCACCGCTAAGAAACTCTCGGAGACTTTCCTTTAAACCCAGCTGGACAGGAGCTTGCCCGTGACTGCGGGACGCGTGAAGAAGTTCCCCGGGGGCAAGTCCATGTTTCCTCCGGGCCGCTGGCCGCGCAGACGCGAGCCCCACCGGCCTTCTCCCCGCGGTCGGGCCACGGACAGCGCTGAGGGCCCCGGGCGGGCGCGCCGTCTACACCCGGGTCTGGTGCTGAGTCTCGATGAAGGGAACGTGCAGGCTGGCGAGGCTGAGCTCCCCCACGCTCTCGTAGTCACTCAGGGCGGCTTCGGAGTCGTCAAAGCCGCAGCTGGCCGACACGTCCGAGGACGAGGTGCCTCTGGAATTGTGCAAGGATAGAGACACACTGTCGGCGGGGCCGGCCGCCTCGGCACCCGGGTTCATGCTCACGGCGAAAGTACTAAATTCGCAGGAGGCGGGCGGGCCCACCAAATCCGTGTCGTTGGGGAATGGGTGGGGAGGGAGGTACTGGCTGGGGTGGAACTGGGGCCTCCTCCGGCAGTCAGGGCTCAGCGTGCTGGCCAGCGACACGGGCTGGGAGGGCGGCAGGGCCTCGTACTGGTCTGGGAAGTCCTCCGGCAGGGGTGGGGGCAGCTGGTCCTGGTTCAGGAACTCCTCCTCGTGCGGGGGCGGGTACTCGCTGTCGATGTCATAGCCGCCCAGGTAGTAATCACTCTCGAGCTCCCGCGTGCTGCCCTGGTGGGCAGACCCGCCCTCCTGGTTCTCGTAGTTGGGTACTTCCTCTATGTCCGACAGGCGGGCCCCGGGCATCCAGTCGGAGGTGTCCCAGTGATAGGCTGTGGAAGGAAAGTCATGACAGTTAATTTCCTCCAGACTGGAGCTGGGGCAGGGCTCGGAAGGGGAGCGGCCACGGGGACCTGACATGCAATTAACATCCCAGAGACCTGAGACTCCGGGGTCACGTGCATGCTCCTTCTAGGGCTCTGTCGGGGCCCAGCCATGCTCTGGCCTCTGAGACAGTGAGGAGATGGCGACTCAGAGAGAGGGAGTCTCGTTGCTGCAGCCACGCCACAAGCGATGGCCTACCAGGGCATGCGGAGTAAACCCAGGTCTAGCAGCCCCTCCCCGCTAGTCCCTCTTCCTGTGTCGATGCTAAATGCGGAGTGAGGCTGGCAGCATGCTCCCGGGCAGGGGCGGGGTATGGGCCACACTGAGGTCCCCGGAAGGCAGGGAGACGCGCTGCGAACGGAGGAAGGACACAGGCAGTGGGGAGGCTGGGGGAGGGATGCTGGTGGGACGCTGGCTTCCAATGCCAAGCACACAAGACACCTGGAACATGCAAAATGCAGATCAAAGAACCCCGGAAAGGACGGAGGGAGAGGGACAGGGTAAGAACGAACTCAGCAATTCAAAATGTGGAAGTGAAATGTTATGCTGGGGTTGTGGCAGAGTCACCTCGGTTGTAGTTCTGTCCTTGGTCCATGATAGACACTGTTCAAATATAAAGTGAGAGGTAAACCTGATTATCCGAGCCATGCGAAGAGGGTAACACAGAACATTTCAGATGACTTAAAAACACATGCTCCTGTTTCTCCTCCTTGTTCTTGGAAAGAAAAGATAAATCCCATCTGTACCCGGCCCTAATTGTATTAAGTCACTAATAAAAGTTACCTGACTGAAATCAATCCCCGTTAGATTATAGCTTGGAATGCTTTCTTAAGTATTTCCAGCCTATAATAGGAACTCAGTACATACATGTCGAATGTAAGAATGAATTTCACAGTAATCTGGATTCCAACTGGTTGGGTACTCTTCTCTTAGAAGGGCTTTTATAAAAAAGTGTACCCCATCTATTTAACTACTTATGAACTAGATTTTATTTTCCTTCAAGATGGTAAAATTCACTCCAACCCCTACAGAAACAGCCGGTGTCCCCGAGATTGACGGCTGATTGAAAGCAACCCCAGATCCACGCAACAAGGAAGCCGAATTTCCAAAAAGGATAACTCTTTTACACAAAGAAAGGCTATGGAAGAAAAAAGTAAATACCTTCATTCTCTATAGTGTCAACTACATTGTTGACAAGCTGAATGACAGTCACAATGGATGCTTGTGGCCAGGAAACGCAGACAGAGGGGAAGGGAAGGACAGTTTCTGGTTAGTCACATATCTCCGATAGAAAAGAACTTCTCTTCACAACAATGGTGCAACATGCAAACTCCCAAAGCCTCCCCAGTCTGCCCATTAGGCAGTGCTCCAGTGCTCGCTTTTATCTGGGGGTCCCGGGGGTCCTCGGAACAAAAGGGACACGGCAGCAAATCTGGGGCCAGTCCTCGGAAAGGCACGATCGGAAGGAAGGGCTGAATCATAAATTCACACCTCATGGCCCAGTGAAATCAATCTAGGAAGGCAGTGGCTCATCAAGTTCAAGCTAATTTCTCATTAATAACTCCCAGAGGCTCTCAGGGGAAGACCTCACTGTTCCCACGGATAATTATTTGTCGGTCAGCCACGCTGCTCTAAACCAAATGCCAGAGATGGAGGATCACTTCTGCAGGACGGAGGGCTTCATGCTCCCATGATGGCACACAGAGCCTAGAGCAAACCCAAGGCCCAGCTTCTACCAGTAAAGAACATACGGAAGTCAGCGTCCAGCCTCTGAAATCGCTGGACTCTGGGAAGGAGAATTCTGTGCTCCATATGGGGTTGCTTTCTCACCTGACACCAGCAGCTTGTGGAGAGGTGATCAGGCTTAAAATTCAGTTGCTGGAAATTCCTAACACCACCCACTTTCATCAGGAATGATCCAGAAGGTTAAGCATGAAAGGCCAACTGCGTGAGCTTAAGGGCGCAGAGAGCAGAGCCCTGAGAACTGTCAGCCAGGTAGCAAGACGAGAACTCTGCCCGGAGCGGAAGCTCTCTGTTCTTGGCTGCTTCTATACAAAATGCCAAGCAGCCAGCTTTTCTTCTGGTTGGGGATGAGGGAAGGAGTAAGTATCATGGTAAACAGAACTGGAGGTATGCCTCTGACCTTCTGAGAACGGTCAGAAGAAAGCCACTGTTATGTGGTTTGTTACCCCAGCAGTCAGATACAAGTAGGCTCTGGACCTCTCTGGAATACCGGGTATCAGGGTAGAAGAGATTGGGGGATGAGGTGGTGAAAATAGTCTATTATCCTTCCGCAATTGCTTCTATGGACTTGGGAGCTCACCTGTTCCTCCATTTACCTGGGGGGCAAAGACTGTATATTTTCATTTTGTACTTCTGGGTTCAAAATACTCAGCACAAGGTTCAACACATAGGAGAAACTCAGCATGCATTTATGGGTTGTATGATTACATTAATTGATACATATTCAATTTTTACCAATGGCTTATCTGGGGAGAAATGAAATAAGATACTGACTAAGGGAATGCTAACTGTCTCTGGGGATGACTATTGGAAATGAGTCTTGATTCACCCCTATATTGTAAACTCTCACGGTTTGGTGATCATTTCTGCCCCACCTCCTGCACTGTGGAGACCAACCCATCCTCCAGAGGGGGTTCCTGAGCTCAGAAAACCCAGTCCAGTGTTAGAGCCCTCTCTATAAAGAGAAGTTCACAAGAGCAGCTTTGGAGTGTCAGTGAGGTCCAGAAACCATATGGAATGTGTATTTTTCTGAGGAGTGGATTGAGAGTCACAGTTTTCATAGTCTCCAAAGGTCTATGACCCCGCTTGCTTATAAGGGGACTTTAGTTGAATAATGACGCCACTTCTAGAGGAATGAGGTTCAATGGGAAGGAGGTCTTACCTCTAAAGGAATTTCTAACGATGGGGGGAAATTGGATAGATAGTGAAGGGTGAGAGATCACCAGTCATAAAATTAAAAAAATAATAAATAAATACATAAATACATACATAAATAAATAAATCACAGTTTTCTAGAGAGTGTCATTTGGGATGAGGTGGTTCCAGTAGGAGAAAAAACAAAGAGGATGCATTCTTGGAGGTCATGGAACTTGGTCCACCTCTGACACGGATCCCTGGCCTGCCCACAGCAGAGGGTCCCGCTGTGATGACACCCCACAACAGGACCAGCCCAAAAAGGCTGGTGAACACGCTCCAAAGTCCACGATCAGGCCCAGCAAGAGAACTGGTCACCTCACCCTCCTCCCTACACACTGACTGCACAGGGGGAACACCGCGACCGAGGGCTTACCATTGTCGTCGCCAGAATCCGACTGGAAGGAGCTCAGGGACTGAACCTCGGAGTTGCTGCCTTTATTACTGCCTGCAAAGCAGGTGACTTCTCCGGGATCATCGACCCCTTTGTCTTTGCGGACAGCCAGAGAGAAAGCAGAAATGACACCAGTTACCTTGTGCGGATGTCTAGCCCGCCCGCCCCTAGACTTCACTTCTCCGAGCTCTTTCATTTGCTTCCAGAAAATAATTTAGCTCCGCAATAGAAAATTGATTGTGCCACTGGGGGCAAAGGTCTGTCAATCAAGTGATTTACATTATGGATTCGAAACCCTTAACCCGTGGTAAATGAGCTTCCAGATCGCTGACAGCCGGAAGGAGCTGTTCCCGCCTCAAAACGAGGCAAGTAAGTGAAGAGTGAAGGCAGGATGAAGTGGCTGGGCTGCTCTTTGCCATTCAGAGTTAATTTAAATCATTTACATGAACCGACGTGGTGTCAACACCAGGTTAAATGAGATTACTTATAAAATAGGGGTATAAATATTTTATAGGTAAGAATGCCATTACATTCATCCCAACTTCCATCTCTGGGGAGCGAGTGGAGTTCTCCGCCTTGCCTCCTAGAGGGCAGCGTCACACCATTTTTGGGAATGACAGTGTCAGGCGCTCTGTGTGGGAAGAGGGCAGTCAACGGTGTGGACATGTTCTTATCTACCCACTTCCCCCTTTTGGCTATGTAGAGACAGCCTGAACAACACACACACACACACACACACACACACACACACAGACAGACACACACACACACACACTCTCTCTGCAGGGCTATGAACAACACACACACACACACACACACACACACACACTCTCTGCAGGGCTATTTTCTTATTTGATGGACTGAAGGAAGCAATAAAAACGAGCCATATCTTGAAGTTGTCAAGTAAAAAAATGAATTAGTCACCTAGAGATTGTCTCGCCAGCTAACTCTGCCTTACTTAACAAAGAAGGAAATCTACTCAATAAAAACACAACAATACTTTTGGGGGAAATGTGAGTTTTGGCCTGAGGTAGATTCTGGAAATAAAGCTGTCACATTAGGAAGCGAGTGGAAGAGAAGGATCACCGGGATAAGCTTCAAATCATCACGTAACATGATAGGAAGAAGAGACGGGGACTTGTGATTAAGGGAACAGTATTCCTATTTGTGACGGTGGAAATCACTGCTTCCTTCACAAAAGGTGAGGTTTATATTGGGCTCTGAGACTCCACACATCTGCTGGCAGATGCCGAAACCACAGTGGGACCAGGAGCTGGATAAACAACTGATCTAGGTGGAGACAGACACCTGAGAGGAGTTCACCTCCCAATGGCCACACTGACCCAAATACCAAGATGTGTCTCAGAAAAGCACCAGGTGATGGCCGGGCTTAGCCCCGAACACCAGGAAGGGAACAGCAAATGATCCACCCCGGGTGAATGCCATGCAAAAGATTCCTTCCTTCACTTCATTTATTCAGCCCTCTCTTTTTTCATTGCTAAATTTAAAAAAGAGCCCTTCTAAGAGCTGGTGGATTGGCAAGGCTTTAGTAAAGTCATATGATGGGGGATGCATTTATGGTGAAAATCCAAGGGCAACTTACATGAGTGTCTGCAGGAAGACAGACTCTGTGGATAGCATGGTGGTGACCCCAGAAAAGAACAGAGACCCTCCTCTGTCATCAGGGGTCCTCTCCCTATATCTTTCTCCCTCCCTCCTGCTAAAGCTCCCAAGAGCGTGTTGGTAAGAGCACAGGCTGTGGACCCTGATGGGCCAGGTTCTAGTTCTCACCCCTACTTCCACTGGCTACTTGCTCTTAAGCCGCCATCTCACCCATCTGCTCCTCTTCCTGGGTGCCCACATGGGTGGCCGGGAGGATTTGAGAAGACCCAACATACGGCAAATGTTCACCTGCTGTGTCCGTTGTCTCCCCAAATCTCTTTGTCCTTAATGTTTGCTTTCTGGACTCTCTCTTGACAACCCACTGAAACACTCTTCAGATGACCAGAAATCTTCTAAGTGTCAAGCACAGCACTGTTGTTGCTTTTTTCTTAAGCCTGTGTCCTTCCAGACAGTTTTACAGTACTCAACCCTGCTAACCTTATCGACAGTCATGGCTTCTGCAGAGCTGCCCTGTCCTCTGTCCCTGCTCTCTTTGTTGGCAACTGTTTGCCTCCCTTCCTGACCTCTGTCTTCTGACCACCTCCCACATGTAGGCATCTCCAAGTTCTTTTGGAGGTCTAGTCTGGCCAAACTTTCTTTATTCTTGCTCCCTCAGTGAGCTCATCATTGCCGCCCTTCCCAAGATTCAACCATTGTGCATCCAGATGATGTCCAAACTTTCATCTCTAGCCTCTCTTTTCTTCTGAACAAGAGGACCTCTCAGGTAACCCTCATGAGCCCCCACCCTCATCAAGCTGCTTTCTGTTTCTGGAAAGCCCTCTCCATCAGTTTCCTACCAAAATCTTGCTTATGCTTAAAGACACAGCAGGAATTCCCCCTTTTTCCCCAAAGATGCCCTTCACTTCCTCTGCTTATAGGCTCTCCAGCATCACTTGAAAGCAGCCTTCCCCAGACCCTCTACCCCAACATGTATCATAGCACTATAACCCCAGCCTTTGGAAACTCCTGCTACCAGGGCATCTCTGCCACTGAAATATAAAGCCATTTGGCCTGATGAAAAGCCACAGGTTACAACAGAGCTTGCCTTACCTTCATCCTGACCCATGTTAGTACAGGGAAAGCAAATACATTGTTCAATTAGATGTTCATGGAAGCTAGCTAACTGGTGTCTGCTTTCTTTTCCTCTTTTGGTCCTTTTTAGTCTGTTCTCCACGGATCAGTCAGAGCCATCTTTCAAAAATGTAAATTTGATCATGCTGCTCCCTGCTTAAACACCTGCACTCACGTTGCCATTAAAATGCATTCACTTTCCCTTTTTGCTCACCAATCTCCAACTACCTTGATCGGCTTTCTGTTCTTCAACGTGTCAAGGCCTTGCCCACCACAGGGCCTTTGCACCTGTGGCTCTTTGGCTAGAATGCTGCCCCATGAGGCCCGAAGGAGAGGGAAATACCACTATGTGGACTGGACTTCTCCTGCCTTAAGGTTCACCCTCTTATTTCATGGATGCTGCATTCCGACCAAACAGAATGGCTTGCTTGTCTTCCAATTGTGTGGGTCCCTCCGCCTTTCCCCAGACCTTTAATCCACCATGGTCCAACTCAAATGCCCCTCTGCTCCTCTCAAGTCTTCACCTTAAGTCTAGAAATGCTCTCTTTTGACCTTCTGGAACATGCTTTCTGTACATCACTTCTGTCGCCACACTGCTTGTATTATCACCAACGGCATGTTATTTCGAGTAAAGCACCGGTTTTAGAGCTGGCAGCTCTGGATTGCTCCACCCGTTCTGGTGCCTCTTCCTAGCTCTGTGGCCTTGGACACCTGACGCAGGCTCTCCTACCCTCGCTTCCCCCATCTCTCAATGGGGATAAGAACCAGAGCAATTTTTCTGGACATTCAATGCCAGAACGTGTCACAGGGAGTGCCCTGCCCAGGCGGGTTTTCTCTCCCTTCCCCGATTTCCTTCCGCGGGGCCAGGCACAACACAGCTCCCGAGGACACTAAAGGCACAAGCAGACCCACTATGGCCTCCTACTCACTGTCGGTTCCTGAGTCCCAGCCGTTCTTCCGGATGGAATCGCAGTCGGAGCGGCAGGGTGACACGGCGGGCAAGTTGGGGGCCACGCTGCACACGACCACGCCGCGTCTGGCCGTCAGGATGCGCGGGGACTCGGGGTGGAACGTGGTCATCTCTTGGTGCTCGCCCCCCAGCCCGTCCACGATCTTATCCAGGTTGCTCCGAGAGTCGCTCTGGAAACACGGCGTGTAGGCCATGGGGCGCACGGGCACCTGCGGGGGCCCCACCTCCTGGTAGACGTTGCGGCCGTCCCCGCCGCCGCGCAGGTTCCGGAACGCGACGCCGTTGCTCTTGTGGAGCAGGGCGGCCGTGGCGGGGTCCTGGACCAGCGTGATGTTGTTGCGTGAGTAGTTCTTGCGGAAAACCTTCTTGCGGAAGACGATGAACAGGATGACCAGGATGAAGATGACGAACAGGACCACGGCGATGCCGATGAGCTCCTCCTTGCCCACGTACGAGTGGCCGGCCTGGATGTTGGGCACGACCACGGGGCGCAGCCCGCAGTACTGGCCCACGTAGCCCGGCGTGCAGTTGCACACGAAGGAGCCGAACACGTTGACGCAGGCGCCCCCGTTCTCACACTCCTCCCGCTCGCACTCGTTGACGTCCTCCTCGCACCTTCGGGACAAGACACAAAGCCCCTCTCAGACAGTGGGCCCCGCAGCGCCGTTCACGACGGCCTTCTCATCAAGGAAACACGGCGCCCCAAGGGCACGTGAAGCGTGACGAAGCTAGGGTGATGGTGTGCGTGCGTGTGTTGGCGGGGGTGGGGTGGGGGGGAGGTGGGTGTCAGTGGGCCCCTCGGCAGGGGGCCCGAGTTGTCATGGGGAGTTAAGGTTCTTCTCCCAACCAACCGATCGTTCCCGGATAGTCGGACCCCCTCCAGATGGGAGTAGGGCAAAGACTGGTGGGAGGGAAGGGGAGAAACAGCAGATGCTGCTGGAGAGGAACTGGTCTCCAAGTCCTAGGGGTTGGATGCATTTCAGGGTTTGAATTTTTGCAATTTTAGAAACGTCATGCCGTACACACCTGTCCTGTTCTGTAACACACCCACACCACTGCTGGAACTGGTCCTTCTCTGACAAAACATATGGACACTCACACCAAATCAGAGAAATAAAGGCTAGGAGTAGTCTCAGAGCAGTTTTGGCCGGTTTCACCACCAGGTTAGTTTGCCACTAACTTATCCTTAAAACTTTTAGTTCCCTGAACTTCTGAGATTGGAGAATTGCAGAGAAAAAGCAGTGAACCTATATACCTTAAATAGGCTTTCCCAAGAGGAAGAGATCTTTGGTTATAACATTTTCCTCAAACAGTTCTGGTAATTTTTGGTCCCTCTGGGAACTGCGTGTGCGTGCGTGTGTGTGTGTGTAGTGGATAACAGTGTGCAGTGTGGGTAACAGAGTAAGTGGATAGGTGGAGGGCTAAAGATCTCTCTATATCTTACAGATTCTGTGCTTACCATAAAGGTTAATACTAACGCAGATCATTAGGAAAGAATGATTAAAACATTCTAATGAAAAATGATTAAATCAATTTTATTCTCTTTTAAGCAATCCATGACTCACGTTTGAGTATAATTATAAGGCAAACACTTAAGTCATTTTCTTTCTTTAATATTATATGAGAACATAGACCTTCTTACTCCTTCACTTCTACTTCAGCAATTGCTTCGATGTGTTCATTTAAAAGGCGTGATCACTTATATCTTTGGTAATCCACCTTTTAAAATGTAGTCAAATGTCCCTAATTTGAATAGATTGAGGCCAGGTCATTTAGAAATTAGAATCACAGAGTATTTAAAAATAAATGTAGCTTTATTACTTTAAATTACATCCAACGATTCAAAGTCCGCTAAGTATTTCCTGGTAAAGTCCTCAGGAGATTTGCTTTAATGAATACATAAGACTGATCTGTAATTAGAATATCACTTGCTTGAGATTACATATATATACTTCTCAAACGATCAAGGATGGTTGGAAGTGGCGTTTTACTAAGAGCTTAAAACATTCCCTTTCCATTTGGCTAACACTTTAATTTCCCTCATTTCTTGGGGGAAAATGGGTTTGCAAAGGAAAGGTAGGCTCTAGTTTCTCAGAATGATCGTAAAACATTAGGCGGTAGAGTCCAGTTAATGAGTTCTGGGGAAATGGGTAGTATGTCTGCCTCAGAATTATACTGGAAATATAAGGGGTCATAGATGATTTTCTTTAAAAGAACTGTTTTCCTAACTAGAGAACACAGAGTAATTATGTAAAATTTGCAAATAGAAGTATAAAGTAAAAAAAGTATAAATTACCAACAACCCCATTACCCAGAGATACTCCCCATTAACATTTATGTTATTTGTAAGCCCTCTTTTTGTGAAGATATTAACCTTATGCCTGTCCTACTAGTGGTAAGTCTTTTATCCCAGTTAGTTGTTCACTGTTTTGCTTTCTTAGCAACGAGAAGCAGAGGAAAGACTTGGTTGCACAATCCCACTTACGTGACTCCAGTGAGCCCAGCTTTGCAATTGCAGATGAAAGTGTTCCCTATGGGGTCGCAGGAGCCTCCGTTCTGGCAGGGGTTTGGGAAGCAAGCTGTGATCTCCGACTCACAGTTTCTCCCCGTGAACTGTGAGAGACAGGTACACTGATAGCCTAGGGAGACAGAGGTCCTCATGAGCCACAGTGCCATTGGTAATGCTCGGAGTGCGGGGACTCGGCCATCACGCCCCCTCCTGACTCCTCCTAAACCAAATCTTCGGTGGGGCCCAGAATCTAAAGACGATTATCGAATTGGTTATTTTGAACCTGGGACACATTTGCCACAAAGATGCCAAGTAAAGGTTTGGATCCCCCGCTAGTCCACAAAAATACACCTAATTAACCACAGGCCTAAATGCAAGTGAGATTGGTAAGAGACACCCAAGGAACAGACTCCAAGAGCAGAGGCCAAGATGGGGAGAAGACGCTTTCCCAGCACACTCCTTCAGAGAAGGCAGGATGCTTCCAGGGAGGAGCATTTTACCCTAGCTACCCCTCTAGTTCCTTTCCTGAATCCCCCTCTCACCTCTGTGCCCTTTCTCTCCTGAGCCGAGAACTGCGATTCCCGCCTTGGTAGGAAGTGAGGGGAGGACAGGTAACATGCGGATATATATCAACTCAAATGAGCCTCAGTTTGACAGATGCACTGGAAATGGAAGAATCCCAGCCTTCACCTGGCTCCTGTATTTGGCTCCTGATTTTTACGTCTTTGGCAATTTTCTCTACTCATGAACCCATCATGAGGAAATAGGTAGTAGCATCCTTAACCTCTCAGAGATGGAAGGGATGAAGAATAAGTGAGGGTTTTCTTTTGCCCTACTTTAATAATTTTTTTAAAAGATTTTATTTATTTATTTAACAGAGAGAGACACAGCGAGAGGGAGAACACAAGCAGGGGGAGTGGGAGAGGGAGAAGCAGGCTTTCCCGAGGAGCAGGGAGCCTGATGCGGGGCTCAATCCCAGGACCCTGGGATCTGACCTGAGCAGAAGGCAGACACTTAACTGAGCCACCCAGGAGCTCCTCTTTTGCCCTACTTTTAAAAATTTAAAATTCCTTTTCCTATTATAGGTGTAATGCACATAGTAAAGAGTCTGATAGTTCTCTAAGTCCTATTTAGTCCAATAGCAGCCCTACTTGCCATTCAACAAGAAAGCTGATCTTTGAACAATGTGGGTTTGAACTGCCCCTGGTCACTTATGCATGAACTTTTTANCGATAGTTCTCTAAGTCCTATTTAGTCCAATAGCAGCCCTACTTGCCATTCAACAAGCTGATCTTTGAACAATGTGGGTTTGAACTGCCCCTGGTCACTTATGCATGAACTTTTTACAGTTCGGTACTGTAAATGTATTTTCTCTTCCCTATGATTTCCTTAATAACATTTTCTTTTCTCTAGCTTACTCTCTTGGGTGAATACAGTACATAATACGTAGAAGGTATACAATATGTGTTAATTGACTGCTTATGTCATCAGGAAGCCCTCTCGTCAATAGCAGGCTCTATTCAGGGGTTAAGTTTTGGGGAGTCAAAAGGTATACACAGATTTTCAGCTGTGCAGGGGGTCGGTGTCCCTACCTCTCGTGTTCTTCAAGGGTCAACTGTACTTACTGTTAATTCAACACTGAACTCTTCATGGACTAGGTCTCTCTGGGTGTTGCTGTTTTGCCTGGGGTTCTATATTTTCATACCCTAGAGAAATCTTTCATCTGAGGCTTTCTGACCGACAGCCTCTGAGGCTGCTGTCCCTGAGATTGTCCTCTCTACTTCCCTGGGCTGGATCTTTTGGTATCCCTTGTCTTCCTAATTTCTTGGCTTACTCTCTTATTTCCTTAGGATCCATTCTACAGTAGCTGAGAAAGGGTTTGCAGGTCAATGTTGTGAAACCCTGCATAGCTGGATGTGTCTTTACTTCATCCTTACCCTTCTTTGGTGGGCAGTGCCCAGAATTCTGAATAATTCCTTCCATGCGGGCTTCCAGAAATCCAAGGCCTTTTGGTTCCTGAAGTTGTATGCAACCTGGTTTCTTTTCCTCTACAGCAACATGGAGGATCTTCTTTTGGACCCCAATTTTCTGAGATTTCACCATGATATGCTCTAGGGTGGGCTTATTTCAACCAGCCCTGGGCACTCTGGAAATTCTTGTCCTTCAACTTTCTCGGAAAGTTTAATTATTTCATTGATGATTTCCATTCCTTTGTTTTCCCTGTTCTGTCTTTATGGAAGTTTTATGATTTGGATCTCAAATATCCTGAACCTTCCTCTAATTATTTTTCTTATATTACATCTCTGTGGATTTTTTTTCTGTACTTTCTGAGATTCTAATCTTCTGAAACTTTTATTGAGATTTTCATTTATGTTGTCATTTTCCAGGGGCTCTTTTTTGTTCGCTAAGATTTCGTGTGTGTGCGTGCCCGTGTGTGTTTAAACAATAGCATCCTGCTCGTGTTTTGTGATTACAATATCTTATCTCTCTGAGGATATTAATATTTTTATGAAGTTCTCTCCCTGCATAGTTTTCTCCAGGTTGTTTTTTCTCTGTTTTTTTGCTTTGATCTCTGTGATGGTAAATTTTATGTGTCAATTGAACCAGGCTACGGTGTCCACCTGTTGGATAAACACCAGTTCAGATGATGCTGTGTGGGTATCTGTGGATGTAATTAACACTTACAATTAGCTGACTTGAAGCAAAGCAGATTACCTTACATAATATGGGTGGACCTTATTCATTCATTTGACTGCTTTAAGAAGGAGGAATTCTGCAGCAACATAAAAATTTTGCCTGAGTTTCTAGCCTGATGGCCTGCTCTGCAATTTCAAATTCAAGACTACAAAATCAATTCTTCCCTAAATTTCCAGCCTCCTGGCCTGACCCATAAATAGCTGATTTGTCAGCCCCACAATTCTATAAATCGACTCCTTAAAACCGATCTATTTGTCCATCTATCCATCATCTATGTATCCATCCTATTGGTTCTGTTTCTCTGGAGAAGCTTACTACATTCTTTATCTTCCAAATTAGAGGATTTCCTAACTTGTCCAACAATCCTTCCTTATCAGCTCAGATCTCAGAGTGGAGCAGCAGGAAATTGTAAATCTGATGGGAAGCTCCGAGCACCTGAGTGGGGTTTGTCAACTGTGACACTGTGATACTATTTCAGTACCACTGGGTTGGTGAATTTCCCCGATGACCCTTATCACCTGCCCAGAGGGAGAGTGAATGAAGGCCTGGTTTCTAACATTCAGGGGATTGGGTGGTGGGAGAGGACGATGGTTGTGAGTTTTAGCATCCAATGAACACATGAGACTCATTTCTACCCACCCCAGCACTGACCAAGTGCAGGACGGAGCCTGGCACTGCCTGGCCTCTCACCCCTGAAATCCACCATCACCTTCAGGCTCTGCCAGGCATGGGGGCATGCAGAGAGGAGGTGGGAATCTAGGGTTCTGACTGCCTCTCAAACAGGTTTTTGACCAAATCTTATTTTAAGTCCTTTTCCCCATCTCTTCCCTTTCTAGAAGTGACTTATGCTTCCAGTTCCTGAGCCTTTCCAGGACTCAGTTCCCAGAGTCCCTTCTACTGGTCAGCATTTCAGCCTCTTGAAGCTTTACTTCTCTCTTCCTTACCACCTGTCCCTTTGCCTCCCACCTCCACCCTTGGTTAGTGTTGTCTCCTTCTCAAGTCCCTTCACTCCTCGGGGCTTATAGCTTACGAAAATGCTTTTACTCATGCGGTAGTGGGATTGTGATGGCGAGCTGCCACCATTACCTGGAAATGACCAATGAGACTGTATTCATTTCTAAGATGTTTTGTAAATGCTATAAATAATCATTCTCACTCTCAGTTGCAGGGTTCTTGGGCTAATGTCTGCTCCCCAGTGATTGATGTTGGGATTTTATACATTGATTTTTTAAGTTTATTGATTGATTGATTGATTGATTTTAGTAACTGTTGCACCAAACATGACCTTGGCTCAAACTCATGACCTTGGCGATCAAGAGTCACAAGCTCTTCCTCCTGAGCCTGCCAGGTGTCCCTATAGATTGATTTTTATAGGCATAACAGTTAAAAATCTCTAGATTGAAATAGTGTATGTGCTCATTTATGTGTATTCAATCCACAGTACAGAGATCTTTCACATACAGGGGGATATTGTGACTGTCCGGATGTTCCTATGTCCCTAGAAAGACAGACTCGCCTTTGGGAGGCAGGTGCCCGAAGCAAGAGAGAACTCTTGACATTCACAAAAGGAGGGGGATGTGTGGTGCTAGCCTACCCAGCACCAAGAAACACAAAGGGCCAGAGATTGAGGCTCAGAGAGAGAGAGAGAGAGAGTGCTCTTGAATGCAACAATAGTGAAATACCAGGGAACTAACTCTTAAGGAAAAAATGTTGTTGCTGCAAACTGTGTCCAAAAGCGGCCGGCCTGATGTCTGTGGACAGGCTGCAGGAGTCTGAGGTATGCTTGCTTTAAATTATGCTGACTTGGAGTTGTTTTTTTTTTTGTTTTTTGTTTTTTTTTCCTTTTCCAGTTTGGGAAGCTGCGCACCTTAATGGAATCAAATGGGACTGATGAAAGCAGTTAGAACTGGGAAAATGTGTTGCTGTGTCACCTGGCTAGGCCTTGGCCAGAAAAACGTGCCATTTAGAGGTAGGGTAACTTGCGAGGATGAATTAGACTCCCTTCTTGACTAAAGGGAGGGGCGATACAACCACTGGAGAGGACTTGAAGGCTCATCAATGATGAGGTGGGAGGGAAGCCGGGAAGGGGGAATTTAAGGCAAGGCGGGTCAGAGCAGGTAAAACTCCCCCTCTCCAGCTCCTATTTGGCAAGCTTCTGACAGTTTCCCAAATAAAGCCATAGCAGAAGACGTTGAGCGGGGAAGGGAGGCACAAGGAAGGTCTGTCTGGAAATAAGGGACATTTGAATTACTATCATGGAAACTGGATTCTAACTAAGGTCATGGGTTTGATTTCTTTGATTTGATGTCTCGGTGCCTTGGAAAATCAGAATTTAAAATGAGGCAATACCTCTAGTGCACTATTTTACTCCCACACATTTCCTTCTGCATTTTGTCATTTTCATTATCTTTTGTGGGTTAGCTAGTGTTACTTGATGCAGCTGCAAGTCTGACTGATTAACCTATTCAAGGACTGAGTACCTAAGCCATAGGCAGAGGTGGGCTGGCGACAGCTCACAGGATTGTGAGAACGGACTGCTAAATGGTCAGAAATTTGGCAGGCCAGTTATAAAACCCCTGGTAGCCTGACATGAGCCACGGTGGGAGTATTTACATCACAGAAATCAACAAACGCTACGAACCGGGACTTCGATTTCTAGAGAGCTGGTTCCCAGCACACCCTGGAACAGGGACTATGGCAGGCACTGGGGATACAAAGATAGAAATACACCACCTACACACATAGAGGCAGCTACAAAACCACCATGAGAGCAGGCATGGGGTGTGGCGGGAGCACAAAGTTGGGACGTTGCATCTAGGCTGGAGCAAACCACACCTGATGGAGGATCTCTGCTCTATATCTGAAGATGATGACGTAGATGATGATGATGGCAGGTGACACTTGTATGACATTTATTCTGCACCAAAAACAGTTCTAAGCACTTCACATGTACTAATTCATCTAATTCTGAAAACAAGCCTCTGTTGGAGGTACTATTGTTATTCCTATTTTCTAGACAAGGAAACTAGGGTACAGATAAGTTGATTACTTGTTCACAGTCATGAAGCTGGTGTGGATCTGGCTTCAGAGTCCCTAAATTATTCAATATCCCCTGAACTGTATTTTTAACAACTGTACTACATTACACTCGCTTTCTGTATTCTCTGCTTATCCACAGACAGAGGGAAGCTGTCTAGTATCTGCTCACACGATCTCAAACCCATGGGGCGAAGGAGGCAGAGAATGTTTGGAAAAAATAATGCTTATAGAACTTTAAATTTAGAGTTTTTATGTTAACATGATGAGAGGCAAGAGTGACTGGATCTTATTTTAAAGTGGTCAGATTTTTCTTTAAATGAAAGAAGAGTGAGATCTGTTGTGGAAGAGGTTTGTTGATCAAGAGTCACTGTTATCACAAAATTTTCTTTACAAACTCATTCTCCTGGCCTGGGCCCCATTATTAATAATTTTAGAATATCAATAAGTCTGACACAGTGATACTAAGGGAGCTAATGCTGTAGTGGTTTTAAAATCACTCATTTCATGTCATTTCATGACAGGACCACAATAACCCTAGGAAGGAAAAATGAAAAGCTCCATTAACATTTCAACTCCATGGGGGCTGGAGAGGTTAGTGGCTCATTCGAGTACATATAGCCAGGAAGTGACTGAGTTTGAGCTTGAACCCAAGGTTTCAGGTTCTTAAACATTTCTACAAGACTACCGGTATTGGCATTGAAACTCATCAGTGAGCAGGAACTGATCACTAACTCGGAATGAGGAGGGGATTGTACTTAGACCCCACAATGCTCCAGGGAGCTGAGGAGATAAGGAAGATGGACAACAGCAGACATCCCTCTGGGAGGTGAGCAGTCATTAAACAGTAAGACAGAGGCATCATAAAGTTTCTGCTCCTCCCAAGCACTACCACAGGTCAGTCTTAAACACAAATCAAGGGC
>LNAC01000591.1:277447-382398 GCA_002007465.1 Ailurus styani
GGGGGGTGCCTGGGTGGTTCAATTGGTTAAGTGTTTGCCTTCCTATCAGGTCATGATCCTGGAGCCTTGGGATCAAGTCCCATGTCCAGCTCCTTGCTCAGCAGGGACTCTGCTCCTCCCTCTCCTCCTGCCCCTCCCCCTGCTTTTGCGCCCCTGGCCTTGAGCACACTCTCTCTATCAAATAAATAAATAAAATATTTTTAAAAACCTCCATAAATCAAGGAAACAGAATTTCAAGAACTATCCAGGCATTATTTGACCACAAATATTATTTTAACACTTCGTAAATGTGAAAGAAAAATAAAATGCAGTGGATAATATCCAAGTCTTATTAAAAAGAGTAGAAAAGAGTAGGGTTTTTTTTTTTCTCCCAGGGTTCGGGGAAAAGGCCAAATAAGGAAATTATTAGCAAGAACAACAGCTTAGGGTTGCCTGGGTGGCGCAGTCAGTTAAACAGTCGACTCTTGGTTTCAGCTCAGGTCAAGATCCCAGGGCCGTAAGACTGAGCCTTGTGTCCGTTCCACAGTTAGCGTGGAATATGCTTCACATTCTCTCTCCCTCTCCCTCTCCTTCTTGGGATCCCCCCTCCAAAATAAATAAATCTTTTAAGAAATTTTAAAAAAGAAAAACAGCTTATTATGCACTAGGAAAAAGGCAAAGAACGTTCTACGCGTTAACTCATTTCATTCTCGACAATGCCCCTATGCTGTAAGTACTATTGAAATGAGGGAACTAAGGCTTAAATAAGGTGGTTTGCCTAAAGTTACATAGTTAATAAGTGGCAGACACCGCTTACAGCAGTTCCCAGGTTGAAAAAAGACAATCATATTCCTAGCATTGAGATACATGTTACAAAAAAATAATACTGTTAAAGCTTCTCTCGCCCGGAATCCCGGCAAAGTGTGAAGTGTGTTTTTAAGCCTTGCCTCAAAGCTGTGCTCTTGTTCACGAGCCTCTAGTTAGAGCAGGTGCAGATGGCTTTGAAATCTGCACCCGGACCAACTTAAAATGTCCCCTCCTTTCCTCGTTCAAAGAACACTGCAAAACCTATTAAATGCAAAAAAATAGAAACGGTTTAAGCAATTACAGAGTGACTGTGGGCTGGGTAAGCAAATAGTCAAGATCATTTCTATCTGACTCCTTTGACTTATTAGTCGTTTTCCAAGCTGATTCATCCGGGTAATGGCCTCAGCCCCCAGCCCTGTACCCTAGTCTAGGTGATACGATTCCGATCAGGTTTGGCTGCCTTGATAAGGCGACATCTGCCTGGCGCACAAAGGTGGAAGTAATGACAAATGTGAGCTGGCATTTGGGACCTGAAGTCAGAATCAGCCACTATGCTTGTTGGATTATGGATTTCATTTAGAGACTCTAAGAGCTCACGTGATTTGGGGAGGCAGCTGTGAGGGGTCAGAGAGCCCCTGGGTCCTTTTAAGTTCTGGCCGGTACCCACCAGAACTTTTTAAGTTCTGATCACAGCCCAGCTGCCTGGCCTCCAGGAACCTCCCTATTTTTATCTGATAATTGAACCTCACTAATACCCACTTCACAGAGGATAATAAGGCTTTTGGATTCATCAGCTACAATGCAGCACACACACATTAGGTGCTTTGTTGTTGTAATTATTGTAATTACTATGGGTTCTGAAATCAGCTTGTGTTTCTGTGTTCCCCATCAACCAAAAGACTGAAGGCCATGGGAGTTTCTTACTCTTTTAGGCTGAATATTGGGAAATTCTGAAACGTCTAGTCTGTGAATCTCAATAACCATGAGAAAACTCATACTTATTGAGTGCGCCCATTATGAGATGCTGACCACAAGTAGGGGGCTCGGCGATAGAGCATGAGCTTCTAGCATTTTCTTTGAGGATGTGGAAACATGCAATGTGTTAACATTAGGCACACAGTAAATTCTCACCTTCCAGCATGTTCTTTTGTGTTTGCGCATAACCTGATTGCTTTTGGGTTTTGAGTCAGGTTTTGGGTGTTTTTTGTTTTTTTAGCAGTATCTATATGATTAATGCTGTTACCATGAGGTTTTTTCCAAAGTATCCAAAACAAGGTACCTCAGTATTTAAAAGAAAGTCACCCAGAAAAAAAAAATTTACCCATAAGCTGCAAAGCTCAGGCAAAGTGTGTCCACAGTAAGGGTTCCTGGCTGGCTCAGTCAGTAGAGCACACAAGCCTTGATCTCAAGGTTGTGAGTTGGAGACCACATTGGGTGAAGAAATTACTTAAAAATAAATTTAAAAAAAATGACATTCACAGCATATCCACTGGGATTCTGGGTCCTCCCTTCTCTGTCCCTCTTCGTTCAGGGGGCCAGCGGACTGAGCTCATACAGGAACCCTGTTAAGATTCCTTAAGCCAGCTGGGAGGGGAGGGAGGTCACACAATGGAATCCGTTGGTCCCAGAGAGAGCAATGGGACCCCAGAATTTACTGAAAGTTTGAAGGCCTGAGTTTATCTAGACCCTTACCAGATAGGGATGCAAAATACTCAGTAAAAGATCACTCAAAGTATCTGGGGCAGCTTTGTTGCTGAAAACACTTCTATGCCCAATTCTTGGCAACATCCAAGAGCGTGCTGTTCCGTGCAACTTACTTAGAGAGAGTAGGTAGATACTCTCACTTTTCTCTTCAGAGGGGAGCTCAGGGGGTCCTCAAACTCCCGACTGACTGGGGAACTAAGTTCAAGCTTCACACTAAAACAGTGACAACCAAAGCAGGCCACACATCTGAGGTTCACTTCCTGAACATCCAACATCTGCTTACCTCTCCTGGAAATCACTGACTTACATTCCTGCAAGAGTTTATTGGCATTCTCAAACATCACTGGTTCACAAGCTCAGATGTGCATAGAACTACCTTGGAGGCTTGTTAAAAACAGAAATGTCTGAACTCCCCCCTTGCAGATTCTGAAATTCTGATTTGTAGGTTTGGGTGTTGTTGTTCCTGGTTTTTTTTCCCCTAAACTTTCACCGAGAAATTTTTCTTGGTAGTCTGATTAGCAATTTGCAACTATGACTCAGTGATCTATAGCAGAAGGTTCCTTTGACATGGGCAGCGGATGATGGAGGCAAGTACAGAGATTCTCCTTTTCCCTTAACAATCAAGAGATTCTTCTATAACACGGTTTCATTTTAATAAGGTCCTCAGCTGGTTCTCTCCGAGATTGAGAACCACCATATGTGTATATACGAAAACAAAAAAAGAACTAGTTTCCTTAGGTTTCAGGGCAGTTCAGAGACAGAGATATCAGTGTATCACCACCTAGAGATCTTGTTAAGATATGGACTTTGACTCAGGAGGTTTGGGGTGGGACTAAGATGTTACATTCCTAACATTTGCAGGGATGCCGATGCCATTGGCTCCTAGAACACGCTTTAAGGAACAAGGGTTTCAAGAGCACAGGCTGGAGGGCGGTTCCACAAATCTAGATCAATTCCTGGCTTCCCCATTGTACTAGCTGTGTGACACTGGCCTAGTTACTTAACCTCTCTGGGCTGTGTTTTTAATCTGTAAAATGGGGGGTGGGGGAAGGGAAGACTAGCACTGAGCCCAGCGTATTGTAAGGATTGTCACGGCATGTAAGCACTTAGGAGCTAAGCACTTACCACGATACCAAGCACAAAGTAAGAGTATGATAAATGGTAACTCTTAACATTTACAAATTTACCAAGTTTTCGCTTTAAGAGTTAGGGGTCTGGTCTCACGCAGAGCTGACAGAATGGCTATTTCTGGCCTGGTGACTGTCTGGCTCGCTGCATTGCTTTGCCAAATTATAGCTTAGCTTCAACTAGGTTTTTCCAGTATCGGGCTTGAGCTGAGCAGGACGAGGCAGGGAGGGCTGAGGACTGCTTATCCAGATTGTGGGTGCTCAGTGGGCTGCTCCCTGCCCCACGGGCTCTGGAAATGCAGGGGTCAGAATGGGACGAGGCCATTTCTTCTCCACGGTGGTTGCTATTTCCAGTTCGTGTTTGGGCAATATATATAATTCCAAGGCTTTAACAAGAGAGAGCCGTCCTTCTGTGGTTGATTTACAGAGTTCTATTTACACTCTTATTACAAGTTAGCATTCTGGGTTCTAACTCCCCTGGGGTTCCCGTGGCTCGTTCTCGGGACAGCCAGAGTCATAACACCGGTCAAACCCACTGACCATGTCATTCCGAGCTGGCAGACTCGGCTTCCTTGCGGCTTCCTGCCAAGGGTCTGATTGGGTTTGGAGGTGGTTAGAGCACAATCCCACCTCTTTGAAATAGAATGCCTCTTGCTGTGGGTTACTGCTTTAAGAACTCGGAATGCTCTGGAACAATGAACTGGGATAGCCACAGTTTGAGAGTGAAGCCTGTCCCCAAGAGAGCCGATGACCAAGACTCCAGCACTCTTTAGTGGTCAAGGACATGATTATACTCAAATACGTGTTCTGGAAATTTAAAGCGACACGCAGCACAGGGTTCAAACAGCAGCAGGACGTTGAGTCAATTAACTTTTGTCACCACATTCTCCTTTGCATGGAGTCACACCGGAAGCACCTCACTCTACTTTCTCTAGCCCTCTTCCCCTTTTTGAATACTGCCTGTCTCCCAGCCTTTGATCTGGGGAAGTGAGACTCTCTCTCTGTGATTAGACACCTCTGCTGCCAGAGGGCATTCTTTAAGGCATGAATATTCTTTCATTAATGACTAAGTCTTATGTTCTTTTTAAACCATCCCTCACAACTAGGATGATTTTTTCTTTTAAATACCCTTTCAATTAGCTGCATAGTTTCACAGACAGGACTTAAAGGCCAAATTATTGGTTGTTTCTTTCCTGGCTTTTCTCCCCCAATTTTGGGCATTTGCAGAGAAGATACAGGGGCCTAGCAAAAATTCCTCTTATTGGACGCCTGGGTGGCTCAGTTGTTAAGTGTCGTCTGCCTTTGGCTCAGGTCATGATCCCAGGGTCCTGGGACTGAGCCCTGCTCGATGCTTGCAGGAAGGCCTGCTTTTCCCTCTCCCACTCCCTCTGCTTGTGTTCCCTCTCTCGCTGTCTCTCTTTCTCTCTCTGTCAAATAAATAAATAAAATCTTAAAAAAAAATCCTCTCATATTAACAGATAATGGTGGCAAGGAAATGGATTCCCTCTCCTTTGTTTTAGAAGCCGAGGTCTTAATCCTGACAGCTAGGAGCAGGTAGAGAGATACCTCCTCATACATGATAGGGGGGAATTCTGTGCCTTTGATTTCCTAGGGAAGCAACAGAAACCCAGTTCTCGGATTTCCTGGTAGGTGGTGAGGAGTTTGCTGGCCCTACAGTACTGGTGTGCATGAGACCCCAGACTGCCCCATGGGGATCATGACCTGGGGGGTCGCTGAGGTAAGAACCACTGGGCCTCAACTCAAGAGAGACAGTAGGCTCCAGAGAAGAGAGTTGTATAGATGGAGATGAGGAAAGATACTTTGTTTTAGGAAAACATGAGCCTCCAGGCACAAAGGAGACATCTGAACTGATGGAAGGCTCTATCGCCTTGGAAGGAAGAGCAACTGTTGTGGAATCCCAGTCCCAAACCCAATCAGAGGGCAACGTGGGGAGCAAGGGACAAAGTAGAATAGGAGAGAGAATGCAACCTGTAGGCCAGGTTGAGCCTCTGGGGAGAGGAAAGCAAGTTCTTGAGGCCATGGGACGCCCCCATACAGCAGGGGGGTCCTCAGCGTTGAAATTTGGTTAAACCAAATGAGATTAAAAAAAAAAGTAGAGGAAAATTGCCGTGTTGATATGAGTCACATTCACTTAATGAACATACCTGCACTGAATACTTAGCTCACGGATTTCAGGCAATTAAAAAACATTAAAATGCATGCCGCAGAGCAAGATTCCATGTCTTTTTCCTTAATACAGTGATTATTATTGTTATTTTCAAGATAACCCATCGTGGAAGCCCATAGCTTTGCCAGCAAAAACAATGTCCTGCCATCGTTGAAAGTATGTTACAATTTGTGGCTATGCACCAGGCATTTGACATGGAGTGGTGTTCTATTTCAACCCAATTTAATTATATGCTCCTTTTATATATCGTGGATGGTTCACACTAGCAGAATTGTTTTGCCTGGTGAAAAACTGGCCATGACTTGTCATAATGGGCTGGTTTATACAACCACTGAAGTATAGTTACTGCCCATCAGTCGGGAATTATGGCACCATAACAACCCTTTATTTACATATACTGCTGAGACAGTAAAAACAGCAAATAGATTTCTTAAATCGAGACAGCAGAAATTTCCCCCCCAGGGCACTTGGCCCTCATTGTGGCGGTAACATATGCAAGTCTAAATAACTTTGGTGTCTGTATTTCGGCAGTGCATCATTTCATGGACAGTTTATAACATTCTAATAATAAAATGGACTCTAAATTTGGAGTTGGGCTTCACGAACATTAGATGGTAATACGCACAGCAGAATCTCTAAGTGATTTGTGAGGAAGGTTTAAATTTGCTAATCACACTACTGCTGAGAGACTCTGCAAAGGGGCTCAAGTGTGATCAGCGGCTGGGCTGTCGGAAGGAAGGCAGCAGAGCCTTCAACCAGTGGAGTGCCTGACCTAGTTTATCTTAGCGCAGAGACTGCATCTGGGGGAAGTCAGGGATTCTTTTATTTCCAGACTCCCAGGACTTAGATGATCCTGGCCTTTCCTTCAAACAATAGAAGCCCTCTATTCCCTTCCCTTGCTTTTTTTTTTTTTTTTTTTTTTTTTGGTGCCTTTCCTGTTCTTTCTTTCTTCTTCATGATATATATTGGAGAAAAAATTTATTGCTGTAGAGCATTGTGCCCTCATTGACTGTTTATCTGTCCTGAGATTTCATGTAAATTGCCCTCTCTTTATTCCTGACCCTCTACCCCTTTACGGAATAGTCACTGGATTTATCTTTAATGTGTACGTTTTAAAAGCATGCTCCAAAGCACCTCCACTGTGTTTCCATTCCTGGAGTGGTGGCTTCAACACTCCCCTCCCTTCGGCTTCTAGTGAAGTTATATGTCTGTGTGACAAAAGATTACGTGGGGATGTCATGATTCAGACAGCCATCAATCATTTTGCTGTGACATCCAGGTGGCTCAAGACCCACCTCAAAGGGGGTCCTATTCCTCCCCAGTTCTGGAAGGGTGAGGGGGGGACAGGGCCCCCCATGGCAGCATCTCTGGACTCCCGAGGTCACCGCTCTGCGCCTATCGCTTGCTGCGACAGGACCGGTGACACTGGACGCTTCTCAAGCTCCCAGACCTTCCTACAGGGGAGTATGAAGCCTGGCCAGCGTCTGAGTGCAAGAGCGCTCGAGTGGGGGAAGCCTGTAAAAGCCAGTCCCTTGCAGGGCAGGTGGATTGACCCCTCCGCCTTCCGCCTCCCCCCTCCCCCCTCGCAGGTCCCCGGGCGCGGTGCACTCACCCCCGGAGGGCAGGCCAGAGCAGCTGCCCCCGTGCTGGCACGGGCTGCGCTCACAGGCGTCGGGGTAGAGCACGCAGCCCAGCTTCAGCTCCGTCAGGCCCACCACCTCGGCGAAGCTGCTGCGCTTGTTCTGCAGCGGGAGCTCGTTGTTGTTCAACACCACCGAGTCCAGGCAGCCCTGGAAGCCGCTCAGCACCTGCGTGACCCGCGCGTCCGTCAGGCTGCGGATGTTATCCGCTTGCACCAGTGCCCCGAAGTAGATGATGCTCTCCGTGCTCAGCGTCTGGAAGTAGAGGGGCGCCCTGCGCCGCTCCACGTAGCTGTCGTCCAGGGACAGGCTTGTGAAGTTGCGGTTGAGCTCCAGGAAGACGGAGTGCCAGCTCCCGTCGTTGACCGCGCGGCCGGAGATGCCCAAGATCCCCGGGCCATTGCCGCAGTCCAGCTGGAACCACAGCTTGCCGTCCACGATCTGTGTGGGGGAACGAGCAGCGGGCGCTTTTCAGTACGCATGTGGCAATGGACGCCTGGATACCCCCGTTCCCACCCTGTCCACGGGAAGCCTCCAGGATGGACGTTGCTTTTGAGCCCGTCCTAAGTCTGGGGCGGTTTGAGCTCTCCCCATGATGCGCTGTGCGCATGCCTGAAATGTCCCAGATCTTGGAAGGAGTAACATGAGCACATCTGCACAGATTCACAATTAAACTTAAGAATGTTCCTATTCGTTGGATCTTTGCCCTTTGAAATGTCACAACAGTATCTCGTTTAGGGGGTCTGTTGATTCGCTGCACCCTTCTTATTACCACCACAGGAATGATTTCTGTGAATTCAATATTTATTTACAAATATTTATTGAGCATCTACTATGTGCTAAGCAGTGTTCCAGGTGCTATGGAGACCACTATGAGCAAAACGAGTTACTATCTCTGACCTCAGGGAGCTTGTGTGTTTTTTGCAGGGGAGATGGCCATAAATCAGATAAGCACTGAAATACATATGTACTCTACAAACAAGTCTGTGTGAAGGTGCTGGAAGGGAGAGAAAGAGGTCAGGTAGAAATAAAGGATCTCCTACTTCCCAACTTCATATATAGTTAAGATTTTAAAACCCTTCTATATTAAACACTAGCATATTCTTAAAACAGTTCTTTAGGGGACGCCTAGGTGGCTCAGTCATTAGGCGGCTGCCTTCGGCTCAGGTCATGATCCGGGGGTCCTGCGATCAGGGTCTGCATCGGGCTCCCTGCTCAGTGGAGAGCCTGCTTCTCCCTCTCCTTCTCCCTCTGCCCTCTGCTCCCTCTGCTTGTGCTCTCTCTCTGTGTCAAATAAATAAAACCTTAAAAACAAAACAAAAAATGGTTCTTTAGGATGGCTGCCCGCCATTTAGGTTAAGATTATCCCACAAAGTGCTCAGGGCTTGGCCATTTGCTTAGAATATAGCAGTGTATCTTTATGACACCTGGTCCCGCAGTGGGTTTTCTGGGTAACTGTTCATGCCTCGTAGATGCTCCCAGACCCTGGTCCAGGGTCAGCTACAACAGAGACCTGTCTACTTTGATAGCACTGGTGCAAGGAAGGACTTGGCATCCAAGTCCGTTCTGGGAGGCTAATGAACTGCAGGGGGCATTAAACTCAGAGAGTGTGTGCTGCTAAGTGATGGTGGCTGGCCAGGGACCGGTTCTCCATGGAGACCCAGGTTCAACTATTGCTGAGGAGACGGGCTAGCCTTTGAATCCCCTGGAGTCCACCCTCCTTTGCATTTCTCAGAAACGCAAAGTGGCTTGAGGATCCAGGGAATGGTGCTGAACCCCTGTCCTGCCAACAAACTGATACTGTGCCATGAAAGGACCCTCAGCCAGAGACTGTGAAGAAACAAAAGGTACTTTGCGGGCCTTTTGTATGACCCAGCAAGGGGATCTTGTGGGGGCCAACACCTGAGTCATGCAAGGGCAGCCGGCCTTCATTTAGGGTCTGCTGACATGGATAGTCCTGTGCCAGAACGTGGGCAGAGAACACAGACTCGTGGAGAAAGGGAAGGGGAAGGGAAGGGAAGGGAAGGGAAGGGAAGGGAAGGGAGGGGAGACCTTCCAGATTTAAGAGCGAAGGAGGTATACATGCCAAACAAATTCATAGAAACAGACCGACCCACTCTTTCCAACCTGTGTTTGATTCAGGACACCTGATAGGGATTTTTCACAGTATCACTCAGCCTCCCGAATGGAGTATTTCTCTCCCTATGCTTCGGTATGTTCCACAGACAACTAATTCTTAGGGACTCACATTCCCGCCTCTATGGATTCTGTAGCCCCTTCTCCTCCTGCATATAAAGTTATGTCACGGGAGTGTGTGTATATGGAAGGCAGGGGGCTGTGTGAACCAGGCAGAGAGCTAGGAACATATGAATGAGGACTCTAGCTCAGGCTTTGTTGTGTTGCATCCGGGAGACCCAGAGAGAACTGGTTGACCCCTCCAGGCTTGGGACCCCTTATGTGGAGAACAGAGATCATTGCTATGGCTCATTTTCCACGGAGCCTGTGTCCACTGCAGGTTAGCTACCTGGTATGCCGTACATACATGCTCCACTCTGAAATGTAAGTGTATACACGTAAAGAGACCGGAGGCAAGTATTTGTGTGTTTGTTTGTTTGTTTTTTTCAGAGAGCTTTCCTGTGTGATCTATGCTGTTGCCTCGGTCATTTTTTTGGTTCCACAAAATAGACTGAATGGATATTGTAAATCATACCAGCAGACTTGCTCAGGAACAACTCGTGGGTAATATCCATATTTTTATTTCAATGTAAGTAATAAAATGATCAAATGCGACTTTGGGGACTTCCTTCCTCTGGCACAGTCCATCTGCTGTTATGCTCTGTGGCTACAAAACGGTGTCCCCAGACTATCAGGGAAGATCTGGTGGTAAAGGTGTGATTCATCGATGGTTTTGTAAAACAGAGTATTCCATTAATAGATTCCTCGGTCCATTCCCTTCTCCAACCCCACTCCATACCTCTTGGGATAATAACCAAGTTGCACATTCATCTGGGAGAAGCGATGTAGCTCTAATGTACTAACGTACATCGAAGTTCCGTAACTAAGGGACATAAAATGATCCCACAGTAACAGTGAGAACAGTTCAGTTTGGTTTTCTTTTTTTTTCTTTTTTAAATATTTTATTTATTTACTTGAAGAGAGAGATCACAAGTAGGCTGAGAGGCAGGCAGAGAGAGAGGAGGAAGCAGGCTCCTTGCCGAGCAGAGAGCCCGATGCGGGTCTCGTTCCCAGGACCCTGAGATCATGACCTGAGCCGAAGGCAGAGGCTCTAACCCACTGAGCCACCCAGGCACCCTCAGTTTGGTTTTCTGCTGAGAAAAATAATAGCAGCAACCTGCTGACTGAATAGGAAGCCTGCTGCCTTTGTAAAACAAGAGTGATTTGTATCCTCAAAATTCTAGGGGTTTGGAATTATAAGCCTTGTTTAGGTGACACGCCAGAGTGCTGACATCAGAGGCAACTTTGCAGAAGTTAATCTTTTCCTATGTCACAAACCTATTATGTTGGGGAGAGAAGAAAACACTTTCATGTCTGAGTCCAGTCACACTGGAAACTTGTGCTCTGATCATATTTAGTTTTTCTTTGTCTCCAGAACAGGGTAGACCCCGTTCGAAAGGATCTCTCTTTTAAGAGGACAAAGCTTTCTCAAGTCAGACAGCAAACTATTTTAATAGAAATTGTACTGCAAGTGAAACTGTAAAAAAAAAAAAAGAAGAAGAAGTCTGCTGCAATGATCTGAAATGATGTGCCAGGTTGGGGGGAGGCACGAAGACAATTCGGTCAATGAAATGCATAATTCCGAGGGCAGGGCTCTAATGTTACAAGATATTTAGGATTTCAGTTTTGTCTGAAATCAGCGATCGGCTTTAACCTGGATCTTGAGTGGCTTGGGGCTTGGAAGACAAGATATCAGAGCTCTAAGTCATTTTGTAGGAAAGCAGGATTTTGAGTGAAAAAGTATAAATCATGGCACAAAGTCTTACTGCTTCAGATCCTTAGTGTGTGGCTCTAGCAAATGAACTGATGCCCCAAAATTTGTAAGGGGGTTATGAACTATTCTCTGTAAAGGGAACTTTTTGAAAACCTGTTTTCAAGGTTGCCATCAATGGTTATCTGGCTCAAAAATTACGCCTTAAGGTTGTGCCTGAGTGGCTCAATTGGTTAAGGACCTGCCTTTGGCTCAGGTCATGATCTCAAGGTCAGGAGCCTGCTTCTCCCTCTGCCTCTGCCTCCATCTGCACTCATGCGCTCTCTTGCTCTCTCAAATAAGTAAATAAAGTCAAAAAAATACCTTATCATATGGTTTCACTCAGATGTGGAACATAAGGTATAGCGCGGAGGACCACAGGGAAAGGGAGGAGAAAATAAATGGGAAGAAATCAGAGAGGGAGACAAACCATGAGAGACTCTGGACTCTGGGAAACAAACAGGGTTGCAGAAGGTGGGGGATGGGGTAACCGGGTGATGGGTGTTAAGGAGGGCACATGATGTGATGAACACTGGGTTTTATACGGAACTAATGATTCATTGAATACTACATCAAAAGCTGGCTAATTGAACATTAAAAAAAAAACCTTATAGGAATAAATAAATGATCACCCCGGCCCTCCAAAGCTCTTCTTTTGATAAACACCTGCAGTGCTCCTGACCTGCTTTGCCTGGTCAGAGGGTCAGATCCACTACTGACTAGTTAGGTTTGGGCAAGCCCACCCATTCTCTCTGAACCTGCTTCCTCACAGGTGAAAAAGGACGCACTCCTATCTAGGCACAGGAGACTACAAAAATACATGCCTGTATTTTATAAAGTACTTCGTAAAGTTTTAGATATCTTATTATTATCGTCCTGTAATTATTATCAGTTAACTCACTTCTCAGTGATACTCTTACACAGATCCTGGAAACTCTGGAATCCTGTGGGGGCTTCCTTGTTACTTTTCTATGTTGGAAAGATCCAGCCATTCCAAGTGGGCTGTTTTATAAACCCAGTGATCTTCCCATGACCACCTTCCTTTTATTCCTGGGGTTTTAAGTTAGTCGTGTCTGAGAATCATCGAAAGGAAGCCATGTGTCATCTATAACTTCCCCACAACGGGAAATGATGATATTTCTAGATTAACAAGCAAGGACTTCTTGTGCTTTCGCTATAGTATTGGACCCGAAAGATGGATACAGGGGAGAAAGCTGTAAATCTCGCTGCTGATCTGACAGGTTTTTATACAGGCTTGAGAAGAGCCAGAGAATCTATCCCACCATTTTTATTCTTGTTTTGGTTGCCTGAAAATTCAGAGTCACCGTTTGTGTTCAACAGATAGAGCAACCCTTGGTCTAGATTTTTTAATGATGATATTCTGCTCTTCCCCACTTCACTGGTTGCGTCTTAACCTTTTATTTTCTTCTTCATGGTGCTCTGATCTTACTGCATTTTGGTGTGTATGGTAAGCCTAGGATCTCTTCTAGAAGAAGACAAGGTGTCAATGGCCAACAGAAGAATGAGCGCCTTCGCTGCTGCTAAGAAACAGTGGTGCTCCTAGTTCATGAGCATTTTTCATCCTTGAGGTCCCATGCAATTCTTCAACAGTCTTCCAGGGGTGCCCTACACCCCTATGGATTGTCTCAAGTACTTTTTAGAGAACGTGCTCTAACTGGGAAAATATAAACAACCAGGAGGTACAACTTAAATAAAGCATTTCAGTGTAGTCGTTGAACCTGAGTACAAGGCACGTACTGTACCTAAAGCCAATGAAATTAAATCTTGCATGAGGCTGGAAATGTTAAGCAAACAGATTCAAATCCCCTAAGTGGATATTCCTGGCGACTGTAGGAGAATATCTGCTATAGTTCAGTACAGCTGTGTCCTGCTTTAGGCAAACTCAACATATGAAAAGCAAACGTACCGAACAGACAGATTGGGGGTGATTATTCACATCACAAAGGGATTAATGGAAGGGTTCCTTCAAATAGCCACCATCCACCGTTTATTAGAATTCCATTTACAGAGATTCAATTTACACGACGTTCAGAAACATGCTTGTTTCGTGAAATACAATATACCTTAGGAGCCAGAGCCGCCTAAAAGGTTTAATTCTTTTTCTTTTCCATCCCCAGGGACCTGTGCGTTTTAGACCTTTGCCAGCAAAGTGTCAAATGACAAGCTCCGTTCTTAGGATCCAGCCATTCAGGCCCAGTAGTTTTGTTCGCTCTCGAATTTAGTGCTCTAGAAGAGATTTGCTAGTAGAAAGTGATTACCTCATAAGGAAGGTCTGTAAACCAGCAGTCCTGTTAGAGCTTGAAGGAGGAGACGGAGGTCGGTGACATTCAGCTGAGCCCTGGGAGCTAGTAGTTCTGAAGGGGCAAGAGTCCTTCCCCAGCGAGTATACCAAACCCCACCTCTCAGGGCTATTTAGAAAGCAATCTGCTGACCCAAGGCAGGGGGTGTCAGGGGCCAGGAGGTTAGAAAGACAGGACTTGGGTCTTTGCCTGTGTCTTCTTCCACTACGAAGACCTGATCTGAATTCACTGTTTGCTAAAACTGTGCCTCGAGTGCTTCTCCTGTTTTCTTTCTCGGAGCTGAAACGATTCTCGGAGTCGAATGAGTGCGGGTGGTGGGAGAGTCCCCACGCAAGTTTTAAACCCCAACTGCCCGCTCCCTCCCTCCGGCTCCACATGGTGCCTGGCAGTAGCGGAAGCAGGTGAGTACAAGTCGGTGTGATAGGAGAAGCCACGGGCACTTCAGGTCCTTCATCCTTTTCTCTCTCCGGGATGAAAGCCTGGGTTCCCTCATTGACTTGGATGTGATGCAGCAAACGATCAAAGGACAGAAGCTCTAAAGGCCCACCATGATCCCAATTAAGCCCAGTGATGGAACCCTAGGAAGGAAAAAAATTGCCGGCCATTTCCACTTGTACAGGCATTTCCTACCGGTCAGTCTGCGTCGGCCTCTGAATGCACTTACAACACGCTGGTACAGGGACTTTTCGAGAAGGGGAGAACAGCGTCGGACTGAACATCACCCTGCTTCTTCTCTCTTCTCCTCCCGTGCTGGAAGGCTTCCTTGGGTCGACAGAGGCCCAGAATGTGACTTCTGATGAAACGATGGTAGAAGCAAGACTGAGAGCCGGGGGGAGATCAGGCAGGAGAGCAGCAGATACGGCGAGACAGACGGGAATGCAGGTCGGGGCCCGGGCGCTTGCGAGCTGGCCTACCCCAGGTAACGAACTTGACCTTTCTGAATCTCTGTTCTCACCTTGATCAGATGGGGCTGATCATATATCATAACTGTATCATATTAAGTTTGCAATAAAAAACAAACGAGGGGCATAAAGCCATTAGTATTCGTGTTGTCGTTGGATTCACGAAGGCACCAGAAACTCTGAGCCGCATACAAATGCCAGACTTGCTCTCAGGGAAGTCTGGCTGCTTCAGAGCGTTTCTGAGGTTGGCAAGGATTGCACCAGTGGACGACAGGGGGCGACGACAGGACACAGGGACCCTCGTCTACCCTAGATCTGCAACTTCCTCCCCGAGTAAGAATGGAAGTCACCTTCAGGGGTCAGTGGGGACAGGCCCGTGTGGGAGAAGAGGACACAGCCAATCTTTTCAGAGGACCACCCCTGCCGTGGATTTGATTAGGAAGTGCATCCTAATGAACTGTTGCATGATTACAGCTCCAAGGAGGGCGGCCCTTGAACCCACTCTAGAGAAAGATGCCCCAGTATCCGAAGAGCCTATTGTGAAGCCGAACGTATGAAAAGGAAATGGGGTGCTGGCACACTTCCCAGGACTGCGGCGGCCCCGCTTTGCCCTCAAGCCAGTTTCTGGTCTTCCGAACTTAAAAGACAAAAAAGATTTCAGGCCCCGATCCGAGAGCCAAAATATTAACATGAGAACTGACTGCAGGAAAAGATAACCCACTTTAATTACCTTCAGAATTATGCAGGGATTTGCTCTGGTGTACATTATAATCCCGTTGCTTTGCAGCGTTCGCAGACGCAGAGCGAGCCGGAAGTCCTCTTCTCTGCTATTTTCAGACAGCCGGTATTTGATGTAACTGTTTCCAGCAAAGCTGAGAGAAGTGTGCCCTGAAAAGACCATTAGGAGAAGACATATATACTGGCAACATCCAGAAACGGCCAGGGACACATCAGATCACCCAACAACCGCCAAGCAAGCTGATGAAAGACCGTGGGAAGTTAATGAAGGCACTGAGAAGCCGCTTCTGATTAAAAACGGGTTCTCTCCACTTCAGGCCACACTCTAGTTCCGAAATGGAAAAAAAAATTAATTCATCAGCTACCCAAAAAATCTCAGTGGTCTCATGCCAAGGGAAGCGTGGTAAATTCTATAACCTGAATTTTCTGACTCTCAATGCCCACTTTCTAAAATTAGCACTGTTAACAGATACGCCCTTCCTGACTGCCACCAGTCAGTCAGACACTCAAAAACTTGCCACGCCATGAAATAAGGGAAAGATAATGCCGTTTGCAAAGAGTAGCCATCTTCCCCAAGTATCTTAATGCCAAACAGCCAACTGATGTCATTTGTGCTAATGTCGGGAAGAAGGAAGTTCAAACCTTGCTCATGTGTCATCGCAGCTCTACTTTTTGACCGTGAATTTCAAGGCTGGCTTTTTCAGAATCCACAGTCCTACCCACATCACCCCATTCTGAGTTCACCCTCTTTTGTACTGACTTCAACTTTATGTTCTAATGAGCAAAACGATGCTGAAAATCTGTCTTGCTGGGGTGAGAAGTGGCAAGTGTGAAAATACATCCAACGGATGAAAATCATGGACAATCACACGTTTTCTAGATAGAAAAGAGAAGGGAGACAGGCAGAAAGTGACATCTGAAGTTAGGAGACGTGTTGGCTTTCTTGTCACCCCTACATACCCACCTGCTGTGTCCCCACGGTATGGGTAGGAGTGGGGCCAGCTTAAGCATCTTTCAACTCTGAGCCCTAAGATGACTTGAAAGGCAAGCATGCCAGCAATCTCTTTACTTCGCATGCAGCTCTGTTCTTCACATCACCTGTGAAAGAGCTTTGGCTCCCATGCTTGAGAACAGTGCTTTCTCTTTGCAGAGGCTGAATTTCTAGAGCCCAATGCTTAACAAAGTGCCTTGCATATGGCAGGCATCATTTTGTATTCCCCCTCTAATTGCTATTATAATAACCACTTCATAAATACGTCTTGATTCCAAGAAGGGTATCATTGTATCTGTATTTTAAATAGATCATCTACCAAAAAGAGAGTTCTACCGGTACCAAAAATGAGTATTCATTCCTTCTAGAGTTTAGATGTGATTGGGAATATGTGATCAAAGTATTGCGATTGACGGAGGATCAGAAACAGGATCATATGGATTGAAATAACATAAATACGTTTCTTTCCTCCCCCCCCGCCTTTTGTTCCTTTAGGATACAGAGGTGAGCTCCTCTCCTTTCGGGAACATGGAGTGAAGATCTTGGTGATGTAGGCTGGGCTTACCCTACGGGAGTGAAGATCTTGGTGATCTAGGCTGGGCTTACCCTACGGAAGGTCAACTGCGCTGGCTCACGTGGACCTTCTGGTGAGCTCTGTTTTGTGGCTCTGGGCTGTACAGCCCTCTGACCACCAAAGGCCATGCCATGGATACTCTGACCCCCTGTCTAACCCATGGCCCTCTATTTTCCATTTTACACCCTTAACATCCGTATGACATCATTGAAAACACATGTTGTGGTCTTCCCATTATACAAGGAGTCCACAGTTATTGAGTGTTTCGTGAGCACAGGCTGAAGCTGGAATAAATCCCAAGTACACGTGAGGGCGGATGTTAGCTGGGGTCCATCCTAAAGGTAAATGTGGCATGCAGACAGAAATGCCTGTCAGAAGAGCTAGGGAAGAGTCATTTACTCAAGGGCAAGTGCTTCAGATTTAATAATTCCACCCCCCTCTGCACCTGAACACTCTCCGAGCTTCCCTGGTGGACACTGGCAGAGGTATGGTCTCCTGCTGGCTTCGTAACCGACACACTGCATGTCCCCTGGACACGGCTTCTCCATGCAAGGATCGTTGGACCCTGGGCACAGTCCTCCTGTGATGAGAGGAAACACACACGATCAGTACGCGGGGAATCACCTCGCATCGAGGAGGTGCTGGGATGGTTCCAGAGCCGGGCTCTACAGGCTCTGGGCTGAGAGGCAAGGAGGCCACTCAGAATCAGGAGCTCCCAAATGGCCTTCACCTGGGGTGAGTGCCCATCCAATGTCCCTGCATCAGCCAAAAGCTCAGCACCAGCCTGAAGTAGGTTGGCCTCGAAGAATAAATGGAACTCTTCCTTTTCAGTTCAGATATGCTGAGGTTGTAACTGGAGCAACATTAGCTGCAAAAAGACCACACTGCATGGGCTCTGGTCATATTTACTGATTTACTGGAGTGGGGTTCTGCACATGGGGGCCTTCCAGGTGTCCTCCACCCTTTTTCTTTCCCACCCTGAAAAACTTTGGGGGTACGATTCGGAGGATGTTAACTGTTGTTTTCAGAGGGGAAAGAAACAGACGTTTCTAAAGAAAAGTAGGACTAATTCTAAATTGGGCAAGCACAGTGCCCATTGTTTCCTAATCCCTTCTGCTCCCTGCTTTTGTATCGATTAGCTATAAAGGTGCCCTACCGTTTATCAAAAATAGTCGAATTATCGCTGGCAAAGGCACGTTTTCTTGCTACCTGTTCGATGCTCACGGCACAGTGAGAGGAAAGGTTAATCCCTCAGAAAGAAAAGCCTGGGAAGCAGATTAACCGATGAAGGCAAAATTCAGGACGCAAGTGAGTCATTTCTCAACTGTGGTGAGGACAAATGGGGGTCTACCGAAGGAAGGGCATGTGTCAGAAGTCCTGGATATTTCCAAATGTGAGTAGGCCGCTTTCCACTTAGGGAGAGTTTAAGCAGTAAAATGATGATAGGGAAGGAGACGGGAGTGAAAATCACTCAGAACTGGGTTAGCAGGGCCTAAAGGAGCACCTCCTCCATGAACCAAGAATGCACAGACATCAGCAGCTTCCTTCCTCAGGAGGATCTGACCCATCACCAAACTCCCGTCTGTCCTGGCTCCTTCCTCGTCATTAAGCATATTGTCCCCTTATAGAGTCATTTCTTTGTCCAGGAGAAAGCAGATATTTAACGTTAACTACATATAAACATTTAAAAGCTGTAATCCTTGAGAAGAGCAATATAAGAAGCTCCAGCAAACTCAGAATTCGTAAATCCTATTTTCCACCGGTTTAGAGCTCAGCCATAAAAGATACTCTTGGCAATGATCCAGCTTACGAAGTCTTAGAAGATGAAGGGATTTTCAACTGAAAATTTGGAGTGATCTCTACAAATGGTTCTAAAAGACATAAGTGCCCCAAAATACATCTTCATATTTTCGTCCCAAGAAATCTTTACTCCTGCCATGTATTTATCAATATTTATGCAACTTAAAACAGCTGTTCTACCACCTTACAATCTGCTTCAAAGGGCTTTTGACAACCAGTTTTAAAATAATTTTTGGTGCGTTCGTTCAGCAAATAATTTTTTTTAGGGCCAAAGAATTGAGAAGCCTGGACATGTAGATTATTTATTTCTTTATTTGGAAAAAAGAGAGAGAAAGAGAGAGAGAAGCAGACTCCCCACTGAGCAGGGAGCCCATCAGGGGCCTCGATCCCAGGACCCTGAGATCATGACCTGAGCTGAAGGCAGACACTAAATCGACTGGGCCACCCAGGCGCCCGGAGCCTGGACATACAAAGGTGAAAGGAAACAATGCCATCTCTTCCTGCCTCTGGGAAACAACCAGCAAACACATGAAGACAATACAATAAGGTAACGGCCTTGATAGTGATCTGTGAGTGCAAACAGAGAAGGGACAGTGTGTTTCCTGGGAGAAAGTCAGAAGTCCTCACCAAAGAAGGGAGCATTTTACATTCATGCTTGAAGGATGAGATCCTTTGAGGAACAAGGGGCTGTGTTTCATGGGAATGAGCCAGCCGCAGCGAGGGGCTCGACTGCTTGCATGTGTTAATGCTCACTCGTGAAAAGTTCGTAACTTGGCCAGCTGACTCTTCGCTGTCCCCATGCGTGGCTTCATTTCAGTTTCGGATGGCCTTGCCCACTTCCAGTTTGCTCTTAAATGTGGACTCATTTGTATATGCTCAAAGATGCTAACTCAGCCCAACACTAACCTTGGCCACAAGGAGGTGGCCACGTGCATAGATGAATCACAAAATCATCCCATCCGATAGATGTGTAATTCTGAATTACCTGGGCATCACCTTCCAGTTAGACACAGAAACAGTAATTTACGTAGTTAAGAAATCCATTTCTCCCCGTTCCATGGACATGCCTTTTTCCATGTCCTACTTTCACCAGCCGAAGGATATCTTCCTCTACATTTCTACGTTTCTGAGACCCAGAAGCATAGACCCCATTTCTGGCTCCATTGCGTTATCAGAAGTCCAGTTTAAACGCCACTATTTAAAAGGGGGACAAGAGGGCTAGATAATTTCAGACCCATGACAGTAAAGCTATTTTTTCCTGCAGGAATCATGGTAAGATTAAAAAAAAAACAGCTATAAGCATACATAATAAAAACTAAGCACAGTATTTCATATTAAAACAGCATTTGAGTACTTCTCCCTTTTATCCACCTTTTTTTTTTTTTTTTTTTTTTTTGCCTGTTCTCTTACCATCAGCCCTGCCCTGGTACCTGGCACGGGCTTCTTACTCTGTCACCATCTCTCTTATCTTGGGTTAAAGCCAAAGCCACGCAGACCAGCAGCTGGGGTTCAAACTCATAGCTTTTTCTTTTTTTCTCATGTTATAACCATAGGACCCATGTAATTACATCCACTAAATTAATGGATTATGTTAGATCCAGTGCCCATTGTAAAAATTCTAGCTGGAGGATATGTAAAAAAAACATAAATTAGTTTAAGTATCATAATATGTGCATTTAAAAAGTAATAATATTAATATACATATTAGATGCATAATAAGTATATTTCTATTCATCATAGCAGCCATTGACTTCGATAGGTTCTTTTTCTTTCTTTTTCTTTTTAATAGGCTTTTTAAGGCAAAGGGGACAGTTCTTGGCAAGTGAACTATCTCTTGATGCCTTAATAACCCTCCAGGATGTCCCCCCACCATGTCCTGGCCTGGGCCAGGAGCCACCGTAAACATTCAGACTCCAGCTGCTACTGTCAGCTCACCCTGCTCACAGTCCCCCGTGGCTCAAGAGAGCAGGAAGGCCGGTTAGAATCTGGAGGTCGGTGTAAAACGTAACGTCCTCCTTAGCCGGGGACAGATGTGAGCACATGTGCGAAATGTGATCTATTTGGAACAGAGAACGACTTCTGGCTACAAAAACCAATTTCCCCAAACTGAATATCCCCCATGTACAATACTGTAGTTCTTCCCTCCCTTCAATTAGGATAAGGTATTAGGTCCTTCCTGACAAGTATATTGTCAGAGGGACTTGACCTTTGTACGCCAATGCTGGACACTGTTGTTGTCCCTTGACTTCAGATACACCCAGACATTTGGATCCTAGGGACACTTTCCCGGGGATAATAAGCTAATTTCCAGCCAAAGCCCTACCTTCTCTGGCAACATGGAACCCAGTGTGTTTTACATGGATGCTGAGGGGTTAAATGGTTTTTAGAAATCCCATGTTTATTTCACCCCTCTCTCACGGAAGTAATGGACACCTACTAAAGTGGGTGTGAAAGACCTCTTTCCGGCAGCACTCGGTGCCTTATCATAGTCATAGTTACGAGACCACAGTGTCAGGTCCCATTGGCCTCGGAGAGGAAGTTTATCGTATTAACGATCATTAAATAATCCAGGTTTAATTAACTTGCGCTGTGATCAGTGACAGCTGGGGGAGGGGAACGCTCGAGACCTACACGTTCTGCAACTCCAGGCATCCATCAGTTTGGTGCCAGAGTGAGCATGAAGGGAGAAGGGGCCCGCTTTATCAAACCGACCCGATGCCGGTTGTGGCAGGAGGATAGAAGGATCGGATGTTTAGCAACTCTGAGAATACGAAGCAGGCGGAGAAACCTCTACGCCCCACCCCGGGGTTCCCACAAGAAGCCAGCGTAGTGTAACAGGAAAGGATCTGCAGTGACAAGCAGCAGGCCTGGATCTGGGCTCTGACCAGTTATTCCACTTATTTACTGTGTGGCTCTGAACAGGTCCCTTGACTTCTCTGAGTATCGACTTCCTTTTCTGAAAAACGAGGATAATAATTGTTCATAGAGTCATAAGGACTGAATGGGCTAATGTAAATTTTTTTTTAAGGTTTTATTTATTATTTGAAAGAGAGAGACATGGCGAGAGAGGGAACACCAGCAGAGGGAGTGGAAGAGGGAGAAGCAGGCTTCCCGCTGAGCAGGGAGCCTGATGCAGGGCTCGAACCCAGGACCCTGGGATCATGACCTGAGCCCAAGACAGACGCTTAACGACTGAGCCACCCAGGCGCCCCTAAATGGGCTAATGTATGTGAAAGCAATTTTTATTGTTTTTTAAAGATAGTATTTATTATTCGTGTGTGTGTGTGTGTGTGTGTGTGTGTGTGTGTGTATGAGAGACAGAGAGTGAGATCCTGCGCACACTAGGAAGGGGAACAGTAAAGGCAGAGGGAGAAGCAGGCTTCCCGCTGAGCAGGGAGCCCGACTTTGGGCTCAGTCCCAGGACCCTGAGATCATGACCTGAGCCGAAGGTCAGATGCTTAACCGACTGAGCCATCCAGGTGTCCCATGAAGGCAATTTTTAAAGGGAAAAACTTAAAGTAAAAACAAATTATTACGAGGTCTTAAAACTGGAGATGCTAGTTGGACTCAGCCCTAGGGCAGAAACCTGAACTCAAGGGTAATCTTTTCCTTGCTGTCTTTTTGGGTCAAATTCATGATTTGTAAATTGCTGGATGATATGAAACACCACGTGCCTGGGAGGTACAAGCTAAGGCCTGGAGCATTTTATCAGCCAGCATCCCAGGCTACTGTGGGGTCAGCCCCTTGGCTACCTTGTCTCAGGCAGAGGTGGTCTTTCTATACACAGCCTTGTACGCAGCCTTGGACAAGAGAAAGGTGCAGAGGATGTGACTATTGTCTGAAAGAAGGTTTCCACATTCTAAAGCGTTGCTCAGGTGGAAATTTAGGTCCGCTTCTACAGAGCTGGCAATGTACAATTCACTAGAGCAGAAGCTTCAGAGCTTTGGAACGTGCACAGAGGAGAATGGTGAACCTCTGGGGGTCTTGGAGGGTCTTGCTGCCAAATTTATGGCTCTTTCCCTTGTCTTCCCAGAATCCCACAACCTCCGGGATAAAGTCTATGCCTTGAGCGAATACATCAGTCATTATTATCACCATCACTTTAAGCTGATTCAACCTCTTGATGTACGTTTCTGCCTCATTATACTTTGGATGGGAAAACTAATGGTAAATATCCTACACCCTGAATTCACGCACTTTGCCAAGATGCCATGTCTTAGCAAGTGCTGCACAAGTCAATAAGCTCTCCTCTTAACTCTTAGCCTGCATGAAGTTTTAAAACATATTCTCCAGAGGTCTCTTGGTTTTGAAGTGGTCTCTTAAGGTTCTCCCACAAGCACAGAATCATCTGGAAAGGTGTTTGCTTGACTCAATCATATTTTCCGGATGATTTCGCTTAAATTTCATTTTAAGACATCCTCTCTGGGGCAGTTGTATGTGGGTGGAATATAGAAGGGAAGATCCACACGCTGATAAGATGGTGTCACCGCCAGTGTAGACACCTCTAACCTTCTCCCGGCATTTTGGGACTTGTGTGTACTGGAGATGAGGGAACTGCAGAGACAAAGCTTTTACGAACACGGAATGAAAACTGCCCAGTTTGCAGGTTAGGATTCAGAGACTACACTAAAGCTTATCTGAAACCCCTGGGATGGGTACTGTTGGCTTTCTTCTTCCAGCATCAGCCTGAACAAACCCCAGCCCAAGGCAAACCCAATCTCAGATTTTTCTCTGCTTTTTAAAAACTCATCAAGGCTAAGTTTCAAGTGTCATACTGGCTCACAGAAACCTTCGTCGTTTTATTTTATGGCGCTCATTAGAAGTGCACTAAGGAGCCCCTAGATGGCTCAGCCGGTTAAGCATCTGCCTTCGGCTCAGGTCATGATCCCAGGGTTCTGGGATCGAGTCCCACATCAGGCTCCCTGCTCAGTGGGGAGTCTGCTTCTCCCTTGACCCCTCACCTCTGCTCATGATCTCTCTCTGTCTCTCAGGCACTCTTTCTCTCTCCTCAAATAAATAAAATCTTAAAAAAATAAAAAAAAGAAGCTCATTACCATGACTGCCAATCACAGACTCCATTTGCCTGTCCCCAGTATTCCTTCCCAGGACGGTCCTGCCTCCTCCTCCTCCTTGTCATTTGTCCCGTGCACGATGCTGGCTCGTGCTCCATGAGGACAGGAACCACAGCAGCCTCTCTTACCCCTACTCCTCCAGCACCCTGCCCAGGGCCTGGCAAAATATTCATGAGCAATCAGCAAATGAAAGGATGCCCCAAATCTCTGGGCCTTTCTCTTCCCTGCTCTCTCTACTGACAGCGCATCCCCTGCCTGGCAAAGACCCAGTAGGACAAGCTTCACTGTTTCCAAAGCCTTTCATGGACTCCTCCAATAGGACTGAGGACTCCCTCCTGTGTGCCTCCTCTGGGCCCTAACTACACCACCTACAACTGTTGATAGGTTCTGTTTGCTGCCAAGGATCAAAGGAACTTCTAGAGTTTGCCTAGGAAAAGAGTATTCAAGGGGTCACAACAACTGCCCATTAATATCTGGAGGGCAGCTTGCACAGTAGGAGTTAGATGCGTCAGGTTCTGGATGGCTCTAATGGATGGAGCTGGGTCACATTACAAGGAGGTGGACTTCGATGCATGAGAAGGGAGCAGGTGGTCTAGGGTCCATCTTGTGAGGCTGTGAGGCTGGCTGAATTACTGTGCCAGGAATGTAGTTAACAGGATGTCTGTTGTGGGTGGGAGGTTGGATTGGAAACCCTGAAGTTCCTTTCAGATGGGTGCGGAAGTAGTAGGGTGCCATGTCTGAGGCTGTCTGCTGTGAATCACAGTGTGGCCATTGGCATAGCTCTTCGACTTTGAGCAAGTCCGCCGATCTTCCAAGTCTTAGTCTCTTTAACTTTTGAGGAAGGTTAATGATACCCTGCCTTTACGGTTATTAAAAGGGTTAAATGCAATTATGTATGTTGGAAAAACAGCACAGTCACTGGTCACCACCCAATAAATCTTAGCTGTTATACTTGTCCCTGCTTCTCCTCTCTATGCCTTGGCTCTCGTGCTCCTCGGCCTGGAGCACATGCCTGATTCTACACGTCCCTTCAGATCTAGCTCAGTGGGCATTGCCCTCCGTGATGTGCTCCAGTGTAGCTCTCCCCTCCCTGACGAAACTCTTTTGACAGCACCCTAGGCCACGGTTGAGAGTGGGATTGCACTTGCTCACACTCTGCCTGGCCACCGCCATGCTTCCCCCACAGCCAAAGCTTCTTTCACCTTATGTGGAGCTCTGCCTGTCACCACCATCAACATCCTCGTCTTAAACTCCAGTGGTCTCCTAGGGAGTCCATTCTTCTCGACAAGTGGCTCCTTTTTGACAGATTTTTATTCAGACTTCTGGTTTTTGTTTTTGTTTTTTTTTAAAGAATTTATTTATTTGTCAGAGAGAGAGAGAGAGAGAGGCAGAGAGCACAAGCAGGCAGAGGCAGAGGAAGAAGCAGGCTCTCCACTGAAGAAGAAGTCTGATGTGGGACTCAATCTCAGGATCCAGGATCATGACCCAAGCCAAAGGCAGATGCTTAACCGGCTGAGCCACCCAGGTGCGCCTATATCGGACTTTTGAAAAGTCAATGACCTTTAAAAAAAAAAAAGGACAACCAGCACAGACCTATGGGACAGCAAGAGGACAGAGCATCGGGGACAGTCCACAGGTACCCATCGTTCCCCATCAGGCTTTCTTCCTGAAGTGCTGACGTTCACTGAACTTGTAAAGTTTACCAGGAGTCATCTCGTGACATCAGAACTTTGTATCTCTTGAAGTTCAGTTCAAACGGGATGCTGGACAGTGCTGGAATTTAATGAGCCTAGTTGACACTAAAATTCAAGTCTGCTTCCATTTAGTCAAAGCAACTCAGCATTTTGGTTCATGATGCTAATTTTGTTAATTGGACCCAAAAAACTGTGCAGGAAAGAAAGAGGAGGTGGAAGTGGGAAGGAGCATATCAAGGCCAGATCTGTAGAAATATTGCTACACAGTCTAGAATAGGCAGCTACCTCTCTTTATCCTTGTAATTATTCCACCAAGTGGTGGAAAAGTCCATTTACTGTATCTGTCAAGCTCCCAAGAAAAACTGAGGATCAGGGAATACAAGTTGTGCATGTGTGTGCACAAACGTGTGTGTGTGTGTGTGTGTGTGTGTGTGTGTGTGTTTTAAGGGGGGGGGCATTTGCTGAATTCAATTACCTCCCCTTCCAATAAATGAGAAAATGCCGAAAATGCCTAATGTTTTCCTTAACAGTTCCTCACTGTATTTTCATTAGAGGACACTTGAGAAGAAGTGAGAGCTATTTCTGTTTCTGAGTTTGCCCCTGAACTTGCAGGAAATCTTTCCTATTTTATCTTGCTATGGGATTTCTCCAGGTTTGCTTTCCTGACTACCAGCATTAGAATAACCCAGGGCTACGCAGATAGACTCCTAGTCTGCACTTGAAACCCTCTGTTATGTTTGAGTGTGGGACTAGCGATGGACATTTCTGGTAAGCCCCATGCTGGTCAGTGGTCTGCTGGGTAAAACAGAGCTGAGTATTCTACAAAGTATATAGCACTGGGATCATACCATGATTCACATAAGAAATGGAAGAGCCCCTGTTCTTAAGATGCAGGTAATAAAAAAGGGGCCCTGAGGAAAGCCTGAATTGAATCCACACAGCACCCTCACCAGCCACACAGCCCTCGGCAGGGCACAGAGCTATCACATTCATCAAATGGAGAGAATCGTACATCACCTGCCGAAGATGGGACTGGGCCAGATGACCTTTCCACGTCTTTTTACTATGAAAATCCAGTATTTGATTTTACAGCTTAATTACAAGAGTGAGTTGAAGGTGAGAAGAGGCCCCGAGATGAGCCCAAATCTACATGTGCAGCCTTCTTTGAGGAAATTCTCTTTTCAAACCAAGAAGGCTTCTTCGTGGTATGTCTGGGGGTTGAATCACAAAAGTTTCCGGAAGGGGCACCTGTGTGGCTCAGTCTGTTAAGCATCTGCCTTCAGCTCAGGTCATGATCCCAGGGTCCTGGGATTGAGCCCCACATCGGGCTCCCTGCTCAGAGGGGAGCCTGCTTCTCCCTCGGCTGCTCCCTCTGCTTGTGCTCCCTCTCTCTCTCTCGAATAAATAAATAAAATATATCTAAAGCTTCCAATCTTCTGGGTTAACTGGAAGCAGAAAGGTTTATGGGGACCAGAGAACAGGAGTCCTGGGAAAGGACCCCACTTCGAAACTAACTGCATTTAAAACATTAAATGCCTGGCGCCGGGGTGGCTCAGTCGTTATGCATCTGCCTTAGGCTCAGGTCATGATCCCAGGGTCCTGGGATCGAGCCCTGCATCGGGCTCCTTGCTCGGCAGGGTGCCCGCTTCTCGCTCTCCCTCTGCCCCTCTCCATCTCTATCTCTCTGTGTCAAATAAATAAATAAAATCTTTAAAAAAAAATTAGTGTCTCATGAAAAACCTCCCTCTCTCCAACAAAAAAAACACCCTTCTGAATTCTTCCTTTTGAGAAATTCTGCCCAGTCGGCTGTCCTCTGACTCTTCCTGATGAACTCCTACTCATCCCTCAAGACCCAGGACACAGACTGTCTGTCAGAAATGTCGCAGAAGGCTTCCCTCTGGCTAGAGCAGGGATCCTGTCCTTTCTCCTCCCTAGCATTTATTTTAACCTTATTATTGCACATAAGCACTTGCCAGCTGACCTCCCCATAGCCAGCTCCTGAGGGCAGGGACGGAGTCTTTTCCACGTTGAAGCTTTAGTGCCTTGCACGTTGCTGCCATCACAGACTTCTGCTGACTGAAATGAGTTCTCAGAGCACAAGGATTAATTAGTTGGTTTAGTTTCTCCTGCAGGGTCTGCCCCGTTCTGTAGTGAACCTCTTTTGAATCCTGCTGTGAATCACTGCAGAAGTCCCTAGCAGAGCTTCGGTGCATAAATCAGTTTGCCTACAAAGGAAATCTAGGTAAAGCCTGGACAGCTGGCTGTCATAAATCCTGCATGTTGGTGGCACCTGCCAGAAATGCATCGCTTCCAGCCGGCATGCTTTGAGTTACTTTGGAGCTAATTTACATATTCAACAGGTCGGACAGCACTGCACCTACCTGATGAAAACACAGAATTCACCGGGTTCCACAGGGTCAGTGGCGAGCACTTTCTGGGCTGCCGGGAGGCTGTCGAAACGTCTCTTGGGAGGAGCTGTGATCTCATGACCTGTGCTCTGATGAGCTTATTTTTCAAGCCACAACCAAGGACTTTCTATAAGGGAAAGAGGCCAGGGGCCCTGCCTGTCCCCAATTACCTAAAGGGATGTTTTACAAATGGCCTCTCTTCTGGCCACAGTCCCTTTGGGCCAAGTTCACGCTGGCTAGGAAAACTCTGGGTGCAATTTTCTTAGAAGAGGGCAGTGAATTTATGGCTCCACGTGTCAGAGAGGAAAAGAGGCAGAGAACAATACGTCTCACTGACCACTGTGGGCACGGGACTCTGGGCAGCTGTGGCCTCTGACCGGGAAAGGTCAAGGTCCAGGGACTCTAGTTACATCAACAAACTTGAGCCATTCCATCTCCTCTGCTCTGAGGGCTGAATCCCTCCCTTGGCTGTGCTCCTCTCCACATGGCCTGTTTTTCACTGAAGCAAGCTGAACTGCCCTTACCCTCAGCAATAGCGTCCTAACTTGTTGACCTGCCTCTCGCCTGGCCCCAGCTAATCCATTCTCCTCTGCAGCCAGCTCTTTGCAAAAGACAGCTCTGATCCTGTCACTTCTTCACTTCACATCAGCCCACCATGGCTCCTGCCTTGGGACCATTTCTACCATGTTCGTCCTGGCTAATGGCCCTTGTGTGAACCCCGAGCCTGCTCACAGGTCTCATCTGTCATCGTGCCCCCGCTTCCAGTGACAGAACATCTCTGCCACTCCCCTGGTCTGGGCTTCTCTCCTGCCCTGAACCTTCCTCATCCAAGCCGCCCCCGGGCCTGGAATGCTCTTCCTCCCCTACCTGTTCCCATGCATCGGATTCTTACTTATCCTTTCTCCAAACCTGTCAGGAGACCTTCCCTCTCGATGGGTCCTCCTGCAGGACTTCGTACTTCTCCTCGCAATGCTTAGTGCCTGGGCCCCTGCTAGCCTGCTGGTCTGTGCTGCTCAGTGAGCTGTACGCTCCCCGGAGGAGGGGGACCTCTTGCCTTGCTTACCCCTGGCCCGGCATCTTTCATGGTGGCTTGGCCCATCGTAGGTGCTCAGTAAACATTTTGCCGAGCGAGTGAATGAATGAACGCACGCTTATCAGGAACGGCGGCTGGGTCTATGCAGACCAGGGGAGGTGCAGGGGTGCGGGGGCCAGCGGTGGGGGGAGGGACTCCAAACCAGACTCACCGTTACAGGTGCAGCGCACATTCCTGTAGAAACGCGGGCACACGAAGCTGATGCGCGCTGTGCTGTAGGTCATGAGCGCGTGGGAATCCAGGGACAAGCCCTGCTCGCAGTGCTGCTCCTGACAGTCCAGCCCCGAGCAGTTTTTCTCCAGGATGGCCGAGATGCGCATGACGTTCTCCAGATGCTGCCTGGCGCTGGACAGCTTCTGGATCAGGTAGGCCGGCTTGTAGAACTCACTGCTGTGCATCTCCACAGCGAAGAGCATGTCCAGCTGGTTGGTCCCCGCCACGGGCTGGATGCTGATGATACGCAGGCTGTCCTGCTTCTGGGTGAGGACGGCGTTGCGCAGGGTGCGCCGGAAGCCATGCATGTGCAGCCCCACGAAGTCCTCGGGGGACACGTTCTCAAAGCGGATGGTGACGGTGTTCTGCAGCATCTCATGCACCAGCTGCTCCACGTGCACGACCACGTCGATGGGCACCTGGAAGCGGCCGTCGCTCACGGACACGTTCAGCACGTACTTGCCGCTGTCCAGGCCCCCCAGGGCGATGATCTTCCCGTCATGACTGTTCACTTTGAACAAGCTCTTCTGCTCCGATTTCAGGGCAAACGTGAGCACGTCATACATGTCTTGGTCCGTGGCATGGATCTTCCCAATGACCCCACCGGGAAAGTCGTCCTCCATGGTGACAATGTAAATCTCTAGGGGGATGGCTGTGGGCTTATGGATACTTTCCTCGATGACCCGCACACGGATGTAGGAGTGGGAGACCTGCTGGGGTTTCCCCGAGTCTTTTGCCTAAAACAGCCAAGAGGGAGAAAGGCAAGGAACTCAGAGAAAGTAGAATTGTTTGAAAACCAATCAAACTCAGTGAGAAGACGTTTATCCCTTTACCCCCATTTGCTCCTTCCTCCAGCCCCGCGCCGGTCCAGCAAAACGCCTAAGATGTGCATTGCAGGGAAAGCAGTGATTTCTCACCTTTGGTCCTCACATGTGTGCTCGATATGGACGATAAAACGTGTCCACACAATCTAGCCGCTGGGAGCGAACAGGGAAGGGGGGCGGAGGGTGCTCTGAGACCCGACACACCCACAACACGCTGGCCGGGTTTTCATTTTGAACAGAAGCCACGGGGGAAGCTCTCGCATAAAGTGGCATTCTCACCCGGAGGAGCAACCCTTATTCTCTTTGCATTCTTTCCTTTGGATTGGGCCAGAGAACACCCTGCTGTACACTGAAGAAATACCATGAGGTGTGAATTACAAGTATGAAGACTTAGAATAAAAAATGGGATGCAGTAAAGGGAAAAATAGGTATCTTGAGAAAAACTCTGTCTTCCTTCTATAGATAAGAATTGATGGGGGCACCTCCCTCTCTCTCTGCCCCTCCACCCCACTATTGTGATCTCTGTCTTGCTCTGTTCTCTCTCTCTCTCAAATAAATAAATAAAATCTTAAAAAATAAGAATTGATAGAAGAAGCACTCTGCCAGTAGGTGTTTGCTGAACACCTGCCCCAGGCGACGTGGTGGAAGGCAGTGCTTTAGAGCTTCCAAGATGGGCAGCTTCCCATGGATTGGGTCCCCAGGAGGGTGTCTGAGGATGGAGGGATGCGGTGGACCTCACAGGACAGATGGGGGTCTGAGGAAATACATTCTTGCATATGGAAGTTGGCATAAGAGCAGGGACGTGAGTTTGAATCTTGACTCTGCCACTCACTGTATGTCCGGCCTCAAGGAGGTGACTTAACATTTCTGAACTTCGATTTTTGTACCCTTCATCTGCGTATAAAAGTAGTACCTCTTTCACAGGATTCTGGTATCACGGGGATTAAAAGACATGGTGACTGCAACGTGCTCAGCACAGGCCTGACCCTGGAAGTACTTGGTATATCAGAGTTAACGTGATAAGCTATGGGAGCCAGAGATGCTGACGGGGAAAAGTCACACAGGAGGAGAGAAGTTTAGCAAATTTGGCTGAACTTGAAGTCAAACTGTGGAGGGCTTCGAAGGACAGTGATGACTGTGGACTTCACAGGCTAGAGGTTGCTCACTCAAGTATCGGATAACAGAGAGGTGACAGAAAGGTTGAAGCCGCTGGGTGTGAGGTGACAGATTAGTGTGGGCTGAGCGGGACTGGAGAACCACATCTGCTGAAGGACCCCAACATTCAAAACCAGAGAGTACGGGGTTGGAGTTCAGCCTGCAGACCCTAAGTTTTCCAGCCCTAGGGAGCCACAGGGGCTTTAGCTCAGGGCAGGACTTGGCACATCTGTTCTGTAAAGGGTTAGATAAGAAATCATTTTAGCCTTTGGGGTTACACGATCTCTATCAACTGATCAACTCTGTTTCCAGTGTGGAAGCAGCCAGAGCATACGTAAGCAAATGGGTAAGACTGTTCCAGTAAAATATCGTGTATAAGAACAGGCCGAGGACAAGATGTGGTCGCGGGGCTGTAGACCCCTGGGTTTAGGTCGACCCCTGGTTTAGGGGACTGACATAACCAAAGTAGAATGATTCATCCTGGAGGGTCGGAGGGATGTATCAGAAAAGAATGAGGCCGAGGCTAGAGGAGTGACCCAGGGGACTCCTGCAACAGTGAGCGTACAGGGCGGTACAGGATAAAGTGAGGCAAGGGCAAAGGAAATGTAACTGCTGCACGCAGGGACCTTAGGAAGGCAGAAACTCAGCACCTGGGGGTAGTTTCACCTTAGGGATGAGGACGAGAAAGCTCTCCGTGGTGTTGCCAAAGTCTGAGATGCAGAATTCACTCTCTCACAGTCTGAGAGGGTAGGCAAGAAACCGTACTAGCTTCTGTGAGAAGGCACTAAACATCTCTCCTTGCTCTTGGTACATCTACCGTGATATAAAATTATTTACATAGTATTGTTGGAGGAGTGGGAAGCAACTGGAGCGTTCGCTGACATGCTCAGAGCCAAAAGTCATTAATCTGGAAGGTTTCTTGGAGCAGAGTAAGCTATAACTTACCCAAAGAAATAATGAACACAATGAAATGCCATCCAAATATAAATAATCATTATTGTTATTATTGCTGCCATTAATAACGACTTTGGGTTGCCCTCTGTGGCAACTGTGAGTAAAAAAAAAATCACTTGGTTTCACAGAAGGGACCCAAATCTTGGTACAGGCAAAATTAATTCCTGGGAACTCATTTCCTGCTCCTGGCCACACCCTTTCAATACCCGCCATTTCCCCCTCTTTGTCCTATTTCATTTTACACAGGCCACTGATCTTGAGGAAGCTGATATGTTGGGAGGCCATGGCCATCCTAGGGCTTGGCCCCCTCTGTGTCCCTGGGACAACTCACCAAACCAAGTTCTCCTCAGAAGCAAGGCCATGATATGCCTCAATCACATTAGGACAAAGACTGGTAGCTTTGAAAGGTGGAGTAATGAGGCAACTTCTACTCGGTATAGAGCAGCAAGCCCTGACCAGCGAGTCATCTCTGAGGGTCGTTAGAACCCCAGGAATTTGGAGAATGCAGATTTCGGCCCAACGACTGTCTGCCTGGCACAGGCTACAGGAATGTCCCTTCTGAACAATGACGCTTCCCTTCCTTCCTGTTCAATTTCACACAAAGAGGCCGCTTTTATTGGTGTGAAATTGAATTTGAGATGAAAAGGGGAACATTCCTGCACGGTAATGAATTATGTTGACTCGCTCGACAAAGAAAACCCATCCAACGGGCACAGAGGCAGCATCAGGGAGAGGGGGCCTGATGTGGACTGAGGACGGGGCATACCTGGACACACAGCACGTACTCCGGAGACCCCGTGTGCCGGAAGACGACGGCGGACCGCAGAACCCCGTGCGGGTCCAAGACGAACTCCTCCTCTTCGTTGCCCGACAATATTGAGAAGGAGAAGGGAGGCCCGTTGTGGAAGGAGTCTCTGTCTGTCACCACCAGCTGCAAGATGCTGGTGCCTACCGGCTTATTTTCCTGCATGAAAGAGGATATTAAAAAGGAAGATAAAATTACACCTCTCTTCGCACTGAAAAAAACCCCATCATTACCGGCTAGAAAACAGGGCTTTCAGCAGAAGGGATTCCCTGTGATATTATCTTGTCTTCTGAAAACATGCTGGCGTCTGTAAGCGTCATGCTCGCCATCCTTGGCTGTCTCCCCACAACTGGCCCGTGAGTTGATGAGCTGCCGCTGAGCCTACAGGACCTCCCAGGCTGGCGCTGGCTCCATCCTGCCCTTCACAGGTTGGAAAGGCCCTGAGTTCGCCTCAATGGCTCTTGACTACAGGACGCCCACCAGCCTTCTGTGAGGAGGTCGGAAACCCTCTCGGGCCAAGGAAACATCAACCTTTCGGGATGGGAAGGCACTTTGTCACACCCGTCACCACTTGATCAAGCTGAGGCAACACTGTGACACGGTGTCACAACATCGAACGTTCTGGGGTGAGGGTGGGGCGACATCCTGGAAACTTCCCAGGAAACACACAAAGGCATATGCCAGGTGGGAAATGGGCCTTCACGCCTCACCCCTCAGAACCCAGTTTTGCCGTGTTTCTCTAGGAAAGGGAAAGGGGGTGCACCGTTTCCCAAGCTGAGAATGAAGAGACCGAAAATCCTTAAGTCATCAGAATTTTTGGAAACCCTGATGTTATCCTTCAAGCCTTATTTCGCAGAACCTCTCTGCCTTTCCCCCAAAATAGAAACACAAAGGCTCTTTGTCACTCCTCCTTGGGTCGAAGGTTCTCCTCACTCCGATAACGCCAAATTAAATTTCTCTGTAGCTCAGGAACTGGTTTTCTTGCGCCCCTCTGTTTAGACTTCAGCAAGACCACAGCTTGGGCCTGAAGTCAGTTTCATTAGTCAGGCCTGCTGATGACATCGATTCAGCATTAAATAAGTTTGGGTCACCGAGATGGAGACCATGATACACCGCCGCGTGGATGGGAGTCACGCTTGGGGCAGGCACACTGAAGCTCTACGGGCTGAATTCGTCTTATGAAAACCATGTGTTGGAATAAGGGAATGATCCTGGGCTGGAAAAAGAGGAACATTCCTGGAAGGAGAAAGAGAAAAGGACCTCAAAACCCTCTTATTTTGCTCCTTCCCTCAAGTGGCCTTTTGGTCATCAAGAACTAGACACCGGATCCCCCTGGTGTCCGCCACCGCGCGGCCTCGGCCCAGCGTCCATTTACTGTTTCACGGTGACAACACACTCAGCACCACACAAAATAGCAGATTTATTGATTTGTTTGCTCACTTTACAAAGGCCATTTCCTCCGGTGGAGAGAGAGGGAGAGAGAGAGAATGCGTGCCCCGGGGGTCAGCATCCGAGAAGGAAGGGGGCGAGTGCGCAGACAGGCCCCCGCGCTGCTGTGAGCCACGGTCGCGGCTCATGGCTGCGATTCTGGTTTCCTTCACCGCTGACTTCCTGCCGTGCCCGTGGAAACAGTCTGTCAAGCTGATCGATGTGTGTCATAAACCCGAATGGTGAGTAGGCACAGCCCATTTTGTTTCGGGGCCAGCGCGCAGAGGCTGTGCGAGGGGGGCAGTGCCACCGTGGGAGGCAGACCGGGAGGACAGCGATCTTCTTCGAGAAGGGGAAAGGCAGAAAGGGGCGAACCCCCGGGGAAGCTTGGTGGAAGCCGGCGGGGGAGAAGAAAGCAGGACCGCTGGAAAGAGCATCAGAGAGGGGAGGAAGACCGAAATACCCCCGGCAAAGGAGTCAGATTTCGCTGACCAAGTGGGAGGCGAGGAGCAGAGGCGCTGCCGGCTTTAGGAGCGCGCCTCCCCTCTCGGCCTGACTCCTGCACATCTCGGCGGAGGAGGCAGGAGCCGGCTGTGGACGGCCAGATGCACGGTCTTGCCGTTACTCCAAAGGGGTCCCGCAGGCCCTGGCTCACTCTCGTCTCACCTCCACCCACAAAGCCTGCAGACCCCGTGGGAGGTGATTCTGAGGCCGAACTGGATGAGGCAAGAGCTGGTTCCCGGGACTCTCTGAGGGCCCCCGACAGCAGAAAAACCTCCCAGTTGCCTCTATCCATCCCGGTTGCCTCTAGCTCCTCCCCGCCCACGGCGTTCCTGGACTGGATCCCGAGACCCTCCCGGAGCTGGAAAGAGGGGGTAGCTCCGCCTCTCGCACCGAGCTCATGAAACATCTTTGGAATAAAACATGCGTGGGACCAAGAGGCATTTACCCCTCCTCCCCACCATCTGCACCCCGCACCCCGCCCCGCAGACGACCAGCAGGAAGCTACTCTATCCATCCTGCAGGATAATGTTAAGGAGCAGGTGGATTTAAAGTGCTAAGCAAATTGCTTCTGGAAGATTGATTTTAATGAGTAGCAGCAGTTTCCTGATGCCCGATCTGTCTGGGAGAGATGAGACAGTTTGGAGCAATCTCACCTCCGCTGCGGGGACAGCACAGAGTGGCCGAAAGGCAGCCTGCTGCAGGGGGAGAAAAGAGGGTGGTTTCTGCAGCAGACTGACCGGACTTCAAATCCAGCCTCTGCCACTTGACCAGCTGCAGGATCTTGGGGGAGCTCCTGAACCTCTCAGGCCCTCGGCTCCCTCACTGTAAGGAGGGGATTGCCTCACCCTCCCACCTCACTGACTGGGCTGTGCGTGCAAAGTGCCCCACACTTGAAAGGACGCCAATGGCAACAGCGCTCATCAATGGTTCTCAGTGCACTGCTGTGGAAGAGTCAGGCTCTTTTCATCCCAGCCTCACGACAGCATGAGTTGATAGGAAACAAACCAACAAACAAAAACAACTGAAAAAATGATGAGTAAGCCACAGCAGAGGAAGAAGGCTGAGTGGGTCAGGTCCAGATTCACTCACCTGGATCACAGCAGTGTAGTTAGCAGGCGTGAAGACTGGGCTGTTGTCGTTCACATCGGAAATGTCAATGTTGACAGTGGCCGTCGAGGACATGGCAGGAATGCCGCTGTCCACTGCCTGCACAAGCAGGGAGTATCCAGACACCTGCCAGAGCACAAAGGGCGGACAGTAAGGAAAGGCAGCCTTTCCTTCCCGCTGCCCACACTCAGAGGAGCTGCAGGCTCAGCCGCGATCTGCTGAAAATTGGCCACCTTCCCTCTTGGTTCACTAGATTGAGGTTTCTCAACCCTGGCAGCCCTGACATGTGAGTCCGAGGTAATTCTTGGCTGCCGGGCACTGACTTGCACCTGTGTAGGATGTTTAGCAGCATGCATGGTCTCTACTCACTAGAAGCCAATGGGACAACCAAAACTGTCCCCAAACATTGCCAAGGATCCCCTGGAGGGGCCAAACCACTTGATTAGAACTACAGCTCTCAGCCTTTGTTCAAACACAACAGTTGTCACCTGGATTTCTCAGTTCTGATCCTTCGGGAGGTACGAGGACCGACCATGCTGGGAGGTTTTTCTGCTTTTTAACACCGCTACTGTGACATCTTTTCCCGTATTTAATTTCACTCTGAAGACATATATTTTTAGTCAGAACACACAATGATTAGAAACTTAGTTTAACCTTGGCAAAGGAGGAGTTTTCTGGATCATTCTTTCTGACCCAAATACCTTCAGATTATCTTTTTTTTTTTTAAGATTTTATTTATTTATTTGACAGAGAGAGAGAGAGATCACAAGTAGGCAGAGAGGCAGGCAGAGAGAAAGGAGGAAGCAGGCTCCCTGCTGAGCAGGGAGCCTCATGTGGGGCTCGATCCCAGGACCCTGAGATCATGACCTGAGCGGAAGGCAGAGGCTTTAACCCACTGAGCCACCCAGGCGCCCCCAGATGATCTTTTTGTAACTGCTCACCTAAGCCTAAAGCTGCTGATGAGACCAGGACCACAGAATCCCAATGCTGAAGGTACTTAATTCCCTCCTTGCTCTAGGAAGGACCAAAATTCAAAGCATCCAGAAAGACACAACTTTGCTCTTTCTTTAAAACACCCATAAATAAGAAACTGCCAGTATCTATTGGCAGAAAATTCTTTCCAAGGCTTAACCCAAATATGTCATGCTGTATTTCAGCCCATTCTATCTACTGTCATTATTTGGAGTGGAGAATCTTCCTACTTTCACTCGGGGAGTCTATACTGAATTCCAGCGAAGGGATGGGCATGGATGAAACTAGCTTACCCGTTCCCGGTCTAATTTCTTCTTAACCTTTACAAGTCCTAAGAGAGGCTCCACGGCAAATTCATTGTCCCGATCTCCGTTCACAATGGAAAAATGAATCTGTCCATTGGGTTGGCTATCTGCATCTTCTGCTACTAGCTTCATGGGACACAAGCAAAAAAAAAAAAAAAGACATGAATAAGAGACAGAGAAAAGGTTTATTCTTAGGGTCCCAGGTCTTACAAATGGGCATAGCTCTGAGAGTTTTCTTAGGCTCTGCACTCATGTGCCAATGATCACCCCCCATCGGAAGAGCTGATGGCTCGGCTGAAGGAGCAAGGCGCCGTTCCTGGAGCCGCCATTTTCTTTCCGTTAAATTTGTCTGTCTGAAGTCTGATGCTTATTAGGCATGATTTTCCTCAGGCCTTGAGCCGGTAAGGACAGAGCCAAAGCTAACTGATAGGGATAGTTCGGTGACTGTTTTCCCCCAATCCTGCAAAACAATGGTCTCTGCCGTGGAGTCAGACATTCTCTAAAAGTTATGCATTTCCATGTTAAGGAAGCCCGAAGAGTATTCCTTTTCCCACATGGCAAACACCTGCCCCACTGTCTGCTGCTACATTTGGGGGATATTGGGATTTCTATGTGTGCAAGTAGTCTTGTCACCACCAGGAAGGAGAGAGGGCCTGGGAAATCTACCGCTGGTGCTGCAGGAGCCAGAGATAAGGACAGATGGAAGGGGCTTGTCCAGTAGGGATGGTGATGATGGTAAGGGTGGGACCGATGGTTTCCAAAATGTAATTTGTAAGTCTGAGAGGACCCATGTTCTCCTAACACATGGCTTGCTCTTACTGGTATTAGAGTAAAACTCCTTCCAGAAAGAGATCCTCTAAGAGCAGCCAATCAATCTTAATCTTGATCCCATATGTAGCTGCCCTACTCTCTGTGCATGTGTGCATGCGTGCGTGTGTGCACATGAGTGTGCGTGTGCATGTGCCGGTTGGGGGGGGTGGATTTATTTTATCCTTAGCCACCTAACAACTTATTATCTAAGGTCAGAAACCGGTGAGAGCTATCATTCCAAATGTATTCCACGGTCTGTTTTGTTTTCTTGGAAAATGTACACTCAAAGGAAGAAAGTAATTATTGGTCATTTATAAATGAATTTATCAGACCCTTCCAATGTACAAAAGAAGGAACAGTTGAAAGATTGGTGATTGACTAGAGTTCTTGGGGACAAAAAGTCCCTGAAAAGAGAAAGTGTGACAAGAATCCAAGATAGCTTTTTCACTCTACTTGGGATTATGAGTCCCAGACATCGGGACTGCCCACTGGCACCTACCAAAATGACAGAGTCGCCGACCAAGGCATCCTCACTGATGACAGCACTGTAGACATCCTGGCTAAACTGGGGAGGGTTGTCATTCACATCCGTGAGGTTGATGCTGACAGTGGCCACCGCGCTGAGAGCTGGCGTCCCTCCGTCTTTGGCTTCCACCACAAGGAAGAACTTTTTGCATAATTCATAGTCCAGGACCTCAGAGACAGAAATACCCCCTTTGAAGAAAAATGGGAAGTTTTAGATTTGATTAGGAAAAACAACAACAACAAAAAACACTGGTCAGCATTTCCATTATCATGGGAATATTTACAACATCATCTCAAGCCAAGAATTGTAGATATTCAGGAATCTGTTTATCTAATGCCCCACGGAAAGCATCTCAGAGTCTGATTAATGCTGTCAGTTAAAACACGGCCATCCATCAGACGCAACACTGGAGAAATAAAGTCTTTGATGGTTTCTACAATAGTTTCTGAACTTCTCTCAAGCGGCCCCAAACTGTCTGGCATTATTTGCCCCATGCCGCTGGGGAGAAAGGACAGAAACAAGCTTTCCTGATAAGGGTCTCCGGATGATCCCTTAATTGGACCCAGGCAGACAGAGAATGAGCTGAGATGTGGGGCTCTGACTGTACGACCTCCCAACCCCCCGTGGGCAAGTGAATACCTGCAGACTTTGCTGAACTCAATTAACCACTAATGTGCTGTGCCAAGTTATAATGTGCTTATCTAAAACCATTACACCACAAAGAGGGCAAAGAGTTCAGACAGCTCAAGGTACAGTGACCTAATGAAAAGCAAATACCTGGGATTAGTGGTCAAAGTCATTGGTCATTAGCATGACTTTAGTGTCCGAAACTACAGGACGTGGTGTCCGTGTCACAGTGCGATTTAAGTTAAGCAAAAAGAACAGGTGAAAGCCCCTGGGTGGGTGCGACCCCTTGGAGGGGCTCTGGGAGTGCTTCTCCCTCCCACTCTATCCCTTTGTGGTGAGGTGACCCAGTCCTGCACTCTGCGATTAGAAACTGGTCACGGTCCTGCCTGCAGAGCTGTTCTCAAGGGCATTCACCTCTCTGCCCACTGGAAAACAATCATTAGGACCAAGGTCAGTATGTCACCTCCATTCACATCTCCAGACAGGCCCCTTCCCTAGCTGCTGAAGCTGTCCTATTTTAGGTGAGAAACCGAAGTCATACCTATAACAGGAGTCTCTCTCTCCCCATAATTAAGTTTTCTTAGCAATCACCACCCTTAGTGCTTTGTTTTGTATCCCAGTCCTGTTATCCAGTGCCAAACTTAAACAGCACTTAACCATTTCCCCGTGGCGCTCATATACAATGACCGTAACTAGACAGATCAAGTCTAACATGTATTTAAATGAGGGAAATCCCATACATTTTATTTGAAGTAACAACCTTAATAAATGGAGTTACTGTTGGGAGAAGCTGCTAATGCAATGCTTCCATCAATATTTCCACCTTCCTCAACCTAAGGGCAGGGACGGTATCTCCTTCCTTTGTTTGTACCACCCCCCACTCAGCAGAGCAGGGCCCTATGGAGTGAGAGCATGTATTCCAGAATCAGGAAGACCTGGGCTCAAATCCTGGTTCCCCCAGTGATTCCCAGCGGGCATTGGAGGACTTACGTAACCTCTTCGAAGCTCTGTTTTCCTCACATGGAAAAGGAGGGGAATAACTAACAATTTAATAGGAATCTGGCATAGTCACCGCGTTAAGTAAATGTTGCTAATTATGATAGTTTCCTGTTCATGGTAACTGAACTATTCACAGGAGAATTTTTGCCACCTTTGCCACCTTACTCAACAAGTGCATTTTCCTTGTGTGATGAGAGAATTATGTCGAACGGACAGGAAGTGGGAGAGACTTACCTTTCTTATCTGAAAAATGGGCCTGCTTTGGTTATAGGGGAATAGGTAAATGGATGAGAACATCCATGAAAGTGCTTTGGAAATATTCATAAAAACATTAAAAATACATAGCGGAATGGTATATTTACTCTTCAAAGAATGTCCAAACTTGTTTTGTGAATTACTATCTTTATTTTATCACCATCTTTATGACCCCAAGTGCCCCCAATAGTTAAGTCCCTAATGAAAAGACAGCCCTAGGGTTCTCTCTCTCTCTCTCTCTTTTTTTTTTTAAGATTTTATTTATTTATTTGTCAGAGGGAGAGAGCACAAGCAGGCAGAGTGGCAGGCAGAGGCAGAGAGAGAAGAGGCTCCCCGATGAGCAAGGAGCCCAATGTGGAACTCGATCCCAGGACACTGGGATCATGACCTGAGCTGAAGGCAGATGCCCAATCGACTGAGCCACCCAGGCATCCCTACGGTTCTCTTTTTGTTCTCGATTTCTTTCTACCGTCTAGTCGTGTTTTCCCTCGGTGACGCTGCACCGTCCCTGAGCTGCGAAGGGCGTGGTGAGGCACGGGAGTGTTCTGACTGGGAGTGGTGATCCAAACACAGGACCGGTTCTGGCCGACCAGGGCGCTGAGCTGACGAGGCCTGCATGTCACCTCACACACCACTTCTCAGGGTCTGCTTTGGTAGGTGACAGAGAGTGGCCGCCTGGGTGTGGACAGGGACAAGGGCTCCTAGAGGGACAAGGGCTCCTAGATTACCCCAGGAGCACTTCCACACACATAAACACATGATCCAGATAAAACAACACAAAATGAAACAAAGCAAAAATGAAAAAGACAGGGGAAGAGACGAACCCTTATGCTCGGTATGCAAATACTACTTCCTGTCCCCATCTGTGAGCCACATCGCTGCTCCTGAGCCTTCCTCTGAGACATCCTAGAGCCCACCCGGAGGTCAGTCAGAGGGTCAAGAGAAGCAGGCTATACTGAAGCCGTGAGCTCTAAGTGGGCTGCCGTGTACCCACCTGTCTTTGGGTTGATTCGAAATCGCCCTTGCTCATTCCCAGACCGGATCAGATACGTAATCTCGGCGTTCGTGCCAATATCTTTGCTGGTGGCAAAAACAGCAAGCACTTGGGCGCCCGGGGAGGTGTCCTCAGGCACGCTGACCAGGTAGTCCCTCCTCTCGAACACGGGGGGGTTGTCGTTAATGTCCAGGACGGTGATGGTGACCGTGGCAAGAGAGGACAGAGCCTGGCCGGGGCTCTGGTCGGTGGCCTGGACGCTGATGTTGTAGGAGGGCTGCTGCTCTCGGTCGAGCGGCTGCTCCAGGACGATGATGCCCGACGAGCTGTCGATGGAGAAGAACCCGTCGGCAGAGTCGGCCAGGGAGTACAGCACCTTCCTGTTGATGCCTGAGGGAGAAGCGAGCAGCTTAGCGACCAGAGCGTGCCTTGACGCTCTGCACTAGAATACTGTGTTAGGAGGCGGCACAAAGAAGGAGAGTTCTGTTTTTCTTTTTCGTTTCCGTTTTTTTTTTTTTAGATTTTGTTTATTTATTTATTTGACAGAGAGAGACACAGAGAGCGAGAGGGAACAGGAGCAGAGGGAGTGGGAGAGGGAGAAGCAGGCTTCCCACTGAGCAGAGAGCCCGATGCGGGGCTTGATCCCAGCACCCCGGGATCATGACCTGAGCCGAAGGCAGACGCTTAACAACTGAGCTACTCAGGCGCCCCTAGAGAAGAAGAGTTCTCACAGAAATGAATGGCTGTGGTCCTAAAAAAGTTTAAAAAATATACAACTAAATTAAATGGTAAGGAAACATGAAATATTGAAAAGAAGTATCATAAAGAGTTGGGTATTCTTCTCATATTAAAGAACCCCACACATCTTTTAAGAATAAGTCTAAGATGCCAATAGCTATGCGGGTAAAGATGAGGCACAGGAAGAGAAATACAAATTCATCCATTCCTTCAACAAATGCGTGTGTGGAATCGGTCAGGCACTATTCTAGGTGCTAGAGATTTTAGCAATGGACAAGAGTCAAACATTTCTTGAGGAAATTATTACACTTAGTGGGGGTAAATAAGAAATTATCAAACAATAACGAGTCAGTAAAATAAATGGTATGTTAGGGGGTAAAAAGGAGGAAAAATAAAGCCGTAGGCGGAGAGAGTGAACAGCCCAGGTGTCGGTGGGTGGGGAAGAGGGAAGGCAGAGGGACCCACAAGGGCAGAGGTGGAAGCCCTTCTGGTGTGTCTGAGGGCACCGTCGAGAAGGTCTGTGTGACCACAGTCAGGAAGAAAGAAGTAGAAGATGGTTTCCGGGGGAGAGCAGGTTGGGGAGCAGAATGTGTGGGGTTGTGGCGCTGAGGTGGGAAGCCAGCCGAGGGCTCTGAGGTGGGCAGTCATGACACGGGACTCAGATCTTAACAGGATCACTCTGGCTGCTGGGTGCAAAGAGCAGGACGAGCAGTGAGCCCAGAAGCCGAGACAGCTGGTCGACTCCCGCGGGAGCACAGGTGTGTGAAAGTGGTGGTTCGTTCAGGCGGTGGCCTCTGAGATGGTGACAAGTAGTCGGGGCCAGCCTGTTCTGAATGTGTAGGTGGTGAGAAAAGACTGTTTTCTGATGGTGGGGCTGGCAGGATACGGGGTGTGAGAGGAAGAGAAGATCCCGGGATGACTCAGGTTTGGGCTGGAGTGGCTGAAAAGAGGGAGCTGCCATCTGCAGGGTTGGAAGGAACGACAGGAGGACGAGGACGACAGGCCAGGAGCCCCAGTTTGCACAGATAAATTCGAGATGGGCGTTTTTATACATAAGTGGAGATTCAATTAGGGAGCTAACACAGGAGGCTGGAGATCAGAGGAGCGGTCCATGCTGAGCTATGAACGTGTGGCTGCCAGCGTTCAGGTACCATGCAGAGCCATGAGAATGGGTGAGGCCATACGAATGTAAAGAGAAAAAAGAAATCCAGTGGCCAGGGAGCCCGGAGCACTCCATCAAAGAAGAGAGAAGTTCTATTCAGAGGGTGACCACCAGCTCTGTGATTTAAAGAAAGGCACTTACCAAAATACCATTTTACCTTAATATACACAAAAGCTAAAACGTATCAGCCAGGAGATGTCTACCAACAACTTAGCGAATGATGATCCGATTGACTTCTGATTCTGGAGACCGATTTAACTTTTCATCAGAGGACCGCAGCACTTCAAAATGGTTTATGCACCCCAAATTCAGCAGGTGTTAAGATTTGTAAGAGGCAAAATATAATAACTTTGTAGGCTGAAAAGGCATTATTTTGATCCTAAATGCTTTTTTAAAAATTATCTTTTAATTTATTCATTTAAGAGAGAGAGAGTCAGAGTGAGCACAAGCAGGGGGAGAGGCAGAGGGAGAGGGAGACGCAGACTCCCCACTGAGCTGGGAGTCGGACATGAGGCTCGATCCCAGGACCTGGAGATCATGACCTGAGCCAAAAGCAGACGCTTAACCATCTGATCCACCCAGGCGCCCCTTGATCCTAAATGCTCTTAATGAAGACAGCCATGAATCAAGGGTGTTTAGCTAGGACTGCCATCTGAAAATGTCTCTTGCAAATCATGGACTCCTAGAAGGCAAGCTCTTAGAGGGGAGGCCGTCGGTCTGTGTTGCTTTCCACTGTAACACCTCACCATGGGGTTAGGCATTTGGCAGGAATAGGAGTTAAACACTTTACTCCCCCAATGTGTAATTTCCCTTAAGCCAAAATTCCCAGCAAACCAATAAAATCATATGTCTGGAGGGAATGACATAAATTGCATTATGTGGCTTTAACCAAAAGGTCAACACTGAGAGAGCTTGTTCTTGGTTCCATTCCAGAGAGTCCATTTTTTTCCCAAAGTTTCATCATTTACTTTTATTTCTCTTCTCAAAACAACTACGCTGTGATGATATATAAACATCAACTTCTGATTTTATTGGTTCGGGGATTAAACCCAAGGAGGCTTTCCTCTTCCCTTGCTGCCCCATGACATAAGGCCCCAGAGCAGAGGTTTCAGGGATGTTTTCTGGACCTTTGCGGGGTGGCTCCAATATTCAATTCTTCAACAGTTCCGGGGGTGAGTATACACAGGGTTGCAAGAACCCTGCCTGGGTGTCAGAGCTGGTTGTGTGCCCCCAGAGGCGGCCTCGACTGATGAGCTGCTCTCAGGACGCCTCTCCAAGTCACAAGCACAGATTTATGGAAACACAAATCCCACACACGGCCTGCGGATCTGACTTCCATGCCCAGCGTCTGGAGCACCAAGCGCTCTTACCAATGATGAGACGAGGCAGGAAATTCACGCAGAGTCCTTCATCTGAGCACCCGATGACAACGACAAGACCCACTGCCCTGAGGCATAAACCAAGGCCTGACGGATCTGCGGCAGCCACTAGCATTTTTAGGTAAGCTCGAGGGACAGAGTCCTGGGTTCCCTAGGCTAAGCCCCTTCAGGATATCCAGAGATCTGCTCCCAGACAGGCTGCCTCCTCAAACCTGAGGATCCTTTAGGAAGAAGGGGATCTGTGACTGTTCTGACAGCAGGGGCGCTCGGGACGGGCTGAGTGAGGAGAGGTGGGGGTTGGAGCCGCACAGGCCGCTCTCTGTGGCAGCAGGGCCTGAAGGGAAGGTGCCTCTCACGGCTGCCTTGGGTTTCCCTCACTGGGACAGACAGCTGAAATCTCATTAAAACTATCACCTATGTTCCCGGTCTGCTGCTTTCTCTTCTGGCCCTATTCAGAGGCGACCAGGGTTTGCTCCGGTCCCCAAGCAAGAGATGCTGTGTTCTCGGAGCTTCCTGCTCACCGGGCTAGCCCTGTTGTCGGAGCTCCGTTTACAAGGCTGACATTAATCAGCACACAAAGACCACGGCTCCCCTCCAGGCAGATTCTGCTAATTTAAATTCGGTGACAGAGTTTTTCTGCTTTACCACAGCAGAAAACCATCCCCTTCCCTCCCCCCACCCCACCAAGTTGCTGACCCAAACTCCCCCCACCTCCCATACATTTTGCTTCTGACAGTATCTTGGGCATTCACACCAGGAGGAACTGGGAGATTTATTGTTTCCTTCTCCTTTCTGTTACAAATCAGACTGATTTGGAAGCGAGACCAGAAAAGGGGGAGGGGGGAAAAAAACCCTCAAACCAACAAACCTGCTAAATGGTATCACTTACGATTTGGTAGCTCTCAAGAAAAGAACAGAATATATTTTTGGAATATATTAAAATTCCCATTTGGACCCAACTGCAATGGATTTTGATGATTTCTAGAAATAAAGTCAGACGGGTAAATGCCAATTTGGAGGCGTAGCACTTGGGTCTTTGCTGTGTTACCAGGTGATGGGGCTGTCTTTGTTAAATGAATGCAGGTCATGTCACTAAAGAGGTAACTTTCTACCCAAAGGTGTATGATAAATGCCATCCTTCAAATCACCATCCCTTTGCTGAGTTCCCCAGCAGAAAAGATGAACCCGAGTAGAAAACTTGCTTGCTAATTGCTCTAATGCTCTTACTGCATGTCACTATGTGTTATATTAGGGTATAACATGAAGCCATCATTTTGTGTCTGTGTTTTTAAGTATGTAATTCTCTTCTCCAATTTGAGCCTAATTTAATGAGGACGGAGCTACTTAGCTTCTCAAAATGCTGAAATGACAGGCTACCGAGAGAAATACGCCTTTCACTGCAACTGAAGTTTCTGCGCCTGAACTGGGCAAATGGAGCAGGCAGGTCTTCAGAGGATAAAAATCAAGTGAAAAGAGAATGATTAAAATCTCGATTTGCTCAAAGAAGTAAGAGGCAGTGGTATTTTGTGGGGTGGAGTTGGAGGGAAGAAATAGCCCCTAAAAATTCCCAGTCTGGGAATGCTGTGACACTGTGTGTGGGGTGGGGGTAGGGGGCGGCGGACAAGGGCGTCTATATTTCCTCCCTTGGAAGGTTTCTTTTTTCTTTCTTTCTTTCTTTCTTTCTTTCTTTCTTTTTTTTTTTTAAGATTTTGTTTATTTATTTGACAGAGAGATAGAGAGCACACGTAGGCAGAGCGGCAGGCAGAGGGAGAGGAGGGAGCAGTCTCCCCGCTGAGCAGGGAGCCTGATGCAGGACTCGATCCCAGGACCCTGAGATCATGACCTAAGCCACTTAACTGACGGAGCCACCCAGGTGCCCCCTTGGAAGGTTTCTAAATGGAGGTTAGTTTCCTTCCAATTCAGCCAAATGGAAAGATAGACCCTTTGGGCATGGGACAGCACATAAAAGTCAAAGTTGTGAATGCTTTCAGATAAAGGGGTCCGGTTCTGGAAGGAGATCTTGTTTCTGGCCCATAGTTTGCCCAAACTATACAAGCCTACTTGGACAGTCACTTAATTTCTTCCCTGGGTCTCAGGTCTTTTCAAATTTTGAAAGTGACAGAACCCAGGTCAGTTGAGGCCCAAGACGATCTTCCAGACTGTGCTTCATGTCCAAATTAAGCCACGAGAGCTAGTTTCATTTATATTTCCCGAAGATCATCCCCCACCCTCAAAGTGCTCATTAAGTTGCAGGTGTGGGCATATGGGGGCTTCATCGCCAAAGTCCAAAGTAAACCTCATCATGATAAGCTCCTGGAATCTTCTGGATGGGAAGAAAACTTAGCACGGCCATTCTCACCATTCAGTTAAGTGTTCAGAGTCCACATATACGGCATCCAGCAAGGCTTTATCACCTCAGTGAGATATAATGCTCACTGCAGGATCATTCCCAGGGATCTAAGCCAGTGTCAGAAGAACTCAGCTTTATGTTTGAGATTGTTAAAGGTGTTAGAATCAGCACCCAAACTGAATGGCGAGAACAGCCAACGCAGCAGGTACACTGAGATTGTTGTAACGTGGAAAAAAACGTTTTCTGCCCTCCCTCCTAACATCAAGCTCTCTAAGCTTAAGGAAACTGGGAGAGCCCTGTCATGCCTGCTTTGGGGTCTTTGGTGGGCGGCTGTTACGCCTCTGTCAGGACCTTGTCTGTGACATTCATATCCCCCAGCAAAATGCATACTGTCTGGTCTCTAGGAGGCCCAGCAAAAGTGGGGGCTCTTCTCAATTCCTATAGACTGGCTCTTTTCTGTTTGTTTGTTTGTTTGTTTGTTTGTTTAAGATGTCATTTATTTATTTGACAGAGAGAGACACAGTGAGAGATGGAACACAAGCCAAGGCCGTGGGAAAGGGAGAAGCAGGCTTCCCGCTGAGCAGGGAGCCCGATGCGGGGCTCGATCCCAGGACCCTGGGATCACGACCTGAGCCGAAGGCAGACATTTAACGACTGAGCCACCTAGACGCCCCTAAATTGGCTTTTTATAAAGGAATTTGAATTCCTACAGAATGTATATCTGGCGAAGAAATGATCTGAAACAATCTCAACAATCAGACTCTAGGAACCCTCTAAATGTGGTTCTCATCACTTATTTTTTTTTCATCGACTTTATTGCTATCCTGAGGCATCATAATTTATGTATCGTCACAGGAACACATTTTAAGTGTCCAGCTCATAAATTCTGACAAATGTATACCCCATGGAACCATGGCCCTCATTGGCATCTAGAACATTTCAATCACCCCTGAAAGTTCCTCCCGGTCCCATTTCGGTCAGTCCCCCAATCCCACACCGCAGGCAATCTAATAAGTTGGTTTTGAACCAACACTTTTCCTGCTTTCATTAATGCCTATTCATCAGTGCCAGAAATGCTACAAGTCTATTTAGTTTTCACAGTCTTTATGGCCCAGGCTTGGTGACTAAGGCACGCTCTTATTTAAGCTAGAAGGATTATCCCTTGAAGAAAAATGATAAACAAAGCTGTGGTTCTTGAGTATGTCATTGCATTCTTTTGTGACGAACTTATCCTTAAAAGACAGTAGTTACCTCTGAGAAGGGCAAGGGTTCTGCCTTTCTCACAGCAGACACTGGACACGACCCTTCCATTTCATTGGGTTTTGCCAAGTGCCACATGTTTGACTACTCTGGGCACAGCTCTGAGGGGAAGGGGAGCTCTAAACCTAGGATTTTAACAACTTGATGAGGAATTCTTTAAACTAGATGGTTTAGAGTTTCCTGAATGGCTTCCCTCAATTTCTGTCTCCCATCTGAGTTGGAATGACGGGTTCTTTTGATTCTGCCTTGGAGACATCTCTTCATGTCCTGTGGCCAGGTCTCGCAGCCAGGTGACACTCCTCTCCATTGTCACCTAGACAGTAGCCAGGGATGGCAACTTCCTGATGGCAAACTACCTCAGATGCTTTCCCCTCCTGGCCAAACTTAACCAGAGATCAGCTCCTAAAACTTTCCATCCAGTTTTGCCTCAGCTGCTCAAGATAGTCACTGACTGCTCACTTCTTCCTTTTTTTTTAATTTAAAGATTTTATTTACTTATTTGAGAGAGAGAGAGACAGAGATCATGAAAGACTGCACAAGCGGGGAGAGTGGCAGAGGGAGAAGGAGAAGCAGGCTCCCCACTGAGCATGGGACGGGATGCGGGACTCGATCGCAGGACCCTGGGATCATGACCTGAGCCAAAGGCAGATGCTTAACCAACTGAGACAGCCAGGAGCCCTGACTGCTCACTTCTTATAGTCAGAGGTAGAGACATTTGAGGATGGCTTTCCAATCCTTTGCCCTCTGGTCCCAGCCCACCCTTTGAGTGTCATCTCCTGCCCCTTCCATCATGTGCTGTCTACCCCGGCTATCCTTGAACACTCCATGCACACTTACCGATCCAGGCCTCTGCTCGTGCTTGTCCTTTTACCAGAACATTCTCTTCCCCTCCTTCCCTTGCAAAAACTCTACATACTCTCTGTAGGGTATCCTCTGGAGAGTTCCCTTCATTTCCCCAGTTACTCCTTTCTCTGTGTTCCCTTAACAGGATTTTTATAGTATCATTAGTTATGTCCTCTCTCTCACTTGATTAGTGTAGCTTTTAGGCAGAGGGACTGTGTCTTGAGATTTTTGTATCTCAATGCTAAGTCTAGGGCCCTGCAAACAGTCAGAAAGCAAGGAACACTGAACTGCAGGAGGAGCAACCAGGGACCAAAGCAAGAGTATGAGCTAACACAGCACACGTATGAAGTATGCACATTGCACACACATGCCCATTGCAAATGAGTGTGTTAAAGAACTAAAGAAACCCAAAAGGCTGCAACGCAAAGATATTGGGAAGATTAGATATTAAAAATGTACTGGGTGGCTCAGTCGGTTAAGCATCCAACTCTTTGATTTCAGCTCAGGTATAATCTTAGGGTGGTGAGATGGAGCCCTGCGTCGGGCTCCGCACTCAGTAGGGAGTTGAGTCTGCTTGAGGTTCTCTCTCCCTCCCTCTGCCCCTCCCTTACACTTGCTCGTGTACATGCACACACACACACACTCTCTAAAATAAATAAATAAATAAATAAATAAATAAATAAATAAATAAATAAAATATTTAAAAATGTACATAAAACATTCACAGGTATATATGTGTATGTATGTGTATGTGTGCGTGTGTATGTGTGTGTATATATATATATATATATATATATATATATAAACTATTGCGAAATGGATATTTGCATTTGTGAATAAAATTGGTAACTACCCAATTTTCCAAGAATGGGGACTGGCTGAATAAGTTACAGTACATTCATATCACAGAATACTATATACATCACCATATAAAAGCATAAAAGAATATAGAGTGGCACAGAAATGTGTTTGTGAGCCAGTGAAAAAAGAAGGCCACAAAAAAATCTAGTTTTGGGGCGCCTGGGTGGCTCAGTGGGTTAAAGCCCCTGCCTTCGGCTCAGGTCATGATCCCAGGGTCCTGGGATCGAGGCCCGCGTTGGGCTCTCTGCTCAGCAGGGAGCCTGCTTCCTCCTCTCTCCTCTCTCTCTGCTTGCCTCTCTGCCTACTTGTAATCTCTCTCTCTGTGTGTCAAATAAATAAATAAAATCTTTAAAAAAAAAAAAATCTAGTTTTGTAAAAAAAAAAAGGTGGAAGAGACTTCATCCAAACAGCAACAGTGGTTAGAACTGACTTGTTTTTCCTTTTGCCTATCTTTCTAGGTTTTATACAGTGGACACAGATCATGTTTCTAGCAAGTAAAAGGACTATTATAAAAATCAGGTAAGGAAAATTTATTACCAATTTTGGAAAGCAGTCAAATTTCCAAGTTATTTTCCAGGCCAGTTTAATTCTCAACATACACGCCATTTGAAGTAATTGTAGAAAAGGATACTTATATTGTATAAGCATCCTTTTTCTGGGTATTTCCATTTCTCATTTTTTTCTTGTGCTCCTAAAGACACTAACTTTACTTAGAAAATAACTTTTTTTGTCAAGAATTCATTATGAAGTTATTTCAAGTGATATATTATTTTGAACTATTTTGTATTTTTAAATTAAGCGGTAGGAAAAAATGGTTACCCTCAAATCTCTCACTGTTTGTGGGAGGCAAGTAAAATCCCATTACAATGAAAGAGCTCAAACTGACCACTTTTTTCTTTCTTTCAAATAGGCCTTCAGATGATAGAAAATAAAAGAAAGTTGCCATTAGGAGGCCCATAGAATTGCAATTACTTTTCAAGTTAGACTTTAAATAGACTCTCTTGATTATTCCCATTTTAAGTGCCTTTTACAAGTTTTTCATTGGGTGATAACTGACCCTGGCAGATTCCCCCAGGCAAAATATCAACTCTGGGGTCAGGAATCCTGGAGCTTAGTGAATCTTCAAAAAGGACAAAAGGCAGCCCCAGTCAGAGTTGGGGAGATCCTGACAGTACCGTAGACTTCCTGGGGACTCACCGGTTGGGCTGGTCCCAGCTCTGCCGGGCAGCACGGGCGACATGATTGAGAGGTTCTATGAAAGACAAAAATGTGGGCTCCTTGTTTTAAAAGCTGCGAAGTTCAGCATAGCCCCGGCAGAGCATTAAACAACATGTCGCCCTTCTCAGCAAGGGCCCTATACACCTGCAAAGGCACTCCCACATAGCCGGCCCCGCTGGTGAGTGACACCACCTTCCATGATACCTTAGAGGCTACAACTCATCTGGACATAAAGCCTCCCAACCATCTATGGCTTGGCACTTTGCTAAGCCCAGGAGAGTCAAGAGTAGGTAAATGAATTCATCAAAGTACTTAAAACTCCATCTTTATTGGTGCATGGATCTATGCTGGACTACCCAGCGATAATGCTAAAAACGTTTCCTAAAAGGGTCGTTATGTATGACCATTGGATCAATCATTCATCTATCTCATAAATCCCTTACATCCGATAAATCCTCACAGGACTCCTGCCACATGGCAGACACTGGGAATGCACAGGAGAATCACAGCCCCTCAATCTCTCCCATCTCTCAGGAGACAAACATGGATCTAGTTGATTACTGGAGAGGGATGGCCAAGGGATATTTCCCAGGGAAGAAAACAACTCAGTTGAGTCATGAAGGAAAGACAGGCGTTGTCAGGAGTACCAAAGTGGAAAAGTGATGAGAAGAACGGGCATTTCGGTGACGCAAACACATGCGAAGTAAAGAATGATGATAGTGGGTCTCGCAGAAGGGCAAAGGGTTCAGTATTGCTAAATGAGAAGTTTAGAAGGGTAGGAGCTAAAGTTGTCTATTTTCAGAACCACCAGCAAACTACCAAAGCTGTGATAAACAGAGCCAGAGTAAATGAAAAGCTGGGCATAAGTGAATGAATGAATTAGCTGAGAGAGAAGAAGGAAGACTGGAGGAGTGGGATGAAGAGGCTGTCCGAGTGGGAAGCATTTCGAAATCTGTGAGAAGTTATTTAAAGAACTCCCCACAGATGATGGACAACATAATGGCGCCTGTCAAGGAGGCTTCACAGGGTGAAATGATAGTGAGTGTCCTGTGGCAAAGCTGATGAGCACACTGCACTGAGCTTCAACATACCCTGAAAAGTNGTTGGGGGGGGGGGGGGGGACGGTGTCTGCACAAAACGCCCAGCGGTAGGTGGGAATTCCCCAGGGCACCAGCATTCCCATAAACCCATATTCTGATTCCCTGCGTGCTGGATCAGGACTGACCACAGAGGAGCTCAGAAGCTGTTAACCAACCTTGTGGTACCCAGAAGTAAAGCCGTGTGTGAATGGGTGAGTGAGTGGGAATGAATCACTACCATCAACTGTTAGAAATCAGAATTCCCTGCCCGTAGGGGGCGGTGCTAAAACCCTTCACTAACATATTCCTTTCGGGAAGAAATTAGCTATCTCATTGTTTTTGACCCCCTACTTGAAAGAGATTGGATTTTATTTTATTTTATTATTTATTCATTTGGTTTTTTTCGAGACAGCATGCCTGTGAGTGGGCGTGGATGGAGGGGCAGACAGAGAAGGAGAGACAGAGAATCTCAAGCAGGCTCCGTGCACAGGCTCCTGACACAGGGCCTCATCTGATTTCGTGTTCCCATGACCCTGAGCTGAAATCAAGAGTTAGATACTTAACTGACTGAGCCACCCAGGCACCCCTGGAAGAAACGGGATTTTTAAAAAGCATAATAATGATAACAACTTATATGTGGCAAATGCAGTCTTCTAAACCAGGCAAAAAAGAGGAAAAAAGTGCTTACCGAGCCCTATCTCAGACTTACTGAATCAGATTTTGGAGATGGACCACTCGGCTGTTTGTGTTTATTTTTTGCTGTTTATTTTTAAAAGCTCCCAAAGGGATTCTAATGCACACTTAGGGCTATAACAAGTTTGTCTGATTCTTGTGCGTTATTTTTCCTCTGGTGTTGGATTCTGGAATTTGGGAGGGGGTAGTTCGTAGGGCTCTAATCAACTGAAGGGATACTAATTTCTTAGGCATAGAGGCATAGAATCATTTCATGTTCCCAAATTAAGCCCTGTGTGACAAAAAGCATTCACATTCTCCCCAATGGACACAGAGAGAGTAATTTCCAGCATCTGAGCATTCCTCCACGAGGCAGTCGAGGCTCTATGAGTGAAAGCTCCTGGCAGAGGGAACCCACACACACACTAGACATGACATTAGGAGTTACGATGGAATGTCTCACGTGGTTCTCCCAACAACTCGCCAGTTCAGCAAACAGGTATGGGATATGTCTTAGGTGGTTGGTCCATGCCAGGGCTGGGGACAGAGAAGGCTGGTGTCCCAGACCTCCAAGAACTCAAGGTCTGGTGGGAAAACAAGGCATTCATATCTCCCATTTTTCCATGGAGGAAGTGGAATTCAAAAGGGTTGGGGAACTTATTTAAGGTGAGAGTTAGTAGAGGCTGGAACTGGAATATTTAATCTGGTCTCCTCCCAAAGCCACTGTAGGATGTTGCTTCCCAAAGTGACAGGTAACTGTGACAAGGAGGGGATGGGATGCCACAGTCCACCATCAAGCCACAGGTGCTGTAGAAGATGTCCTGATGCTGGTGGGAGTTCAAGAATTCAGGGGTTTATGGGGCCACAGAAAGCTTTGCTCGGGACCACCCTCCATGTACCAAATGGCTTGAGAGGAGTGACCTAAACTTTTTGAACCTCAGTTTCTTCATCTAGGGTGAGACTATCAATGGCTCTTCAGCTATAATAAGATTACATGTGTCAGTGTTTGGGGCTCTCTGGAGACAGGTTTTAAACATAACATTATATTTTTTGATATCCCTAAGAGACAAAGGGTTTCAGCCACAACATGGTCCAGAAATGGCTTATGTCTCCAAGTCTTTAGGGGAATTATTCAATTTTTATGAAAATTTTAATAGTCCCTCAGCCACCTTCAAGGATTTAATACTTTAGAGAATAACAGAGCTTTGGGGAAGAAAAAAAACACATTAAATCACTGACATATACAGCTTAGAGGTGACAAGCTCCAAGGCATTAGGAAAGACACAGAAAAATGGTACTTAAGAGCAAACAGGCTGAATCAGAATTGAATTCCTCTTGATTCATCTTCTGGTAGAAATTATTAGAATACAGAAAAGAGCCTTGGACTGAGATGTCAGGATACCCTCCTTCTAGATCCCGTTCTACCACTAATAAAGTCATTTTGGATACGTTTCTTTATCTAAGGGCTTCAGTTTCTTCCTTGGGAAAAGAAAGGTTTTGACTGGATTTTGTTTCAGAGCCTTTCTAGTGTAATATCCCAAGATCTGCTAGGGTCTGATGCCTACGGCCCTAGGGAGAATCCAGGAAACCACAGGAACAGCAACAAGGAGCAGCCAATGCTGTGGCATCACCACTCACCATGCCACATCAAAGCAGCAAGTTCCCAGCTTGGCTGAACCACTCCTCCTTGAGGGAGGGCCCTGTTTTAATTGCCACTGCCCAGCACGAGAGGCCGTCTTCCTCACAGAGTGGAGCCTGTGGGAGGGTAATGGCTACGACAGGGGATACTTAAGGATATGTGGACAGAATTCTGAAGGCCTGTTTACTTGCATTAATGTGCTCGTTCTCTATTGGTCCATGCCAAATTACCTCATAACTTAGCGTGAAACAACAAATATTTAGTAACTCACAATTTCTGTGGGGGCAGGGATCCAGGCATGGCTTAGCTGGCTGGCTATGGCCCAAGGTTTCTCATTTCTCTGTTGAGCGGGGCTGCAGCTTCATCTGAAGGCTAAAACAGAGGTGGGGGTCCACTCTCAAGCTCCCTCATCTAGTTGCCAATAGGGATTCAGTCTTTCATCATGTGGGCTCTCACAGGCCTGCCTGAATATCATAGCTCTCTTCCCCAAGGTGAGTGATCCAAAGGAGAGAGAGTGCTATGCACTGAATTGTGTCCCCCGAAAATTCATATGTTGACGCCCTAACCCTGATGTGACTGCATCTGGAGATGGGGCTTTTGGGAAATATTAAGTTAAATGAGGTCATAAGGATGGGGTACTAATTTAGTAAGATTCATGGTATAAGAAGAGGAAGACAGAAAGAACTCTTTCTCTACTGCACACGCCAAGGAGAGGCCATGTGAGCACTCAGTGAGGTCCTTATAGATTAGTGTGAAACTCCTTTGAGTTTGTCCCATGAAGATGCAGGAAGTTGCTAGTCCAGAGCTCTCAGTGTGCTTTTCTGTCATAGTTCCAGCTCCTACTCCAGAACAATTTGCTGAGAACTTATCTCCTCTCGGCTTTTCTCCCCAAGTCCCTTTTCATGGCTCCCAGTAAGTGGTACATACACAAGGCTAGCATGAGTCAGAAGAGATAAAAAAAAAAATACAACTGGAAAGATCCGTGTAATCTGGTTTGGTTCGAAAGATCTCTGTTTAACAACCCTCATGGATTATTTTTATGAACATTACTCTCAGGTAAATAATCTCCTGCTCCTTCAAAAGGAACTACCCTCTCAGAAAAAATAATGCACCAAGATACTGGGCCAGCCATTCATTTCCTCTGACAAGACTGGTGCTTTGGAAAACCAAGTTCATCCCGATATCTGCTCCATGAGGGCACAGCACAGGAGTCATGATTCCGACTCCCTCATTAAATACTCAGAAAATGAACCCCCAAAACGGACAGCAAGTTTACATTACTACAGTGACTGACAGTGCAAAATTAAGAATTCTGAGGGCTGTGGCAATACAAACATTTGGGTCAAAATGGGAAAGTTCTGCCACAAGATCATCACTTTTCTCTGTCTCTTTCCTGTTCTCCGTTAATATGAGGACCTAACTATTCACTTTAGAGGGAAAGGCATCATTCTGGAAGACTCTGAGAGAGACTTTCTGTATTTTCTGTTAATTCACTCATTAATGTAATGTACCACCTACTCAGCCCTCACTGGGTGAGGCATTTCTTCTCCTCATTTCTTGGTGAATCCCTCTCACATTTTTTTTAGCCCTTGAAGCATACTCCCTGCATGTTTTAATTATGTGTCATGATGTGAACCTCTTTGGGTTGATCTTGTTGGGGGCTTTCTGTGCCTCCTGGATGTCTGTTTCCTTCCCTGGGTTAGCAAAGGTTTTAGCTATTATTTCTTTATATCAGTTTTCTACCCCTTTCTCTGTCTCTTCTCCTTCTGAGTCCCCTATAATGCAAATGTTATATGCAACATGCTTGATGTTGTTCCTGAGGTCGCTTAAACTACCCTCATTCTTTAAAATTCTTTTTCTTTTTGGCTGTTCAGCTTGGGTACTTTCCATTACCCCATCTTGTAGCTCACTGATTCATTCCTCTGCATCATCTAATCTGCTCTTGATTCCCGCTAGAGTATTTTTCATTTCAGTTATTGTATTCTTCAACGCTGACTGGTTCTTTTTTATATTTTCTATTTCTTTCTTAAAGTTATCACTTTGATCTTCCATTCTTCAGTCCAGTAAGGATCTTTTAGACCATTACTTTGAACTCTTTATCAGGTAGATTGCTTATTTCTGTTTCTTTTAATTCTGAGGTTTTCTTTTATTCTTTCATTTGGAACATAGTCCCTGCCATGTCATTTTGTCTGGCTCTCTGTGTTCTTTTTTTTTTTTTTTTTTTTAAGATTTTATTTATTTAGTTGAGAGAGAGAAAGAGCACGAGTACGGGGAGAGGCAGAGAGAGAGGGAGAAGCAGACTCCCTGCTGAGCAGGGAGCTTGATGTGGGGCTGGATCCCAGGACCCCAAGAACATGACCTGAGCAGAGGGCAGATGGTTAACCAATTGAGCAACTCAGGCACCCCTCTCTGTGTTTGATTTTATGTTAGGTGGATCAGCTGCATCTCCTATTCTTGAAGGAGTGGCCTTATGTAGAGGGTCCCTGCTGGCTCCCAGAACCAGGCACTCCAGGGGCGCCCCCTGTGTGCGCTGTGTGGCTGGGCCGTGACAGCTGTGGGTGCACTGGTGTGGCTGGCTGAGAGGTCCAGCCATGGCCTCTGTTGGTGTGTTGGCGGGCAGGGCTGCTCCCCTTCCACCCTTCCCCCTTTCCCCTACCCCACAGCAGCCGTTCTTGGGTGATGGCCACGCTCCTACTTTTTAAATCCCAAAGCCACCACTCTAATTTTGGCCCTTGTGGCCTTTTTCAATACCCTCCTGGGAGCTTTCCTCATCCTCATTTTAGAGGCTTCTATCAGATTAGCATTTCCCAAACCCAGAATTGATGAGTTCTTTTCTCAAAAGTGCTCAGTGGCTCTTTTCCACTTATTGGTTTAAGTACCTAATCCCTGGCCTTTGTGAACCACCGCAGTCAGGCCCAGACGACTTTTCTCATCTCATTTACTTCTCTCCATCCCGGATGACATGATACTTTCCCAATTATTGAGTTGGGTCCACATGATCCAGCTTTACAACTTTATCTTCATGATCCCTGCCTTCCTGAAAGCCTTCCTGCCTCTGCCTGTTGGAATCTTATTCATTCTGGGAGCTCTGCCTTTTGTTAAAGGTATGTGTGTTCCTGATTCATGTTCTTCACTCCTGCATATGACCTGAGGCCTGTCAACGCACATTCCTCATCTTTGAGAACCTTGTGGTTCCTTCTGTAGTGTCTTCTATATAGCTACTCCCTAAACTTCTGTTAAATTGAATGGAAAATAATTGTAATGTGTGTTGTGAGCCCCCAATTTTCTCTCAAATCCCTGAAAGAATTTCCAAACCTTTCAGGAAATATTTGATAGGAAAGAAGTAAGTGAGTTGCTTATTGGAACATTTCCTTGTTTTATGTCCCCAGTCCATAAGAGGAAAAATATGTCTTCTTGCAGCTCAAATATCTGGAAATTGTCCTCTCAATAAATCATGAACTATAGCATATTTTGCAGATCATGTTTACATTTTATTTTCATATAACTTTGCCTAAAATGGTCACAGACTTTAGCTCTGATCTTCATCATTGCATGTTTCCTTTGCTAGCTTAGAAAACCCTGAAAATCAGGGAGCTGGACACAAATCCTACCTATAAGACGTAGAAAATAATAAGATATTAACCCCAAAGAGGTAGTACAACAAAAGGTCCCCTAATCTTTATACAAAGGATTACATTTTTAAGCATGTCAGGTCATAAAGTCATGTTCTTAGTTTATGGCATTGAGGATATTTCCATTTTACAGGAAGACTAAGACCTTAATGTTAAAATATAAACAGTTGCCTTGTTATTTCTTAGAGCTCATAAAATGGGTGTTGAATTTATCTTGCCCTCCTCTGTTTTGGTTTTGTTCCTAACTTAAGCAGTTATCCTAACATTAGTGTGGTTGTATTATGAATAATGAATTCAGCATAGGAGAGAGGTGTTTGGCTAAAAAAAGTAATATTTTTTTCAAATTAGAAAATCAGGATATGAAAGTTTAGCAAGTCCTTATAAGAACTTTGAATTCATGAAGTTATGGAATCAGATTTCAGAGGACTATACCTTTGTCTTTTCTCTGTAATTTACAATGACTTAGTATATGGTATAGCTGAATGGTGATGAAATAATTTATAACTTCAGGTAAAAGAATATGCTTAACAAAAGAAGTTTCTTGAACCAAATAGCCCCATCATCTACACAGATGGAGCCAATGTTCTTTGCTAGGATCAAAAACCGATTGGGGCGAATCTCAAGGGAATGGACAACTGGGACGGATCTTTGTTTCATGAAAAAAGCCAATCTCAGAAAATGATAAACTACATAATTCCTTTTAAATAATGTTTTTGAAATAATAAAATTATATATATGGAGATTAGTGGTTGCTGGGGTTAGAGATTGGGAAAGAAGCTCCAGGAAGAGGTTGGTGTGGCGATGATGGGGTGGCAGGAGGGAGCCCTGTGATGGTGGTTACATGAAGCTGCATAAGTGATAAAATTGTATAGAACCACACACACACACACACACACACACCCCAAATCAGACAGTGTACTACATTACACAAGATGTCCTCATTGGGGGAAAGTGCTGGGTGAAAGGTACTTGTGACTTCCTGTACATTTTTTTTTTTGCAACAATCCGTGAACCTATTACTATTTCAAAATAAAAGTTTTTAAAAAATCAGCTATTTCCTTGTCCCAAAGGGGCCTGGGGGTCTGGCAGTAACATAAATAAGTGAAGTGGCTTATCTTTCTCCTTCAGCTCCTGCCACTGTGGAACTGAGTCTTCTGAGGGCTGTTGCTGTTTTTATAAAATACCAGAAAATGAAATTTTGAATAAAAATCTCCTGACGTTTATTGACAACAGAGTCAAAGTTTTTGGAACACTATATAAGCCAAACTAAAGATACGAGAGGGCTGGGTTCAGTCTGATGATGAATGTGCAAACTCAGCTTCAGGCCAGAGGTTCAGTTTGGCCCCCAGGTGAACTGCCCACTTGATGAGCTGGTAATCTCAGTATGCAGCTCACGCTCCTCTGCGGTCCCTTACCAAAGACCAAGAAAGGAAGTGTCCTAATTGGGTCGCTAATGAAAATGGCGTAGACCACACCAGTCACTGACACCCAGGGACTCAGGAGGACATTGGTTTGATGAGAGCTGAGACTGATTTCTCCACTGTTGGAACCCCGCTGCAGGCTCTGGCCAGGACCAGCACACCCACTTCCACAGCCTGGTGTCCGGGACATGGTCAGGTGCCTCGTCTGCATTTTCATGTGTTCATTTGTTCTTCCTAGTTATATCAATTCTTTTATTTATTCTTTTAAAGCCCAATGAGTTGTATGAAAACTGAGAACTAGAAACCAGGATCTGATATCCTATGCTAGAATTTTTCTGAGACAGATACAATGGCCTGGGGAATGGACTTGATATGAGCAGCACTCACAACATCTGTGTCGACTTGAAGAGCTGAACGCGAGTCTTTGGCTAATGAGTGCAAATGAGCAAAGGCAGGTGCCGATGAGATCATTATTCTGGTTTTGGTCCTTTCAAGGCTTTATCATCTCTTCCTGACTAAAGGCCCAGAGTCTAGTCATCCCTTCTCCCCAACTCCCAACCTGGACAGTCGCCTCAGAAGAAGTAAAAAGGAGGAGGGAGCCAACTGTATGGACTTCACCACAAGCCACATCTGTGAGTCAGTACCATCCCCCACTGTCCACGGCCCATACCGCCGTGGGCACTAATCAGGTGTCTTCTGTCTTCAGTCTCTGGGGGACAGAGCTGACCCAACTCCTTCACGAAGGAAGTGAGTAGGAAAATTTCCATTTTTGAAAATTAGGATTTTAATATAATTTAACTGAAATCACAAAATTAATCTTAACATTTCATCTATGGCTCAACTACACATTCTCAAATTTAATTATTAAAAGCTTTATTTGAATAATTTCCATTTATTTTTCCACCCAGAAGTCTGCTCATATGAGTCCAGAGGATGTTTTCTAATGTTCCTTTAAAAAAGAGTATTTGTACAAGACAGCGGTGGACCAAGCTCAGGGACATACATGAACCTAGGGGCTCCTGGGGCCTTGTTTTGGAAGGAACTTGAAACAGAGTTACAAAGAGAGAGAAAAAAAAGAGTATCTGTAGGTATTCCATAATTATAAGTCAATAAATGAGTCTTTTTTTGCTCACCGTTTTTTACCAAGCTTTACATAACATGCAGACTTTTAAAGGGTTAGTTCTCAGCCTGGAAAATTATGCTAATGAGATAAGAGCAATAATTTAAAGTAGCCGCTAATTTCTTGAAGGGGAAATATGCAGAGACCCCGGGCTCTACGTTTGTTTTCAACTAATTATCATGTATTTACTTTTCCATTAGTCCAGTAATTTTTCTTTCAATTCAGAATTAAGCAATAAGACACTGAATTATATAAAGGCCTGCTTAGCACTGCAGACACACCCCATCATTCTCTAGTCCTCTGATTTACAGCTCTTAAAGCGCACAAGCAAGAGGCTGTCTATATGCCCTTTTGTATTTATATTCCATCATGCAGTCACCTTGATAACTTATGCATTCTCCAAAGGACTACCTAGCAATTAACTCCAGTCTTCTCGAACTCACCATCTCATTATGCAAAGTGGATTTGAACACAAACTTTATTAGCAACTTTTAGTTCGAATTCCTTCTTATTTCCACCACCCTCGCTCTGTCTGGTAACGTCAGAATCTATGTGACCAAAAGACTATGGAAAGCGGCAGTTAAAAAAAATTGACATTGGACTGGCAGCCCATTTAGTAATTGTTCTTTGCACTATGGGGCACTCCCATAAATCGAGATTGTCGTATTTCAGCTGAAGCATGTGATGCAATTCTTTATAGAAATGGAAATGAATTCTCCCTGCCACACGACTCAGCATTTTAACTATGTTCAGGAGGAATAGGCAAATAAGAAAGGTATTATTTTTATTCTAAGGGTTACAAAACAACAAACAAATCCCAAACTCTTTGTTAAAAGGCAAGGAAATTCAACGAATCACTTCTTTAAATGCTGGGAAGAGGTGGGGAGGACAGCGGAGTTCTCGCACACACGAGAAGTGTATCAGCGGAAGAGCTGACACGTGGTCATTGGTTTAATGCTAAGGAACCCAGGTGGGCTGGTGACACCAAAGGAAAGGTGAAGATATGTCAAGTGCATGAACATGGAGGCATCCCATCAACGCAGTTGACTTACCAACATCAGGATCCACGGCTTGAACTCTGGTCAACAGAGCCTTGGTGGCTGTGTTCTCATAGACACAGGCATTGTAGTGGTCGGAAGAAAACACAGGTGGGTTATCGTTCACGTCCTCCAGGATCAGGTGGATGTCGGATTGGCAGAATCTGCCCCCTCCATCAGTGGCCCTGACAATCAGGCTGTACGTAGGGACCCTTTCCCGGTCCAAGAGAGCCAAGGTTTTTAACTCCCCTGTGAAAATAAATAGCTTTTCAAAAAACTCTCTTTCTTTGAAGAGCAGAGAACCAAGTATATAAAGAATCCCCAACACAGGAAGGACCAATGACATTTGGCCCAAGTGCCTCATACTTTGAAAGAGAGAAAATTCAATGTTAAGCATCAGGGAAAAATTTATGGGATTCTCAATGCAACAACAAATCAACTGTGTGACCTTCAAATTAATTAATCCCACTGTGAAACCTCTGGTATCAGGATTTCTTTCTTTTGGTTACCTCAGAAGGTTCCAGGCCCCTTGAAACGTCTTAAGACATGCTCTGGGGACCAGCTGTGCATGTCTCTGTCTCTGGATTTCTGCTCCATTTTCAGAAAAAGCATAGCAAATGGACAAGCATCCTTAGTTCTCCTACCGTCAGTCATGTCAAAAATTCACAGACCCAGAAGGGGCTGAGTCTCTGCTTCCAGAGACTCAACATCTTTTTACTCCATCTTTTAGAGGAAAACAATCAAAGCAGAGGCTGGTTTTAGCAGAAAATGGTCTGGAAGGAATTCTGTGGTGTCAGGGTAAACCTGACTTGCCGGGCTATAGAAGGGGCTATGGTTGCTGGGGGCAGGATTCTTGGTGGAGGAATATATGCAGAGTTTGGATCAGCAGGAATTTAGCCAGGTCGGGAGCTAAGTCACGTCTGTGTTTTACCCACTGGATCATCCGTGCTCGTGCCAGGCGTCAGCCCCTGTGAAGATGCGTGGTGGTTGTTTAAATTTCAACGGACAACGGCAATAAGCAGTGACAGACCCGAATAAACGCGATTCGGTGAAAAGCATGACTCCTGAAGTATTCTTATTCTTAAATACAATTAGTAGACATTCTTCAGACCAAGCCGTCTGGGCTTATAAAGCATTTCCTTCTATGGCCTCCTTGCTGCAGTCAGTTCTCAAACGCAGTTTGGACTATTCCCTTCTCCTGCTCAGACACCTCCAGGGGTTTTTCGGCGGGGCCTTCCCGACCGTCCACGATCGGCCTGCAGTTCTTTCGCCCATCACCAGCCATTCCATGACTGTTCTCGCCAGTGACAATGTCGTACGAGGCCCTCCCCGGCTGTGCTGTGTTCTCTGCTCCTGCTGCCCCCACGGCCCACAGGAGCCTGCTTTCGCTTCTCGAACCCTGCTTTGGTTCAGATGCTCTTCTTTAAAACAGTTTCCTCTGCCCCTTTGTGAGAATATTAGCTCCTTTTCCCTCTGTGCCCAGATATAAATCTCCTGATACCATTCCTGGATACTCATTTCATTCTGCCTATTATTATCATTATTATTATTATTATTAGCTTACTGGTCTGTCTTCCCCACTGGCTTATAGTATCCCTCGGGCATGGCTGGTTTTACTCATCTTGCAGCCTACCACAGATATCCCATAAAGTGCTTTTATGTCTACTAGTTACTCAATGAATGTTAGGTATTTAATAAATAATTTCTAGGTCTATGTAGCCAAGTAGTATATTTTTGTGCAGCTAAGTGCTTCTCAGTGGAACCCAGCTGACACGGGAGAGGGGGCAGGGAGGCGCCATCATCTTTGGAGACTCAATAGTTAGTCATTATTCATTAGGGTCAAACACAACATTGGAAATATGCAAATTATTCGATCTTAACACTTCATTTAAAAATTACCCTTGGATGAGCCATCCAGTACACACACAGCACTGAAGTAACATACCTCCATAAGACATGTCTTTTCCATTGGCCCTCAATGTGGGCATCTGGCTTTAACATACCTAAACTCTGACCTTGCAAATTTTGCCTGAATATAAAGTCTAATCTGAGGGCTCATAGCTTTGGAGAAACTAGGCAGGGATATTTAATAAAAAACCAAGCAAGTGTATTAATAAGGAAGGGACCCAAAAGGGATTTCAAGAGAGAAAAACTCTCCTTCCTAGGCACTGCTGTCTGGTTTGCTGCTTACATTTGTGATGTAACTCTATATTCTTTACAGAGCAGATGCTTAAATCACAGATGCAAAAACAGGAAAACCAAATAGACACATCTGATGACTTGATGCTAATAAATGTAAGGGAAGTCAAGGCAAATTTTAGAGGCCAAATACATCTTCAGACGCCATGTGTGACTAGTATTTCTTAGGGTCCTAGAGAACAAGGGTATCATTTCAAAGATCTTGTTCACTAACTACCCACTAGTGATGAGACCACATGAGAGTTTAACCTCTCTCACGGATTAGCAATGGCATTTACCCAAAGAATGCATTTCACCTTACCACTTTCTGGATCTAGAAAAAATTCATCGTTTCCAGATCCATAGAGTGAGTATCGTATATCTCCATTGGACCCAATGTCAGCATCCTTGGCACTGACTTTCAGGATGATCTTATTTGACGGAATGTCTTCGGGAAATAATGCTGTATATGCGACCTGGCCAAGGTAAAGAAAGGTAATGAGGCCATCAGTATTTGGGAGGCAACGGCCATCTTTCACCTTATAAATGATTTCCTTATAAACGCATTCATGTAATTTAGCTCTGGCTATTTCTCCCCTCACCACAGAGCCATCTTACGATATGTGATGAAACATGCGATGTATCTTTGCCCTGCCCCTGCCCCCCCGGCCAATCTCATTCATTCGACAAATACTGATTGAGTCCTTCGATGTGCTAGGTACCAGTTAGATGCCAGGAGTACGAGGGTGAAGCAAACAGACAAAGGTCCCGCCCCTGTGGAACCACGACGCACGTCAGTTGTTGATCATGATCCCCTTTCCTGTTAAGCATCGGGGAGTCTTTGGGACCCTTCCACTCTTTAAACAGCCCCTACTCACATCTGGCATTCGTATGATAGATTCAACCTATTTGCAACACTTTTCTAAGCTATAGATGATCAATATTGTCTGTTGGTCCACATAGTCAGAAAAAGGTAAATTAACAGTGATTTAATTTCAGTAAGGAAGAAAATAAAATTTGCTACTGGCACCTTGCATTTGCTGTCATGTTTTGTGTTGTGATGGACAAGCTATTTTGCGAGTTGCCTGGAGACCCCAGTTCATTACCAACACCGCCACTAACCAGCTGTGTAAACTTATTAAAAAAACAATTTATGCTTTTGAGTGGTCCATTTTTCTTTCATGGAATCAGTGATTTAGACTTAAGTCCTTACGTCCTAAGGTCCTTTATGATTCCTCAAACACTATTTAATTTTAAGACTTACAGTTTTGTTTTTTATTTTTGGGGGGGGCAAAATTAAGTACCTGAACTTGCCACCTATGCCTTTTCCTACCCTTTTGCATCCAAATGGAGCTCACTAATTTAAGGAGAGAAGCGCAGGAAGGAGCCTGACCTTAAGGAGAAAAATGAAATGGGTTCTGATTTGATTTTAGAAGGGCAGAGTAAAAAGCAGCAATATATACGAGATATATGTGCAAATCTCACCTGATCGCACACTGGGCTATTGTCATTCACATCACTGACGGTCACTTCCACCATGGCCTGGGTGACAAAAAGCCCGTCGGTGGCAGTGATATTGAGGAAATAAATGTCTTGTTCTTCTCTATCTAAAGGTCTCTTCACATAGACCTTCCATTCACTCTGCACCAGGCCCAGGGCAAACCTTCCTCGGGGGTTCCCTCCTGTAGTGAAAAAGCATTTTTGAAGATGTGCAATGAAAAGCTTTGATCTACGCCTCCACCGAGAGGCCCGTGTGGGGTCATCCAGCTGGCCCTCCGACTGCATCATTTACAAAACTGAAAAAAAAATTGACAGTCACTTCCTTCTGATTCTCTTGCAACAAAGCACGATATTTATATGCTTGGCTTGTAAGGAACGTCAAACAGTAACTTTCCAAGAGAATAGAACTCACTTAGAGAAGCTGGAGATGATCTCTTGTTTAGTCCCCCTGAAGGACAATCAAATTCAAACTGTGAACAATCAATCCTCCTCCCGGGATGATACAATTGTCTTTCCACTTTGTCTCAAGAGAGGATGTAATACACTATAGCTCTTGTTACCAAGACAATTTCATTAGCTTTTGATTATGCAATCAAGGGAGGGCAGTCAGTTCTATTAAGGAATCCTTTAATGAAGTCTCTCTCATACAGCTGCGCGAGTCTTACAAGCATGGGGTTTGGGGGAATAAAGTTTGTGTGACAGAGGAAGACCCATCAGTATTAAACGGCTCTAACGAGGAGGTCACGGAACGAGCGGTTCAAAGATAAACGCTACAATTAGATGAAATTTATCAGAGTGAGGCTGGTGATGGCAAAAGAAAAGGAGAAGAGATGAAGTAGAACAGCTTTTTATGATAGGAAACCACTGACAGTGGTCCCCACAATATGACTTCCCCACATCATCACATTACCCGGAGACAAAAGCTGCACGGACAAGTCGGGAAGAGGAGAGAAGAAAGCTGCCTTGACTTTCTAATGCTGAAGAAGCAAACAGTGTCACTTCCAACATGGAGGAGGACTGGACAAGACAGCTGGCAAGAAGCCGGAATCTAGTTAGATCATCACCATTTCATTGGGCATTCAACAAGTATCTATCACCTGCTCCGGGCCAGGCACTGTTGCAGGCAGGAGGGCTAAAGCGGCGGACAAAACTGACACAAATCTCCGCTCCCGGGTTGGAGCGTACATTCTACTGGGGGAAGACTGGCCCTAAACAAATAAATAAGGGAAGCATACTGCATACTGGTTGAGCGGAGCAGTCTTAGCTTCTCACAGTGAATCTTTCAAAGAGCAGCAGGCCAAGACTCGGGTCCAGCCAGAGGGACCGAGGGGGAAGTAGGGGACATTTAGTGCCCCAGCTGCACTTTCATTTCTCAGGTGTGGGGGCGGGGTCAGTCCAGGGGCCTCAGGCATGGGATAAATGGACCATACTGGGGCCAGACGGTGCAGAAATGATGAGGGCTGCACATTCCTCTAGGGCAGTGGCTCTCAGCTGGGAGACCCCCAACCGGGACATTTGTCAACATCTGGAGATATTTCTGAATGTCACAATAGCAGCCCCCGGGGGTGGGGGTAGTACTAACTGGAGTCTCTTGGGCAGAGGCCAGAGATGGCACCAGTCACCCACCCTACGATGCACGGAGCCGCCGCCTACAACAAAGACTCATCCGGTCCCAAATGTCAGTGGCGTTGAGGTGGAGAAACCCGCTCTGGTGAGGCTCAGGGTCCTCCCTGGGATATCGCTTTCCTCCACCACTGGCTAGGATACAATTATGCTTCAGTTGAATATTACTTTAGCATGCACAAATTTAACCTCTCTGTTAAATGCTTTCAGTGCAGGCCCACATCTTTTGTTAAATAAAATGATTAATGGTCCTTTGTTAAACTGCGGCAGCACAGCCAAGTTGTGTTACATCAAGAGCAAAAGTTGAATCTAATTAAAATCGGTTGGTGGTTGGCAGGGCTAATAGTGCCCCTAGCTTTAAGCTACTCTGTTCTCATTACTTTGGTAAAGTTGATGGGAGGGTCCGTTTAAATCATCCATTGACAATTCAGAGACAAAGGATAAATAATTAAAGCTGAACATTCAGCAAGCCTTTCCAATAGGAAAGTATCCCTCGGAATCTCTAAAAAGCTTTTTGTCTGAAACTGAATGCAAATAAATGCAAGTGAGGCTTTGCTCACTTTTCTTCCCTTGCCACTACTGCTTGTGTCTTTTCTGCAGAAATATACATTTTAATGAAAAAAGGGGAAGGCATCAGATAACGTGCAAATGCATACAGAGTTTAAACAGAAAGCACCATCAGGAAAACAGTTCCAGGAAGAAACAGGAGAGGAGCAATGTGGAAGAGTGGCTCTCCCAAGCACTGACACATATGCTCTCCCGTGGATCTTATTCTGCAGTGATTAATTAACTTTCCCACTAACGTACTTAAGCAGATTCTGTGTCCTGAGGGCATTCTAATTAATTCATTTTTCACTTTGAATAATGTAGTTTTTCTAAAGGGAAGCCACCTGACTACAAGTATTGATGGATTCTTTAAAATCTTTTGGCACTTTGCTGATGTTCCGCCTTCGAATGTCACAACATCAAAATATTAGCTTTAAAACCCTTAAATCGTTTTAAGGAAGACCAGCTCCTGTCCCACCAACCTTCCCACTTGCAGTTTCAAGCCAGTTACCCCCAGGAAGCTACTCCTGATGAGTGACACCGACATGAAATCCTTTGTCCCTCAGCAATAGTGACATTTTTTTGGTCCACTCTGGGTGACTTCTTTGGTCTAGTTTGGCTCTTCCACTGAACTGCTACTTACTATTGGGAAAGACAAAAAAGGGATCCAAGAAAGCTGAGTTATCAGGACAAATACCCTTTGATTAATAGTTACAACTTAAGATTTTTAGTGAAAGTTCAGACCATAACCTTTAATTGGTACAGGTATGTACGTGTGCATGCATAGGAATTTTTAGCACCGGGTGAAACTTGTAAGTCAGGCTTTCTGCGATCAGCTAGTTATTTATTTATCTTAGAATTTTTTTCCCCAAGATTTTATTCATTTATTTGAGAGACCACGGTGGGGGGAGGGGCAGAGGAAGAGGGAGAAGCAGACTCCCGCTGAGCAGGGACCCTGGTCCAGGGCTCGATCCCAGGACCCTGAGATCATGACCTGAGCTGAAGGTAAACACTTAACCAACTGAGCCACCCAGAAGCCCCAGCTATTTATTTTTCTTACCAATACAAGAAGTAGGAATATAGTTAAAAATACATGCCTCCCCTGCAAAGCTGTTATTTTCATTTCTTCAACTGAGATAGTTGGCTGGACTCCTATTTATTTATTTATTTTTTTATTTGATACAGAGAGAGAGAAAGAGATAGGGAGAGAGGAGCACGAACAAGGGACGCGGCAGGCAGAGCCAAAGGGAGAAGCAAGCTCCCCACTGAGCAGGAGCCCGATGCGGGGCTCGATCCCAGAACCCTGGATCATGACCTGAGCGGAAGGCAGCTGCTTAATCGACTGAGCCACCCAGGAGCCCTGAATGGACTCCTTTTTAAGTGATACAGTGGCTCAAGGCCTGGGTACCAATCTGGATAATCTGTCATAGGCAAAGGAATGAACTCCAAACTAAGGCTGTGTCAGCAACAACGAACACCTGAAAAGCCGTGCCTCCTCAGAAATCTCTTACTCAGCTCCAGAAAGGTTTTATTTCTCTCAACCCCCAACTCATCTCCCTTCTTTTCTTCTTATCTCCTGCCACTTCCCACATTTCTTGAGAAAGCAGAGTACATAGAATGAAAGCCAAGGGTGGCTGACTTACCCGTAATATGGTAGCTCACTTGGCGATTAATGTCGGAAGTGTCTCTGTCCCAAGTGCTGAGGACAGCTACCACCTCACCAGGAGGGTCGCTCTCCTTCACATTCCCTCGGTACACTTCGTGGGCAAAGACTGGTGCATTGTCGTTTATATCCGTCACTCTGACAGAGACCACAGCCGTGGACGAAAGAGAGAAGGCCTCTCCGAGGTCGGAGGCCACCACAGAGAAGGTGAAGGTGGGATCTGTCTCGTGATCCAGGTCCTTCAAGGTACTGATCCAGCCTGTGTTGCTGTCAATGTTGAAGGCTTCCATTACCTTTTCAGGCTGGGAATCCGAGTGCAGGGAATAAGTGACCTGCCCGTTGGCTCCCCAGTCCATGTCGATGGCTCTCACCTGTGTGAGTTTGGTGCCCACGGGCATCCCTTCCATTATGATCGTCTCGTAGCTGGAAGTTTCAAAGACTGGTTTGTTGTCATTCAAGTCCAGTACCTTGATATCTACATCCACAGTAAACACAATGTCTACCTTGTCCAGGGGTATAGTGGCTGCTACTTTAAAGTGGAATGTTGGGCTGACTTCATGATCGAGGCGTTTGTCAACCTTGATTGTGCCTGTTTCCTGCTCTATGATGAAGACACCCCCTTTGTTATTTTCTGGCCGTTCCCCATTGACTGTGCTGAACCTGACATTCTGACTGGGCAAGATCCTCAGGGTGTCCACCGTGCTCCCAATGGCTGTATCTTCTGAAACAGTGAAAGAATACTGAGACTGGGTGAATGAAGGCAAGAACGTTTCCGGGGGCAGGACATGAATATAGACAGGGATGAGGGAGTGCTTTACTGGAATGCCCCCGTCCACTGCTTTGACAAAGAATGACAGCACTGTACTTTTCAGCTGGTTAAAATTGCCCTTCGTGACCATCCAGCCATTGTCAGGATCGATTTCTAGGAGGTCAGCCACCGAGACCGAGGCCTCGCTATATAGAGAATAAGTAATCCTTGAATTTGCTCCATCATCTGGATCCATGGCTTGAACCTGAGTGACCAAGTGGCCCCTTCCAACGTCTGCTCTGACACTGGCTCTGTATTCCACCGTCATGAACTGGGGAGCATTGTCATTCTCATCCACAACGACCACTCTCACGGTGCAAAAGGTTGTTCTCCCTCCACCATCGAGGGCCCTCAAAAAAATACTAATGTCTCCCTCCAGAGGGTTTTCCCGGTCAAGCCTTTCTGTTGTGATGATTTGTCCATTGCTGTCTATGAGAAATCGATCCTTGGCAAAGTCGTTGATGATGGCATAGCTGATCTGCCCATATGGCCCAGGATCCCCATCGGTGGCTCGAACGTGAATGACCTTTGTCCCAGCGGCTGCATTCTCTCTCACCTCAGCTACGTAGGTGCTTTGGGAAAAGGCAGGGCTGTACAGGTTAGCCCCGAGTACCCTGATGTGCACCTGTGCAGTGCTAGTGAACAACCCATCAGACACTGACACATTGAGACTGTAGAGAGGCTCCATCCGCTGCTGCCGGTGGTTGGACAGGGTGATGACGCCGCTCTTGCTGTCCATCAGAAAGCTTGTCCGGTCATTCCCGGATAAAATGCTATATTCCAAGCGGTCAAAATCAGAGCTGTCTGCATCAGAGGCTTGAACGCAGGTTACAAAATGGCCCCGGGGGGCTAATTCACTCACATATGATTCATAAATGAGCTGATTAAAAACAGGAGGGTTGTCATTTATGTCTGAGATATAGATATGAACCAGGACCTCACTGCTCAGTGATGGGAAGCCGTTATCCATTGCTCGGACTTTCAAAATGCAGTGTTGCACTGACTCGTGGTCCAACATCCGCGCTGTCAGGATCAAGCCACTTGCGCTATCTATGTGAAAATAATCTGTGCTGTTGTAAGTATCCTGGACGATCTGATAATGTACCAATTTATTGTTTTCTGAGTCTGCATCAGTAGAGACAACTTGCAAAACAGGTGTCCCAATGAGAGAGGCTTCTGATAATGTTGTATTGTACGTGGGTTGATCGAAAATAGGGGGATTGTCATTTACATCATTAACCAGCAAATCAACAGTGACTTCAGCCCTGGCACCAGTAAGGGCATCACTGGCTCTTACTGTCAACTTATAAACAGAGGTGATTTCATAATCCAAAGGGGAAACGACTTTCAGGACCCCAGTGTCAAAGTCAATGTTAAACTGTTTATAAAGATCCCCATCAATAATGATATAAATGATGCCTTGGCCTTCTGGACTAGTGGCATTGATGCTTAGAATGGGGGTATCCATTCTGATGTCTTCATTGACCGATGCTGTATAAAAGGGCTTATCGAACACGGGCATTGCTTTGTTGACAATTGTGATGGGAAGTTCTACAGAGGTGGATAAAGAGGGTTTTCCACCATCTTTGGCTAGAACGGTGACTCCATACTCAATGTTGGACAAGTCAGAGTTGAATGCTTCTTTTAAAATAACATTCCCTGAATTAGGGTTAATCTCAAAGTGGCCATAATCATCCTGTAGGACATAGGTCACTTCTCCATTTGCACCTTTATCTTTGTCAATGGCTGTCACCTGGTAAATCAGAGTGCCAGGCTCAGCATCAACTTGCACAGCAGCATAGTAAGGGAGGCCCACAAAGACTGGAGAATTGTCATTGATGTCTTCAATGTTAACCCTGACCACCACTCTAGCCACACGCAGGTGGTCCAGCTCTCGGCTGGCTTCTACCACCAGCTCGTATAACTCTTGTTCTTCACGGTCAAAGGGGACTCCAGTGGTCTGAATGACCCCTGAGGTAGATTTTATCTTGAACTTATTTCCTGGGTTTAAGATGCTGTATTTTAAGGGCTCATTAAGGCGATTTCCAATGGCATTGACAATAGCAACTTTGGTTATGTTAGTGTTGTTCTCTGAGATCGAAGTCGAGTAAAAGTTTTGTGTAAAGTGGAGGCCGCTATCCATGGCTTCTTTAACCAGGATGGTGACCATGGACGTACTGTAGAACTTTCCATCGGAGACTTTAGCTATCAACATGTAGTGATCTTTGGAGAGGTTGTTGTTTTTTATGGTGAGCACTCCACTATTTGAGTCAATTAAGAAATGATCCAAGCTACCTTCCATTAGGCTATATGTCAGTTCTGGGGGCACCTCAGAGTCGGGATCCGTGGCACTAACTTTCAGAACTTCCACTCCAACATAGGTGGGTAGAAGTAAGACAGTCTCAAACACAGCCTGGGTGAAAACAGGTGGGTTATCATTCACATCCGTTACCTCTATATTGACTTCAACGGGACTCTCTGCCGTCAGCTGGGGGCTGCCACTATCTCTCACATGGACATGGAAATGGAAATGGGCAATAGTTTCATGGTCCAGGTTGGCAATTGTTCTGATTGCACCTGTACTGGAATCCACTGTGAAGAACTTCTTGGCCGTGGACTCCACAATCTGATACACCAGCAGAGCATTCCGGTTGCTGTCGGCATCAGTTGCTCGAATCACCAGTGGGCTGTTATCCAAGCTCCTGACAATGCTATTGACTGGGGCAGCCTCACTGAGGCTGCCCGAATATTGAGAAAAGAGAAAGACTGGGGCATTATCATTTTCATCAACAATCTGAATGTTGACTGTGGCATTGGAAGCCATTCCTGCCATGTTAGTGGCCTGAACGGTGAGCTGATAGGAGGAAGTATGCTCATAATCCAGTGCCTTCCGGGTGGTGATGACTCCAGAATATGGATTTATGGTGAAGATCCCATCAATGTTTCCATCTTTGACTTCATAAATGAGGGTAGATTGACTGATGGCAGCAATTAGAATGACTGATGTTCCAATATCAACATTTTCACTTACTTCTGCTTGGTAGTCTTTGTGAGTGAACTTGGGGTGAGAATTATCAGATATGGTAACAGAAATGCGCACAATTGCAGTGGCAGACATTGGCGGGGAACCCTGGTCTGTGACTTTGACCGACAGGACAAACTGACCCGTTGTCGTCATGTCTGGTTCTTTGGAAACGGTGATGATGCCCAGGACCGGTTCGATCTTAAATGTGTTCCCAGTGTTCCCTACAATACAGAGATAAATGGAGAAATGAGTCACACGTCATGTTTTGAAGATTAATTCTTCATCTAAGGGCTACTTAGCTGCAACATGGCAAGTCAAAAGCAATTACTTGTATTCGTTCCATCTCATTCTGAAACAGGATGAAAGACTTCTCTTTTAGGGGTATTCAAAAACAAACTGAAATGAGTTTTTCAGTAAAATTGTGAATTTCAGGTCAGTATTCTCTTAATCCACATTAATAACAACACCACCACAAGATTGTGTACAATGCCACTGTTCAAAACGGATTTTTGCCTAAAGGGCCATAGTCTGTGTTCCATGTTATGAGAAAGGTGGTTGTAGGAGCTGTTTCAGAATATTATACCATAGATTATTCCAAAAGATGAGCTTTGCTACATTTCACCCTATCAAAACAGACTTCACTCCAAACACTACTCTGGTGGTGGTGGTGGGGTCTTTTGTTCGGGTCTGAAGGATTCTTCCCAAGTCACTGTTTGCTCTGTAAGTTGTGAGGATATTTTCTGGCCACCCTCCTGTTGTTCACTCCCTCACACCCCAAAAGAGACACATGCATACACACACTTAAAACTAGACATAAAAATCACAAGGCAGTCCTTCCAATCTGTAACCATCCCATTCGCTAAGTACTGGAGAGGTTTCCGGTGAAGTAGTGAAGTGCTAATCATCTGAACCAGCCTTAAAACCCAAAACTGGAGGCATCGCCCTCCTGAAACAGAGGAACTGGCACCCCACCTTGATGTAGCTGGAATGGGAAGGGCTGTGAACCGTGACACCCCAGAAGTTTAGAGCCTCACTTCTTAAACATGCAGTGGTGTGAAAGCTGAGATTGCTGAAGATGAGGATAATTAGAGAGGAGTGGAGAAAGGGGAACAGGAGGCTTGAAAAATGTAAAGAACCTGGCTGAAAAGTAGTGGACAGTGTGAAGCGGAATCCTTCACCAAGTTGCTTTTTTGCTTCTCTCATCAGACTTTCTGATACTGCCCCAACAGCACACATGCTTGCCTGTCTAGATTCTTCGAAAACAGAGTTAAAAATCTTGGTCATTCAGTTATACCTGCATTTTTCTTTCTGCTTGAAGTACAGCAGTATGGTAGACATAGAGACAGTTTAAGTGTCATTATTATTAAGATAGGCTTCCACCCCAATAGGCACTTACTTAGATGTGTCTCTTGAAATGGGCAGCAAATACAGCTATATATATATACTTCTTATTGTACTTTTTCATTAAACTTTTCCATGTCTGAGAATAAAAAACTCCTGTTCCTATAAAGTCTGCTTATTTTTAAACAATTGATTAAATTTATTTTTTTTAAGATTTATTTATTTAGAGAGTGAGAGCATGAGCAGGGGAAGGAGCAGAGGAAGGGAGAGAGAGAGAGAGAGACTCTTCAAGCAGACTCCCTGCTGAGTGTGGAGCTCGATTCAGGGCTTGGTCCCAGGACCCTGAGATCATGACCTGAGCCAAAATCAATAGTTGGCTGCTTAACTGACTGAGCCAGCCAGGCTCCCTCAAGAATTAATTTAATAAAGAAGAAAAGAATTGGATTCCAGCCCCCAAATGTACTGAACAATGTCATCTTGGGTGTCAGTATGATTGTTTTTCCTTGCCACCTTAACACGAGCACTTTGTGAGGTCAACATGAAGTTCAATGATCTCATGAGTAAGCGTGCAAACTTTCAATAAATAATGGAATTGAGCATGAGTTCATCGTTTGATTCATAGATCCTCGCAAGGAGGCAGGAATCATTTCACATCAGCATTTCCGAGGAGGAAGATGTAGAGATTGTAGAGATAATGGGGGTCAACAGGCAATCTCAAGTGATAAATGCAAGAGAGTCAAGTGTCTCTGTGTTCTTTGATTGTGGAGTCCTGCTGTGGAGTCTCCAGCCAAGTCCTCCCTTGCTGCAGATTCAGCACGTTCCTTCATGCCCAGCAGGACATATATAGCAGGGACCAAGTGGAACCAGCTTCTGGTCTCGAGTAGAACTTCATAACCCTGTTGTCTCACAGCTGCTCACCTGCCTGTCACACCACTCTGGGTTGCTGTGCTTGTATAGTGGGTCGAAAGTGGGCTCTTGGCCTCTTCCCCTCTTCAACATACTCCCTGCCCATTTTCTTAGAATCTGCTTCCTGCTTATTCTCTCCAGCTTCCTTGAATCTTCGGAAACTAACGTCTGCTTATTTCCTTGGAATCTACAGCTTCTTGCAGACTTTTGGCAACTGAGCAAAAGCTGGGCTTATCTCTCATATCATGACTTATCTAGAACATAGCACAGTCTGGCACAAAGAAGGTTTTCAGTAAATATGTATTAAATGATTGAGAGGAGAGGTAGATCTAAAAAAAGATTTTTAGATTTCTATCTGTATGCTCCTTGGGATCCAAGAGGCCCCTGTTGTAACTCAGTCCTTAGTCCTTGTCGCTTCTGTTTCAGAGCCACTCATGAGCCATTGTGGCACCAAGGAGAAACCTGAACCAAATATAGGAACTGAAACTCCACACTCAAATATCCCCTCAGTTCTTTGGGCCCAAATAAGAGCTTCTATAGTTACTTCAGAGGCCAGGTAGGGGTTAGGAAGCATATGGCCCACCAGTAAGCAGAGGTTTGGAAGAGAACCTATGGAATACGTAGACTCTACACAACCACCTGTCCTTTGCTTCACAGTGTTGTGGCATCTGGGTCCTCCCTCTCTCCTACCAGGACCGGGGAAGGAACTGGCTTGGCCAGGAGCAGTCCAGGGCTTGTGGACATCTGTCTGTCCATGAAGGAGCCCCAGGACCACGTGTGACTTACAGTGCATCCACTGAAATCCTCATTAGCTTCTCACACAATCAGAGGTCATGTTTTTTGTTTGTTTTGTTTTGTTTTGTTTTGTTTGAGTCACCCATAAATCCTATGGGTTTCTGGAAATCCAACTTTTCTATAAAAAGATGTTTTCAGAAAATAACTTTTCTCTCTATTTTTAGTCAGCAGTTAAAGGAATGACAAAACCTCTGGTCTACCCACAGCACCGGCCACAGGGTGTGGCTGTGGAAAGATAAGGACAGCGGTCTTATCAGCAGGATGGGAAATGGCTCTCCTGTGACTCCTCAGAACTTCCCAATTGGTTTAGAAGTTATCTGCCTAGGTAGGACTGTGTAAGTAGTAGCCTTAATGACACACAGAAAGCAAGCAGACACCATAGACAATGCTTAGGAAATGCGAAGTAAAAAAACAGAAATCAAACTCCCTACCTAAATGAGCACAGTAATATGGAGCAATGTAGGTGCGTAGATGAATACTGGGAAAAGAAAAATACATGTAAGATTAGGAAAAAACTGTAGAAAGAGTCTAAAGAGTTCCCAGATGAGGCAACACTTAATGTGATGTTATTCAAATATTTGTGTTTTTAAAAAGAAGTTTCCCTATGTTATTTGTGGAACTAGAGGAATAAGGATTATGTAATTAAATAATTAAAATTTTCTGTGGTAAACAACAGATGCCAAACAGCATTTAAAAAAAATACTGGTCAGGGTTTAGGTTAGAAGAAAATTCCATAAATATCTAGAAAGGAAACAGGTGAAGTTGCTCAGGGCACCTGGCTGTTATGAACTAATCTTTTTTATTTCTTTATCTTATTATTATTATTATTATTATTATTATTATTATTATTATTATTTTGTATAGAGCTGAACTTCGACTCCGATAAAATGTGGGTGCCTAATACAGGAAATGGTTTTAGATTATCATTTGTTGCAGTGGCTTTTGTATAAAGAAGATGGTTGGCTTTTCTTTCTCTAATATTTTTTAGTCCCAAACTGTCATTCTAGCATTCATATTTTAATTCAACCACTCGCAAAAATGCTCCACATTTAAATCATGGGAAAGAGGCCTTTCGAGTGCTGGCATAAAAGGAGACAGCATTTGGCATTATGCACGACAGACATAATGTTGCAGAACATTTTGGAAATATGTGGCTTGAACATTCAAAAAAAGACCAAAGAGGGGAAGGGAAAATACAGCAGATAAGGGATATTTGTAGTTGTTAGGTTCACAGTCCTATCCCTCGCTTGGATAATCATCTCTTCTGTCGTAAATGTTTTGTTCCTGTCCATCCTCAAACCATCAGGGAAGTACGGTCTCGCCTTATAGATGTCAAAATTGATTTGAAAAATCTCAAGTTTAACAGAATGTGAGCCTGCATGAATTTATCTGTCTGCTTAAGCAGGCAGTTCAGTATCTCCCACCGAGACATGCAGGATTCAATTTACAGAACAGCCTGGCAGCCCTCAGGGGATGGGAGACTTTGGTTATTTTCGTCTGAGGCCATGGCTTGTTGACCCATCGGTAAAAGCCACTGAGTTTACCACGCATGTCTTCTCTCTCCTCCGTTCCAGAAAAATCCGAGACCACCACCGTCAAAGAGAACTCTTTCCTCACCGTCAGTGCTGGAAAACTGTATCCCCAAAATGCCAAGAACTTTACAGAAACATCATCACGCAACTAGGGCAGTGTCTTGGCCACACAATGCTTTTGGAGCCGTTCCAGGGTTAACTATGTGAATTTCACATGGTGATAAACACTGCTGAGGGTCAAAGGCCATGCATTATGTTGCAATCTGTGCAATAGCTCTCACCTGCTTCTATGGTATATATGAGTTCTGCATTTTCCCCTTTGTCTTTGTCCAGAGCCGTCACTTGCAGAACAGCTGATCCCAGAGCAGCAGATTCAAACACAGATGCTTCATACAGTGGGTTGGTAAAACAAGGACTGTGATCATTAGCATCTTCCACATTCACAATGACTCGGGCCAAGTTTCTTCGATAAGGAAACTCCTGATCTCTGACCTTTAGGCAAAATACAAGAAGCAGTAGGACTAAAATCTCAAGTTTCAGGGAACTCACATGGCTATGTCTGTGGCAAATAGAAAATGAGGTGACTCACACAAAGTGCTTGATGTGGTCCCAGGGACGGGGTAGGGGTTCAGTAAGTGACGGGGCTATGGCGGAAGGGCACTAATGGAGCACAGACTGAGAGTCGGGACCACACCCATTTTACTGCTCAGCATGACAACTGGCCCATGGTGTGTGTTCAGACCGTGTTCCTGGAGCTGCCTGCCTGGCCATCAGGAACACAGCACTTTCCTCTGAACCACCGCCCACAGCCGCTCCCCCCTCATTTGTGTATCTAGCTGCTAATGGAATGGCGGATGGGCGCTCTTCTGAAGGGGATGCTTTAGAACGTTCTGTGAAAGAATTCATAAATGCAAAGCAGGCGTTGCCCTCTATTCATTCATTCAAAAAACATTTATTGCCACCTATTATCTGTCAAGTCCTGGCTTCGCTCTGGGGCTTCAGCAGTGATTCAGATCTGGTCCTTGCCCTCCAGATGCCAACAGATGAGTGGGGGAGAGACACAAGCAAATAGGTAAGAGGCCTGGTGGTGAGTGCCGAAATGGGAGGGAGTCCTAAGGAGCAGCTAACCCTGCACTCAGCTTCTTGGAAGAGGTAAAAAAAAAATAAGCAGAAATGGTCAAAGGGTGTCTGGGCAGCGTGTTTCAGGCAAGGAGACCTTCCTAAGGCCAAGGCCCAGGAATGAGAGAGAACCCTGATTCCCAGGAAGATGAACCAACCTTAGTTTCTAAAATGCCAGACCCCTCCTTGTGACTTCACCGAGCAACCTGGCTTGACTGCTTTAAAGTTTCCCCTGGTTTGCATATGCCAGAAGCTTGTAAATAATCAATTCTTTAACCCTCACCGCGTGATTTTGCCATAATTTTATGTAGCGCTAATCAAATGTGTGCTTCGCATTTGTTTGTTAGACTCCATAACTCCAGAGAGATGTGGAGAAATTAGAAAGCAGACCGAGGAGAGCCATCAAAGGGAAAGAGCTTTTCAGAAATAGTACCTAGAAGGAATGAGCAAAAGGACTAAAATGGCTTAGCTTGGAGAAAGGCAGCCTACAGGACATGTTTGCTCTAAATTATCCATTACAGCCATGATGAATGATACAAGGTGACCAAACTGAATTTTGAGTTTGTTAAGGAAAGAATGAAGAGAAATGACTTGAGTCATGAGAATGGAGTTAGTCCTTGGTATAAAGTATCTGCCCCTGAATAAAACTCATGCAAAAACAACAGGGTGAACGTGCTCAATCCTCCCACCTGTAGAGTGGCCTGCCACACCCAGGGACCAAGATGAACTCTGTATTTTGGGAATATTGAGACCTAGGTCTGTTCCAGTGGAATGTCCAAGGGTACAGGAACTTTTGTCTCTTTCACATCCCCAGGGCCTAGAATGGTGCTTGGCACCCAGTAGGTGCTGGAGAAATATCTGTTGAATGAATGAGGGTGGATCTGATTGTCCCCATGAGTCCCTCTTGCTCCCTCCACCTGGGGCAGGGGGAGGGGGGTTTCAGCTGGAAACTGCCAAGGGCATGGCCCTGGAGCTTCCCCTGGCCCAGGAGGTTTCCGGACTTTGGAAGGAGGAAGAGTGTGCTTAGCGGAACATCACTTTCTGCTGCTAGGAAACTGGTAGCACCTTAGTGTGTTTTAAAAGCAATCGGTACCCAAGATTTAGTCTGTGTCTCAAGGAACTCAGAGGTTCTGTTAAGGAAGGGCTGTGCAATTGCCCCCAGGTTTCTTGGGTGGTCAAAGGGACAGATTTTAGGCCATAAACTAATCAAGGATGTTTCTTATGAATCCCTACTTCCCAATTATGTGAGCTAGGAAAATTCCACTTTAAAATTAAAGCATCTTCCACATAATCTGGGGGTCCCATGAACCCAAATTCAGACTTAATGAACACTCTCCACAGGCTTTTGTGTGTTTTGAGATCTGTTTTGGGTGGCATATTTACAACTAGGTCCAACACCAGTGCAGTAAGTAATAAATCAGTCCTTTAAATGCTTTCAAGGACAGCACTGCATATTTTGAGTAAATGATTACCCTTGTGATTAACTTCTCAAGGAACTTCTTTTAAACTTTTCCACAGAATCTTCTGGATGCGAACCAATATCATAGCCTGGGAGATTTACCAAAACATGGCCTGTTCCTTCCCTTCCAAGTCAGCCTGTCAGCAGCCACTGTCTGGAGAACTCATCTACTATTTGAGTCTGGCAAAAACATCTGGTCACCCTGGAAGAGTAGCCATTTTCCTCAGGGAAATAAAAAGGCAGAGACGAAGGCAACCCTGCTGTGAGAAGACCAAATTCACTCCTACTCACAACATTTAAGGGCCCTGTACTTCTGAAGACCAAGGGTCACAGACTGTGTTAGGAGAGTACATTAGCAGTGTGGTCCTACCATGATGTTGAGGATATGCTTGTCCTGGGCCTCGTGGTCCAGCCTCTCGGCAGTGTAGAGCACGCCAGTGCTGGGGTCAATCCGGAATTTCCTCATGCTGGCGGAGTCGATGCTACTGTGGACAGTGTAGCTCAGTTTGTGCTTCTCATCTCTATCTGTGGCTTCAATCTGCAAGATCTCTGTATCTGGAAGCACGTCCTCGGAGATTGTGACATCGTAATTCGGCTGAGAGAATTCTGGGCCATTATCATTATTATCCAGCACTCTGATAAATACCTATAGTTAAAAGAAGACAAGAATGATGGCGAATGCCAATTCACACATTGCTAATAAAGAGGCCCCCTCCCTCTTTCCTTCCTCCATGTCCTTGGAGCCCAGCTTCCCGTAGTAGCTATCTCAATATGTAGGAAGATCGTGTATGAAAACACTCCGTAATTAGAAGCTGACAATAAACCAGTAGTTCATGTTAGCAGGAACATAAACTGTGAGCTAATCAATATTCTCACTATTAATTGAACAGCTGAGACAGCCCCCTGGGAGTGATAATGCCACAGGACTATCTGAGGCATAATGTAAGAGATCACAAGGTGACCTTAGTTTGATCCATTTCCATTATCTTAAGTTCTGTTATGAGCTCCTTCGAGTGGGTGCAACGTGGAAACAGTGATGGGATGGGAAGAGTAACAAAGAGGCAGAGGAAGGGGAGGCATGAACACAGGTGTGGTTTTCTCAGAGCAATCAGAGCTCAACTGCAGGGACCCCACACAGTGGCTCTTCTTTAGATGGGAGACGTCTGGTGAAGAACATGGTACTGAAGATGGCAAAAACATGGCGTTCCCAAGTTGTTTTCTTTTTTTAAAGATTTTATTTATTTATCTGACAGAGAGAGAAAGAGAGAGCGAGCACAACCAGGAGGAGAGGGAGAGGGAGAAGCAGGCTCCATCCCAGGACCGTGGGGTCATGACCTGAGCTGAAGGCAGACGCTTAACTGACTGAGTCACCCAGAGGCCCAAGTTGTTTATATAAAGGCAAAAATGCCTTTTATATAAAGGCATTTTCTTTCTTTCTTTCTTTCTTTCTTTCTTTCTTTCTTTCTTTCTTTCTTTCTTTCTTTCTTTCTTTCTTCCTTCCTTCCTTCCTTCCTTCCTTCCTTCCTCTCTCCCTCCCTCCCTCTCTCTCTATCTTTTTTCTTTCTCTCTCTCTCTCTCTTTCTTTCTTCCAAGATTCTATTTATTTATTTGACAGAGAGCGAGAGAGAGTACAAGCAGGGGGAGCAGCAGAGGCAGAGGGAGAAGGAAGAGCGGGAAGCCCAATGCAGGACTCGATCCCAGGACCCCGAGATCATGACCTGAGCTGAAGGCAGACGAGCCTTCCCTGACTGAGCCACCCAGGTGCCCAAGGCATTTTCTTATAAAATATTTCAGGCAGATATAAATAAGTAATAGTAATAAAATAGCCAAATCATAGGTTAATGAACACTCACATATTCATATCTCAGGTTTGACAGTGATCAATTTATAGCTAATCTTGTTTTATATACGTAGCCATTCATCCCCATCTACTCCCCATTTTAGTTCGAAGCAAATCCCATCATTTCAGTATGTATCTCTAAAAGATAGGAACCCTTACAATAAACACACACATACACACACACACACACACACATTATTGCACCTAAACAAAGAAAACAATAATTCCTTAATATGAAGTATTCAGGGTGTTCATATTTCTGTAATTTTTTAGGGTATTATGTATGTTTATAAAAAGAAACATATTTTAAAAAATCAGGACATGCAAATAAGGTCCAAACATTACATTTGGTTGGTATGTCCTTTAATTATCTTTTAATTTATAGGTTCTCCTTCTGTCTCCTTTTTTATGCAATTAAACAGCAATTTTTATGCTGTTGCTGCTGGTGGTAAACAAACTGTACCATTTCCTCTTTAGATTCCACAGCCTAAATTTTGCTCATTCCTTCCCCTTTTGTTCTCTATGTCACTTTGTCCCTGTATTTCTTATAAATTGCTAGGAGACTTGATAAGATTCACATTCAATTTCCTTTTTCTTCCTTTTTTTTTTGACCCAAAAATATTTCTAATGGGTGAGATATATATCAGCTGGATACATATAATATATATAATAGCATAATATATATTATATATATGTATATATATAATATCTAGTTCTCACCCTTGTTATGTGGTATTAGCAATCACTGATGATCATTACATAGATAACATTTATTCATTAAAAATATGAAATGGTAATGTTTTAATTCTATGATTTATTCCTCATTTGTCAGCTAGAGTAGTCCTAAAAAGAAACTTCTCTCCAATTATGAGGTTAGTCTGAAAGACAAATCATGTAGTAAAGTCATAACTAATATTTCATTCTTTCTCTTTATTTACTATTTCAAAATAACAAGTTGGTTCTCCAGCTCCTTCTAAAGTTTTTTTTTTTCAAGCATCGGTATGAGCTCATAAATTTAATCACAGATGATGTATTTCTGTCCATTGCAGGTACTATACTTACTGATGCACAAATGGCCCCTCCTTGGCCAGTGGGAGCCTCTTCAAGTTGGCTCTTGAGATCTTTTGACACAATTCTTAGTCTTTGATAGCTTCTTTGCTTTCTAATAATTGCTACTGGTGACTTTTTCCAGGGTCACTTTGTACACTTTCTGAACCAGTGTTATATTATCCATTTCTCTCTACAAAAAACATTGATTTCTTTTTCATTATAAAATGGTGCTAGGAATGATCATGGCTATTGGATTTGCTGTTGTGTTTAGCTTTTTTTCAGTGGACGGTCAGCAAAGGTTTTTTGTTGTTAATAATCATTTCATGAGTTCATACTGACACTTCCAATTCAAAATTAGGGCATCATGTTTTTTACTTAATCTTGTTCTTTTTATATTTGTATCCCTTGCTGAAACCCCATGCTGAAATTTCTCATGCTCAATGACATCATCACAATTATTCACTGTTTTATATGAAATACATGCACACGATTCTCAGAATTACAATACAATATTGGTATTGCAATTATGTTACAACTATGATCATTCAAAAGCAATTTAATATTATTTTCAGTTCTTTGGGTCCTTGAGATTCATCCCACTGGAATATACGGTCACATTGGTAGGTTTAAAGTCACAGAAGAGTTCCTCTCTGTGTAGCTATGCCACCAACAATAGAAGTTCATTTGCTTCCATTTACTTTCAAATTTCAAACTTGTTTTAACAATGAATTTTGTTTCACATTATATGTAAAAGTACCAATATCAAATTTACAAAAATGGTACAATTAAAGTAGCTTAGCTTCTATCTTTTCCCCCTTCATCCTATTCCCTTTTTTCTTACAGGTAATGATTATTTTTTTTAGACTTAATTATTTATTTGAGAGTTAGAGACAGAGAAAGGGTGGGAGGGGGGCAGGGGCAGAGGGAGAGAGAATCTCAAGCAGACTCTGCACTGAGCCTGGAGCCCCATATAGGGCTCGAGCTCATGACCCTGAGATCATGACCGGAGCCAAAACCAAGAGTCGGTTGCTTAATTGAGTGGTCACCCAGGCAATGATTTTTTTTAAAGATTAATGTTGCATTTTCCCATCTCTTTTGTTAATATAAGCATACTGTATTCAATTCCCCAACCCCGGACCCCCCACCCCCCAATGACATGCCACGTCACTTAATGTCATATCAATGATTCTCAGTTGAGGATGGCTTTGTCCCTAAGGGGATATTTGGCAATATCTGGAGATATTTTTCATTGTCACAACTGGGAGTTGGGGTGTTCCTGGAATCTAAGTGGGTAGGGGGCAGGGATACTGCTAAACATCCTACAATGTATAGGATTGTCCCTCACAACAAAGAACTATCTGAACTGAAACATCAATAGTGTCACTGTTGAGAAACTGCATTATCGTATTCTGAAGACCAACCCATGACTGCACAGAGATACTCTTTCAATGGGTAGGTGGTTCACAGTTTAGTCAACCATTCCTCTATTGATGTTCATGTAAGGTGCTTCCAATTTTCACTCATAGAAAGAAAGAGCAAAGATAAGCCTTGGGTCCAGGTCTTTTTATATTATATTTGGGTCCCTAGAATTCCGAGTGTGGGATCAAAGGATAAGTGCTTGTATAGTTTTGTTAGTTATTTCCATATTCCTCTTCCCAAAAGTTTTATTAATTTGTATTCCCATAGCAATATATAAGAATATCTGTTTTCCATAGCTTTGCCAACAGAGTATGTACGCAAACTTTTGTATTTTTTGCCAATCTGATAGATTAAAAAATAGCATTTCAGTGTACTTATAATTTATTTCGCTTATTATGAGGATGAGCATCATTTCATATGTTTAAGAACCATTTGCATTTCTTTTTCTGTGAAAATTATTTATATCAGCTCATTCTTTTATGGGTTAGATGGCCTTTTCCATCTTTATTTTTGGAAGCATGGTGATATTAATTGCAAATATGTTTTCAATTTTGTCATTTATTTTGTTATGGTGATTTTTGGGGGGGGCATGGAAAGGCTTTTATTTTTATCTTCATGGAATTGAACACTTTGATCTTTTCCCTTAATATTTCTGAACACTGAGTCATAGCTTAGAACATTTTCTACACTGCCAGGTTATAGGTGAATACACTCATTTTTAAAAAATAGCATTTGCATGTTTCCTTTTCTTACATTTACATCTCTACTCCGTTTGGAATTTTTCCTATATCATGTGAGGAATGGATCTAGTTTTATTTTTTTCCACATGGCTTTCCCTTTATTTTAATGTCACTTTTAACAAGACCATCAATTCCTGCTGATTTGAGAGGCTTTTATTGTATGCTGAAGTTACATATGCAAATGGTATATTTCTGGATTTTCTATTGTGTTTCATTGGTTTGTTTGTCTTTTCATATGTCAACATAAAAATGTTTCAATTACAAAAGCTTTACAGTATGTCTTAATTGGAAAAGTTAGGCCTTTTCTTTGTTCTTTTTAAGGGTTTTCCAGGCTATCCTTGCTTGTTGTTCTTCAAAATGAATTTTATGATCGACTGGTATAGCACTTGACAAAAAATTGATAGTGTTTTAAATTGCATTATGGCAAAAGGATAATTTAACTCTAGGAGAACTGATCCTTTATGATGGAGTCTTCCTATCCAAGGACATAGTTTGTATTTTTTCATTTGATCTACGGTTTCATTTTTCAGAGATGTTTTAGTTTTCCTCAAATAGGTTTTTTTTTTTTTTAAGATTTATTTATTTATTTGTGAGAAAGCCAGGGAGCATGTGTGCAGGGGGAGGGGCAGAGGGAGAAGAGGAGGGAGAGCCTCTCCAGCCAAAAGCCAGTATAAGTCATGCCTGAATGAAGCTCGTTGAACACACATATTTTCTCTGCAAGGCACATCATGTCCTTCTTGCACTTGGGAACACTAGGTTGCACTTCAGTACTATATTTTGGGGTCTTTCACACCATGAGATTACCAATAAAGAATACAAAAATGCAAAATAATGTAGCACTAAATAGATTGTAAACAGGACACGTGTACATAGTACGAGAGTTGAGACAAGAAGGCGGAGCATCACCTTATTCAACAGTAGCAGGGAAAATATTTTGCTGTTCTGCACATGTCAGGGAATGAACACAAGGGTGACGAGAACATTGATTTCGGGATTATAGATACATTTCAGAGACCATCAATGTATACTCAGCATCTAGCTCAGGGCTGGACACTTTGCAGGCACTCGATAAATGTCATAGTTAAATATTAGGTACCTTGGTATACAGGGTTTAGACATAAGTGATACCACAGATTTTATTCTCTGAGGCCATGATCCAGGTAAAATGATTATAAAGAAGATGATAATGATGATAATATTAATAGTATAATTTAACAATAAAAATGACAATAATAAAACTATTAGACATTGTAGTAATAATAGCAGCAACTAATCAATGATGATATATTCCCTTATATTTTTATAGTACTTAAAAAAAGCTCCTTTATTTTTGTTGAGTTTTCTCGAATTTGGGGACCATCTTAATTATTAAAAGCACCGAGGGGTGCCTGGGTGGCTCAGTCATTTAAGAGTCCGACCATTGATTTTGGTTGGTTGTGGGATATAGTCCCATATCTGGCTCTGTGGTGGGCATGAGGCCTGCTTGGGATTCTCTCTCCCTCTCCATCTGCCCCACCCCCGCCTCCGGTTCTTACGTGGGTGTGCAAGGACTCTCTCTGTCAAAAACAAAACAAAACAAAACAAAAACAAAAACAAAACCACCCAAACTCATATATCTAAAATGCACAAACCCCAGGGAGTCCATGTTGAAGGATTACATTTGTTTTACCTTTTTCTTTATAAATCTTATTAACACAAATTGCTTTATCTCACCTATTTGCACTGGCTAATACTTATAGCACAATGTTAAATAGTAGTGAAGATGGTCACCTTCTTTCTTTTCTTATTACTGACTAGTGGGAAAACTTTTACCAATTTTCCTTTAAGTAATATGCAGGCATTTGGCTGCATTCTAGAAAATTATTTACTTTTTAAAATAAACATGGTCAGACCATGGCTCTTCCTGTAAGTTGCTGCACGGTCACTCACTTTGGTGCATATGAGCTTTTCTGAGGAAGAGAAAAGGGTAGTGCTATGACCTCTCTGTCAGGAAGACATGCCCAAAGAGAGAGTCCGACAGGGAACAAGATTTGCCTGGAGTTTATGGTAAAAAAAAAAGGGGGGGGGCTGAGAAGTGTTCCTGTGAGTTTTAGGTATTGTTTTTAATCTTCACTGTGTTTGGAAGTCATACTAGATTCTTTGATTGCCAATTCTTCCTTTTAAAAAGTTTGAGTTAACTTAGTCAAGATGCTAAAATATTTGTGTTCACAGAAGCAGTTATATTAACGGGATAGAAAAGCCTTTCCAGCCAGCAAGGCTGCCCTGACCTTCACGAAGTTTCTAAGTTGATGTGCTCCTGAAAAGCTTGCCTCTTTCTGCTTGCTTTGTCTTGAGCCTAATCTACAGTCAGAACAAGTGTTTCTCTGTCAAAGACTTCCTTTTCCTCATTTGCTTTTTATTTCCCACAGTTGGGGCCATTTGTGAGCTCCTGAACTAACAAACAAAGCAAAGTAACTCTCAAAGACGTTGTGCTCAAAATGGTAATTGAAAGGCCTACGGAAGTACAATGGAATCAAAGCGGGAGGAAACCTGAATGTAGGAAGTCTCTTCAGAGTTGGATTCAATGCTGCTCCCCACAAACACTTGGGGTTTTGCAGGCTCATCGAAGCTAAGTTTGGGAAGATGCCAAGCCTGGCTTTCCAAAGGCTCATGGAATGAAGTACCCATGGGGCGTGTTAGAGGGTAAGGCCTCCGTCTTTTATGAGAACCAATTAAGTCCTAAATTACTGAGACTCTGTTCTGCCTCTCTTGGCATTTTGAAACCATACTTAAAATATTCTATGGTTGTGATGTCAAGGGTAGTGCCCTTTGTAATCTCCCCAGGCTTACAAGTTTTGTCTTTGAAAGTGTAAGTAGAAAAAATCATGTTGGTATGTGTTTGTTTAACAACGTATCAATCCATATCATATATGTTTCTTAAACTTTATGGTCTTCAGTGTATCAATGGGAAAAATGAGAATCAGAGAAGTCAAGAGGTGTGGCCAAAGTACCAATGGCAAGACCAGACTTAAACTTGGTCATATGGAGCCAAATTCGACACTCATTCCATTATACCATTTCCATATGCCCTTAAATTATATACACGCTAATTATAAATGCACTTGACATGTATGCGAACAATTACATGTGCAAATGTTATATGCTGTGCTATACAGAAATCCTGACACAAGAGATAATTGACACGACCGTTGTCATTTTGGGAACATTAATCATAGGATTATTCTAAAAGAAAGTTCCCTGCTGCCTTTAAAATTGGAATCCATTTTCCAAAATTGATTTACTTGTTAGTTGTTAGGCACAATCTATGACATAGAGTGAACTTTTATTGTCTTTATTTTTTTAACAGAAATTCCCCCTTTAGAGTTGGTCTGCTGCCTTATTTTATGTCTATATAATTGTACTAGTTCCAGTATTTCCCTAACGTAAATGTACAAGGAGGCTTGTGGCTACTTCCTTTCTCACCAACTAAGAGGGAGATGACACTAAAGAAGAGAAATAAGGGGTGCCTGGGTGGCTCAGTTGGTTAAGCAGCTGCCTTCGGCTCAGGCTGTGATTCCAGTGTCCTGGGATCCAGCCCTGCATGTGGCTCCCCTCTCAGCGGGGAGCCTGCTGCTCTCTCTCTCTCCCTCTGCCTGCCACTCTGCTCACTTGTGCTCTCTCCCTATCACTCTGTCAAATAAATAAATAAAATCTTTAAAAAAAAAAAGAAGAGAAATGAAAACACTTGACAAAGGATGTATCCCTTGGGAATTCCTTCATCTAGGAAATCACGGAGCAGCTTTGGGAAAGGGATTCTTTCCTACCCTCACTGGCCTTCAAGCAGATGCAAGGTAGGGGGAAAGGATAAGACAGTCTAAGTCTTCAAGACAAAGTCTGCTTTTTGAGGAAGGAGGCCAGCTGGGAACTCCCAACACATCCCTTACAGACAAAAGAATGGAATCCTCATGTCTGTGGAGGGCAAGGCTAACCCGAGGAACGCTAACCAGGCTAACCAAGGCTAACCAAGGCTAACCAGGCTAACCAATGCTAATGGGGGCCTAACCAGCCCCCATGCATATGCTCTTTGGCAGAAAACCTCTGTGGCTCATTAACTCAATTAACTGCTTTTGTGGGGCTGAAGAACTTTGGAGATTATCTGAAAGAGATATTTAATCTCAGGTTTGGCTGTGGAACATACAAATACAGGCTGATTTTCATATCTTTATAAATCAAAGCAAGACTTGAATAAGAAAAGCATATTAAAATCACAAAAGCATATATCACAAGCCCCTGAATCAAATCAATGTAATTTTTAGATTATTATTTGGATGGGAATATCTCTGCTGTCTTTCATGAATAACAATGAAAGGCACACACACAATATTTTATAGTTATCAGGTATATTATTCCAATTTTAAGTTGAGGATGAGACTAATAATAAAAGCCGCGTGTGTCCAATACATCACAGATCTTAAGATATCTCAAAAAATCTTATTTTATTCTGATAATAACCCATGAAGTATGGAAGGTGTTATCCCATTCTACAGAATAAGTTGAGTCTCACAGAGACAGAGCTACCTTTCATGGTAACACAGACAGGAACCGGTTCAGTGCTGACTTGAACTTGGGTCACCTGATTCAAGGTAAGTGCTCTTTCCTTTACACCAGATGCTTTCCCTAATGAAGCATATATTCTGCATATACAGACATGTAGGGAAAAGTTTCTGAAATCTAATTCTGCGAAAGAAAAAGTGGGTTTGGACCTTTTTCCTGTGTACACCCAGGATAGCATCCAGCCCATCTGTGTGCCAAATTCTCACTAGAAAAGTAAGTATAGTGATAATACTTGATTTAACTATTCCCAGTAAGACTGGAAAATAAAACAAGAAAGAAGCTTGGTTAAGTCTCATTATGCAAATATCAGGCATTATATATTCCTATATATTTCTATCCATCAGTCCTTTGGAAGAGCCGTGTTCTGCCTTTATTTAAATTTGCTATGAAGACGCAGTAGCTCAAATGGGTTTGATAGATTTATGGGGAAAGTTGTTAAAATCTGTACTTTCTCATCCTTGGTAATGTGTGTCCTTGTGGCCCATAAACTCATCCAGCTGAGCAGAAGCTCTAAGGAGATTGGGGTATTTTGCTCCCTCCCAGCATGGCTGGGCGGCTATGAGACGTTCTACTAGCCACAGGTAGTACTATGATCCCCAGGGAGCAATTTTAACAAGTGTCCCCCTCTTAACCAGTGGAGCCAGGTGGGTTTCTCTTCCTGCCTTAGAACAGGTAGCAAAGATTTGCCCTTGCTTTTGAGAGGTGGCACAGGGCAGTGGTTGAGAGAGAAGGTTCTGGAATCCAGCTACCTACCTCTGAACGCTCTGAACCCTGAACTCAAGTTACATAACCTTGCTCTGCCTCAATTTCCTTTTCTGCAAAATGAAGATGAAACCAGTTTCCTATTTCTAATGTAACAAATGACCACAAACCTGGTTTAAAACAACAGCCATTTGTTACCGCCTAGCTCCGTAAGTCAGAAGTTTGAGTACAGGGTGGCTCTACATAAGAGTCTCACGAAGCCCAAATCAAGATGTCAGTGGGGATGTGTTCCTTTTGGGAAGTTCTGGGGGTGAGTCAGCTCCAGGTTCATTCAGGTTGTTAGCCGAATTGAGTTCCTTGAGGGGAGAGGCCTGAGGTGCCCGTTTCCTTGTGGGCTGTCACCTGAAGTCCCTTTCAGCCCCTCAAGGCTACCTGCATTCCATGCCAACGCCATAGTTGCATTCCTTCCTCCGTACCTGAACTACTGATGAGGTTTCAAATCATCTCGCATTTGGAATCTCTGACACCCCCCTTCGCTGCCACTCTTCCTATGCCAGCTGGAGAAAGTCATCTTATGTGCTCATTTAGTACATCTGAATCTTTAGAACTCGAAATCCATGGAAACTTTTTACATTCTGTACTCATGTTAGGGAATCTCAGTAAGGAAAAGGATGTTTATTTGCCACCAGGAATTGTAGCTCTGAGGCACAAGAATCCTACAAGTTGGGACAACAGAACAAAAAGGAAAATGAAGGGAGGGTTTTCATGTAGACACAGGGATCCCCGAGTCTCTGATATATGTGACATTTGTGAAGTGAAATTCAACATGTTGTTTCTGGCTGCCTTGAAGCCCTTGTCATAGATGTTTTATGATTCCAAAGGAACAAAGGAGAGAAAAGTTCCCAAAGGAAAACTGAACAGGTGTTTTGGGCTACGACACATTTATTTAGTCATATGGTGAAGGGTATCTGTTTGATGGTGGAATCATGAAGTTGCCTAGGGTCATGGGTTGGAGCGTGCTTTAGTGATTTCTAAAAGAAATCTAGAATGCCTTTTCTTTACCAAAACATGTTTTTGTAATAAAGTCCTTGATGCTGAGGGCTTTGACTAATTGAGAGAACCATTTCTGTCTTTATTACCAGAGGAGCTGTGGCAAGTGTGAGCAGAGGCCTGGATTGACAGAGGCTGGGCGGGGAGTGGGTTGGTCTTCAGGCCCGAACACAGCCTTATGGACAGAGTCATGGTTTTCTGGTGGTAATAATGATGACACACAAGTTTATACTTTGGAAATGGTTAGTGCTCACTTCTTGAGACGCTCATGGCCCTGGAGACACAGAGTGACTTGGATGCTTTTGACAAGAAAATCTCTTGCTATCCTTCATTAACCTACTTAGCTTGGCCTTGCCAAAGGAAACCTCCAAGTTCACCCCCATTCTCCCACTTTCCTATCTGCTCTGGAGATAAGTCTAACCGTATGCTAGTCTGAACTAAAAAGCAGCCAAAACAGGACTTGAACAATGTGTACATTCAAAGTCTGATAATATATGCTTCCAAGTTAACTTTTAAAGTGTGGATATCAGTCATCCGGTTTTAAAACTCTGAATCAGTGTGACCTCAGGCATCCAGCATAGCTCCTAGCACATGGTATGAGCCCAAGAAATACTTGTGGAATACATGTTGTTCAGTGATTTCTCATCTGGTCCTAATAAAAGTCTAAAAGAAAAGTTTCATTGATAATTTTTTTTTTCAGTTAACACGAATCAGTTGTGTGCTTTGAAGATCTAGCATATTCACCATGTAGACCGTGCTAACTATGTTCCACCTACCATTCGCTCACTCATTGTAAACATATTTCACGTGTATCTATAACATTCTGGGCACACACCAACTTACCGTTTCATTCAATTGTTATAAAACCCTGGAGAAAAGTATGGGAATGAATATGGCTCCATGCTCTATTTGTATTTTACTCAAATCCATCTTATATTTTTAAATGGTGCTAAAAAGTTGAAGTTGGTTATGCTAAGAACTGGCCAACTCCAAAAGTAAATAGGCGATAAAGACTTAACAAAACTGCTAGCGGGTTGTTTTGTATTAGTCTTTGGGGTTTGCTTTTAGATCATGTGAGTCCCATAGGTTTGCTACCATGCTGTCCTTTCTAGGACTCTGTATTTTAGTCTTGAAAACCCCCTGAAGCTGTACAGATTTAAATAGGGCAGCCATATAATTTATTGTCCCAACTGGGGTAATTTTAAGAGTGTACGGGATAATTATTAATATTTTCACCAGTGCAACAGGTGCAACAGGTGTCAGTGGGCCTCTCGCAGGTAGTTAGGGCTGTACAGTGATCCTAGGAGAGGGCACAGATTGAAGGATCGGGAGCCATCACACACTGGCTGGCATGTCTCGTGCGCACGATGGCCCCCTTCTGGGTTTCAGTTTATTTGAATGAAAAATAAAAGGTAAACTAAACAAAGGCAAAATTAAAGAAGTAAAAGTAGGAACAAACCCTACTGTTTCTTTAAAATCCCACCATTTTATGATTACACGCAGCCTCAAAGGAGAAAGTCTCATCGTATTTTTGAAACCACTTCAAACTAAGGGGCAGCACATGAAACAATCCCCCTCTTGCCTTTTTCAACTTACAGAGTTACAAGAGCTTACATCATGTTTTAAACAAATCCACACTTGCTAACTTTGGGGTTGGCAACAATTTTATCTTCATGTCCTGAAGCATTGCATTAGGCTGAGCAGGAAAAAGGACTGTGATTGATGAGTGATGGCTTCTGGAGTGGTGAGAGCAGGAGAGAGAAGTAGGGAGAATGGAAGGGGTATAGGACAGGCTTGTGTGCCAGTCCTAATATAGAAAACAAAAAAAGCTTCTTGTATTTGGGGTAAATCTGCCCCATATTGATATCTAACACTATATTACTCTCACCCAGAGACTGTCTCCTCATCCTTGCTCTCAATGCCCTTTCATCAACACTCACATGCCGAAGTCCAAGCAGTGGTCCTCACCCCTGGCTGCTTGTTAGTTAGAATCATGTAGGATCTCTACAGGTGGGGCCCAGGCTTCACTGGTTTTAACACCCCACGCCCCAGGACCAGGGCATTCCACTGTGTAGCCAGGATGAAGGACCGCTGCCAGAGAGGCTAGAACGAGAGACGGGACGCAGGGCACCTAAATCTCACTCTTTGTCCTTAATGAAGTCTTTGTGGCCTTGAACATATCACTCCTCTGAGTTTGTGAAATGAACTTGGACTCCTTGGTGCATCTAGCTCTAACTCTCTGAAACTGACAAGTGAAAGGTGAAGAATATAATGTTGTGTTGACCCAGACGATGTACACGTCCTCTTCTATGTAAATTCAAGGAAAGCTGACTTTGTTGTCAAAGAGAGAAATCTACAGTCAATGATCAGGAGGTAGGTATATATCACTCTTCCGTGCATGAACAGTCCCAGATAAGTTATACAATATCATTGATAGAATCCTTTTCCTAGGTTGTTCTCACATATGATTTTTTTTTTAAACAAAACAGTAGAAATCCATGGACATCATTTACTACTTCCAACACATTCTTTAATCACTTGCACCACTGACATTAGAAAATCATTGGGCATTCTCACCATTTAGTAATTTGATATCTTACCTGAGTAACAGCAACATTTGTCCCATCGGTGACTTCCACAGTCATATTATAGATGGACCTCTGTTCTGCATCCAAAGGTTTGGCAATGACAATGGTCCCAACACCCTTCTCTGCGTCAAAAGAGCTGTCAAAATTCCCCCCTGATGATTTCACAAAAACAACATGAAATTAGCATATCTGAGAAGTTATTACATCTATTGAAGCATATAGCTTTAAAGGGAGCTCTTATATAGAAATATTTTTTTGACAGGCATCCTTATGGCTCAATTTTGTACATCTTAAATGGGACCTCTTTATTTCCAAGTTAATTTATATTTCCAAACACAGCCTCTACAAAGCATAACAAATGTCACAAAAAAGAATGTATTGCAAAGAAAAACTTCAGCACTAATGTTAAAGAAGTAAAGTATAACCCAACTCAGTAAAATATTTAGAGAGCTTAAGGCTTCCAACCCCTTGTGGTTTTTCTGCTAAGAATTTGTAGACCTTTCTGCTTTTTCTAAAATAGATTAAATTCTAAGTAAACAAATAGTCCAATTATTAACAAAACTGTGTAGACAGTTTTAAATCTATTCTAGGATTGATGGTAAACATTTGGTTGGTAGAGTTCAGATTCCCTCCAGTAGATGTCAGAAATAAAAGTATAAATACTAGAAAATAAGAAAAAGCAAAAAAAATGAGTTTCATATAAAAAATTCTGTATCTGCAAGTGGGGGTGTTTACAGAAAAACAAAAAAAAATTTTTTTGCCATTTTGACAGTGTGAATTATTTTTCTCCCCAAAAGGTAGCAAGTTTATGGAAGACTTACAAAGTGAAATGTGGAAGGAAGTAGAAAAATGTATCAGTTTATGTGACATCACTCATAAAGCAATCAGTATGAAAGTTTAAAAAACTTCCTCCCCCATCTGTCGGACCAAGTATAGCCCGCAATCTGTGAATAATGTGCCAAGGCAACACAGGCTATTTTGAAATTACTATAGCTGTTTTCGTCTCTGTGAACTCAAATGCAGTTTATGATCTTTTCCAAAATGAAAGTTTTTTTTTTCTTTTTAAGGGGAGAGAAAATAATGGTACAAATGCTGGAGTGATTTTAATTAAATATCAGTACATGTTCACAAGCTCTATTTATTTACTCTGAAATTCCACGATGTCAATTAATTTTGTTCTTGGATAGTAATTTTATTTAGCTACAGCACAGAGGGCAATACTTTTATTGAATTTCATATTTTAGGAAAGAAATCTTGGCTTCTCTTATGTTCACCATACTCTGCATTTCATTTTGCTGATCAGTGAACAATAGCATATACAATTTCTATGATATCACAATTACAAATGAGTGAATGACTTCAGGGAAAGGAGAATTTTACCTGAATTAGTAGAATGTGATGTATGATGACACAAAATAAATCATATGGTTTACTTAAAAAAAAAACACGGTCATATATATTTCAGATACTTACTGCCTGCAGCTGTCATATACACTTAAGATTATTTAATTGCTAGAGAGAACATAATTGCCCTTGACATTTAATTAAAGTCATGGAGATATGGGGGACCACAGAATTACTTGGAGATGATATATTTTTCAAAAATTTCATCTAAAAAGAGACTCATCTTCCAATTAATATCTTTAATTGATTTACTGAGGAGCACTTAATGTTAACTCCAAAAGAAAAAAAAATCTTTTGAAGAACAGGAGAAGGAGAAAGGGGAGGAAATTCGGGAAGCAAACCTCAGGTCACTGTGTCTCTTTCAAAGGAAGTGCTTCCTGTTGATAACTACACGAAATAAAATGTAAGGCTGATTCAAGCACCTTGAATCACCATCCTAATGAGCAAAGAAAAATCATTTGCTACCAACTGGTATATTCTGAAAAGAAACTCTGCCACGGAAAGTTTCAAAGGAAAGACATCAAAGACGTAAGACCTGTGTGGAAGGGTAGACTGCCGTTTCCTGGGCTCTTTTGGGTGGGTGTTACTTCATATTTTAAATCACATTTAAAATCATTTTTCAAATGTTTCCTTAACCAGGTTGTTTACTTTCTTAAATATGAGAACACGTTATTTTGGTAGGGGTGGGGGGAGGGCAGGGTTAGGATCTCGGAAAAGGTCATCTTTCAATGTCAATTAATTTCAGAAGGTGGAAATTTGTAGGTCAAGGCAAAACAGAAATTATGCAAATTATGAAACTTTGGTTTGCTCCTGTTTAAAGATGAACGAAAATGAAATGTAGAGAACAGGCAAGCCAAGATTTCCAATTTCAGTTCCTGCTTAAATGGGGCAATCCTCTGTGTTCTCTCTCGCTGCCTGGGACACACATTTTCCTCAGGGCCCTGTGCTGAAAGACAGAATCATTTGATGGGCTGAGTGGCACAAAAGTTCATATTTTACAAATGGCATATAGATTGTGTTTTCTTATTAGTCATTTTTCATATGAAAAAACATTTTTGGCTACTTTTAGGGTTGTGATTTTTTAAAGTTCTCTCTCTTCCTGCCTGTGTGTGTGTATCTCCCTCATCCTCCATTACTGTTTCCAATACTCTAGAAACTTCTAAAGGGGTGGGGAGATAGACAAATGAAAAGCAGTCAAGGGGAGCTTGAGAGACAGGGTCTGTGAAGTGTCTCTTAGCCCGTCAATATGTGAGGTGCCTTTGAGAGTTGCTTCCAGGGCACGTGCTCCAAGTTAAACCAAGATTTCATGTAAAAACCAGCTTCCCCAAATCTTCCCTCGGTTTTAAAATGAGTTTCTGACAAGGGAGGCAGAATCCAGACCAGCAGTTCACCATCAACCCTCACACAATTTAATAAGCTACCACTTAGGCATCCCATTTCATGAACGACTCCGTATCTCTCCCCCAGGGCTCATTTCTCAGGCTCCCTTTTAGGCTGAAAGGTGATTTCATTTCATAGGGAACCATGTCCAATTCATCTGGGGTGAGACTATCAAATGGAAGGAGTCTGTTTTCGCTAGCAGCATTCCGTTTCAACAAGATGTGCTTCCTCAGAGCCAGTAACACAACATGCAAAGCCAGAATGTGCTAGTGCAGCAGCGTTAGGCTCAACGAAAGGTGGGGACAGGGGAGGACACCGCCGAGCGGGGCTGAGCTTCAACAAAGTGGGAAATCAGGGAAGTCACAGCCTGAGTGTTGCTGCTGGGGTGTGCGGCAGAGATGGGTAAAAGCGAGGTTGTGAACAGCCCACATAACAGATAGTTCATGTCAGGAACATGGCTCTGTGACCATTTTTGGTCAAGACGGGTGTCATAGAGTAAACAAAGAGCAGAAGAGGAGGGTTGGATTTCTTTGGATTCTCAAGTTAAAGCTAACAAGTCAGAGTGTCCTGAAAAGCTTAAAAAATGGGACAAGGGTGAAAATACTTGAAGCCAGCAGCTACTGCTTGAATATGCTGAGCAGCAGGGCACTGGACTGTGATCTAGTCATGTCTTTCTTTAAAGAAGGGTTCAAAGTATCACCATGTCTCCATAATGAGATCCAATGGCGAGTACCCCACCGCCTCCCCTTTAGAGAAGCTTCCAGGCCCCTCCCCTAGCATATGATTCTGTTCCACTCTGTGTGTCATTGTAAAAACACCAACCAAAATCTAGTAGTCACCAAGTGAGGAAGTGTTATGTGAGAGGCTTCCAAAGCACCGAGCTGCTGAATCTCAGTGAATTACGGGACTCGTTCACAAGCTGTTCATTCAAGTTCGGCATGTACATCGAACTTAAGGAAATATGCTAAACACTGATTATGGTTTGATCATGAATAATTTTCTGTCTTGGAATGAAGCAAGCACAATATGGGGCTGAAAAGGATATCTACGTGGAAGGCAAGAGATGCTGGGTAGAGGTCAGGAAACAGTGGTAGGAAGGAAAATCCCTTCTAGAATCTGGTTTAAAGTTCATTTTCTTAAAACAATTGATGTACAAGGTGCTTTTTGGGCTTTTTATTATTTCGCTGAAACCTCTTCAGATGTGCTTCTATGGTCTGTAATGTCGCTATGGAGAAAAGGGAGGGCTTTAGGGGATCAAGTTAGGGAGAGGGTGCAGAATAGGAGAAATGAACTATTTGATGTCAATTGAATGTCTTTGAGCAAATGCCACTCTAATGGATACGCAAGGGTGTTAGAAGTGGTACACAGACATGGATGGCTTCTCTCAAGAAGGGCTGGGTAAGAGTTTTGTGATAAGGAAACATGGTTGCTTGATTAGAAAAGACTCAATCTATAGTCAGAAACCAGGCCTGCTGCTCCTAGTGCTACCAAAGAGTTTCACTTGCCCACTTGATCCAACCCTAAGGGATGGCTTCACTTGGGGACAAGGTTCGAGAAGGACAGATGTAAGCTCATGCGACAGAAGCAGCCCAGAACCCAGAGGCGGTAGGAACCTATGAGCACCTAAGAGCCAAGGTGATCCTTATATACCTACAACATGGCCAGTTCCTTCGGCTAGCGCCGGACCTATGTGCTAGCTTGCACCATCAGAGAATTGTTTTCAAGGAAAATAAGCAAAGATACTGTAAGTGCTTACTGTCTACAAGAAAAACCATTTTTTCTAGCCAAAGTACCAAGTAAAAAGCCAGAAAAGTGGGTGGCGGCATCTGCCATCAAACTGTGGGTGAAAAGGAATTGTTTGCCGGGTATAATAATGGTGGTTTTTACAATACAAATATTTGCCATTGAGATAAAGATATGGGGAATGAGCTGCGAACCAGATTGCAAGCACATTAAAAAGAATGTAAATCAAGGAGCTGCTGGGTTGAATCATAGTCTCCTGAGAAGTGTGAAGATATGTGATAAAACCACAAAGGATTATGGGTTATTTTTATTCCCTTCATTTTCTTTCCCTTTTAACACAGAGAAGGAACATGCTGTGCATTGGGCTGTTTAAACACAGAACAGCTGAACTTTATTATGTTTCCTTTTAATGACAGCTTTCTTCACTGGGTTACAAGTAGAGCTTCTGTTTCTGGAAGCTGAAGAGGGTCTTGCTACATAATATTGTAAGGAGTGGTCTCTTTGGAGGAACAGGAGAGTGACTGGCAGATCCGTGGTACTGGGGTCCAGACTTGGGAATGAGATCTCGCTTGCTACAGTTTTTGTGAATTTATATTACGGTGGGAGGAGAAGGAATGCAGTTAAACAAGAATCGGGTAATCTGGAAATATGGAAATGAGGGGCCTATACTCCTAGTGGAAAAAGCATACAGAAACACTATTTCTGCTTACTTAACAAGAATTCTTTTGTTATGGCATCTGTAAACTGTAAGTGCTAGCTAGGCCAGGATGCTGTATGCTCTGGAATGTCTGTTTAGAGGTCGAAATGCCCTAGGTCTGTAATGGAACCAAGTCTTGACTCCCTTGGAAGAGTCCCAGAGTATTTACCTAAGCAAGACCGCAACTTAAACCTAAGATCTCATTTCAGATCCATGATAAAGGTATAAGCCAGCATTCGACTGTAATATACTGCCAAATTTCTTAAGCATTGGGAAGTCCTGTTCCCTGTCTTTTGTCTCTGAGTTAGCTTGGCCAAGGAAGATGCTCAGTTACCAAAGGGAAAAGAGAGGAGAGTCTGGATGGCCAAGGATAACTAAGGAAGAAATCCTGAAAGTGAAAAGGAAACATCTGAATATGATAAAAAAAAAAAACACAATAGATTTTTAGAGAAGGAAAAGGTATTGTCAGCAGATTGAAAAAAAAATGACTCTTTAGAATTAGAGAAATTAAAAAGGATTCTTTAAAGGGGGATTTGGTCAAGGGGGACCTTACTGATCCTGAGAGCAAACCCAGCACCTGGGGAAAAGATTTAATGTCTGCGGTGAAACAGAGTCGGTGTTTCAAGATGTTGTTGGCTGTATGTGGGGATGGAAATAAAATCGTGCTCTGAAACGGGCATTGGGCCCAGTAATTTCAATTTGTAGGAGAAGCTCAGCTAGATGTTACCAGATCTACAGTGAAATCCCTGTGATGGAAGCATGAAGACTAGAGGGACGATGCTGTAGGTCTTTGTTAAGAGAACTACTCCGTGCACTGACAAGGAGAGGATTAGGAAGAGCACAGCATTTAGAAACACGAAGGTGGAGAAACGTGAAAACTGGTCCTATGTTTTTGATGATTCCTGGATATGTATTTTGAGCAGACTGAAGGGACTGATTCTGTCCAAGGAGGTTTGTCATCTATAAATTGCCCTTCTCTGTGGCTAGTTCTCATTTTGACCAAGGTGCCATGGTTGCTATAGTTGGGAACAGAGCGGAAAGGTCGCACAAACTCTGGGTTGGTCTCAAGAGGCGTTAGTAGGGTTAATAATTGGCTCCCTGGAGCATCTCCATTGGTCACCACTGTTTATTCCACTCGCCCTGAAGCAATCAACAGAAGCATGGGCAGGAGGAAGGAAAGAGGACCCAAAGGCCTTGACCGTAAGTATTAAGAATGGAGATCGGATCAACACAAATGAAAATACACCATTGCACTCATAATGCTAACATGAAACATGCAGGTAAGGTGACATGCAGCAAGACCAGGCATGCTTATCTACACACACACACACACACACACACACACACACACACACACACACACACACATACAGGAAGGCAGAGGAATTGCAAAGTGATCAGGATATCTGGAGTCAAATGGCTGGTCGAACTGAACGGCAGAGAAAAGTACGCTTGGAGGATTTTCGAAGTGGGGTACACGTGAGGGCTTCCTGGGGCCGGTGGGGATGGTAGCGGGCCGTGCTGCGGGGCAGGAGGTCTCATGCGTGGATCACGCGAGGGCGCGAAGCAGTGCTGTTGGGTGTAGAGGAGCTTGCAAACTGGAGTGTCGGGGACGAGGGAGATAAACGGTGGCTGACGAGAGACGGTTAGCCCTTCCACAGCACAGGAGAGCAACGCCAGGGGCCCTGCTGCCTGCTGGGTTTTGACTGCACTCTTCTCTGGGCTATTTACTTATTTTTTTTTAAAAAAAAAGATTTACTTATTTATTTTAGAGAGACAGAGAGTGAGAGATGACGGGGGTGGGGGGCAGAGGAAAAGAGAATCTTAAGTAGACGCCACGCTGTGCGTGGAGTCTGATGCAGGGCTCGATCCCACGAGCCTGAGATCACAACCTGAGCTGAAACCAAGAGTCTGACGCTTAATCCACTGAGCCGCCAGGCACCCCCGGGCTATTTAAGAGAAATCCCTCTCACACATTCCCCTGGAGGCTTGGCACCAGGGACACAGGGAGAAAGTGAGATGTGTTTTCTGCGACTCTGGCTGGGAGTGGCACTGAAGGAACCACTAAAGGGGATGGCACAGACAATGAGGTGATGCGTGCATGCTACTCTCTGTTTCGCTAAGAAAGAAGCGGCATCAGGTAAAAAGCTAATGGGTTGAAAACTACTGAGAAGATACAGACTCAAAGACATCTTTCTTGGATCTGAAGAGGTTCCCTTTCAAATGCTTTAAGTGGAGATGAAGAAGGAGTTGAAAGCTCGGAATGAGGATGGTCAGGTACAGGGATGGTAAATTTAACACCAACTAAGCAAAACAGACACATTCTACCAGCATTCCAGCAAATGAAATATGCAGAAAACACGCCCATTTTGGGGGGGTTCAGAGGACCTTCTACGGAGGTTTGATTGGAGGCCAGGGGGCATTCTTTTTCTGTGCTTCATTAAAACAGATGTGGAATGTTCTCAATGCTTTCTCCAGATCCAGCCATTCTTGGGAAGAGGGGTAGGTTCCTGCCCACCCGATCCAGGCAGGGACATATGGAAGGAAATGATTCCTGCAGACCAGGTCTCTGGATTTCTGGCCTCCCACAAAGAGCCGTGGGAAGTCAGCTCCAACTCAACCCGGTGTCCAGTCTGGGGTTGGCACACTCTCTCCGCTCTCTCCTCTGAGCTATGGTCTGTTTTGTTTCCTGGTCCTCAGCACTTATTTGCCCTGCCCTGCCTCTCCTTGCCTGTGTGTGTAGGGGGACAGGGGTGCTGTTTTGCCCTCTCCTTTTGCAGCCTGCCACGCTTGCTTGCTTTTTCAAGGAATGTAAAGGTTGGCTCCCAAAGTCTGTTCTGCAGGCTTCCATCTGCTTTCTCTATTCTGTTCTCGTAGGAAGCGCTCACTGGCTACATATCTAGGTTCCATTTCCTGCCTTTCCTTTTGTGGACAGCAGCCAGCGACCCTCTTGGTGGAGCTTTTAGGGCTATGAATGGCACTACTGCTGCAAAACAGAGGTGTTGGGATAAATTTTAATTTTTTTTTCAATTGGTAAAGGCCCCATCACATAACCCAACCTACCAAATGATAGAAACAAAACAACCAAAAGCCCATATACCTCAAAAGCAGAGAAAAAAAATTTTTTTTTAAGTAAATCAAAATCACCCCTCCCCCAAATCCAAACCCCATCAAACCTCAAACAAAGAAGTCAGTGGATTCGAGTAATGCAATAGTTGTTAGAGGCATTGTATGAAATCTGTGGGCTGCACTTGAGCCTGTCACAGGCAGTTATGAAAGATGTAATTTAATTTGCTTAAAAAAAAAAACCGTAAAAGGCAGATTGGATAGCTGTATTTTAGCAAATGTGTTTGCACTAAGGGTACCTTCTGTTGAACAGTTCTGCCCACAAGCTGTCTGTAGAATATAGAACATCTCTCGAGCATGCTTGCCACCTTGAAGCAGGGCAGTCGGGAGCAGAAAAAAAAAAAAAAAGAACAGAATGCAGAAAAAAGGTGAAGAAAAAGAGAGAAATGAAGGACAGCAAGTCTAGTACCATCAATACATTTAGAAATGAGATTAGCCAAGTGTGACAATAGAATTTAAATGACACACAGAAAGACATTAAGATTGCAGTAAATAACGTACTATGGAAAATCCAGCCAGAGAGCACTTTCTGTTCAGCTTAGCTACAGAGTTGGAACGAAAGCACAGGTCAATTATTCATTTTACTGGCTCTTTTGCATTCCAGCACTATACATCTTTTCATCTTAGCACTAATCGTTAGTGGGTTGTTTTTTTATTTTTGTATTTTTTGTATTTTTTTGTTTTTTGTTTTGTTTTGTTTTTGTTTCTGTTTTTTGGCTAGTTACTCCAGTCAGTGATTACATTACCCAGTACTGCTCTGGAGGACTCGAACTTACCAACTATGTCAAACCACAGAGGGGTGTTAGCTGGCTGCACAGACACCACCCCCACAATCTCGGTGACTCTATCGCTTTCCATGACTGTGAAGTTATAAAACGGCTCGTCAAAAGTCAGCGGTATAGGTGAAGGGGGCGGTTTCTTAATCCATTCAATGTGGAGGCGGGCCGTGGAGGATTTCTGTGGGCGCCCATTGTCCACTGCCTTTATCTACTCACACATGGAGAGAACATAGAAAGAGGTCTTAGAGCTCAGATCCCTGTGGAAATTGGGGTCTGTCACTCATCCGTCGTTGGCCCAAGAATCCCTCCTCATCACAGTGTCCGCAAAGGGAAGGGAGAGTGGAGATCTGGGGAGAATCCGCTCAGGAATCGGGGGACACAACTGGGTCATGTTGCGGGTTCCCATACCGCATTCACTGGAAGGTCATCTGAATCACCACCAGCTTTACGGATGTGGAAAACTTGAAAAACAAAAGACGCACTTACCATTTTTAGTGTTTTATGGGCCTGACTGAGAGTCACGTAAGTAGGAATAGCTCATTTGATTCCTTGTACCTCTGGTGGTGATGCTTGAAAGGGAATAAAGTGCGCTGTGAAGCCTTAAGTGTGAATGATGAGAGTGTGTGTGGTCGTGTTGTGCAGCTCCTCCCTCCTGCTTTATTCTGGGGAAAGCGCTGTGTCCACTCTGAATCTGAGGAGGGGGAGGGGAGAGGTGTGGGAAGGCAGCGGCCTTGCTCTCACTGCCTCGGAAGCCCCCCAGGGTAGGCCAACTCTGAAGGCGCAAACAATTCTCTTGGTGAAAGCATGGGCTCCCGGAGACCGCAGGATGGGGGGGAGTATTAATGACTCTTCTGTATGGTCTTATATAAGAACTGAAGAAAGCAGGTCTGCACACTCATCTGTGTAGGGTGAACTGATGCTATGTCGTCCTGAACTTCAATGATGGTTCAAGTTCAACAAGCAAAAACCACTGACAGAAAATTTTAAAAAATCAATATATATATATATACATATATATATACACACACATATACGTATATACATATATATAATATATATAAAAGGATTTTAAAATATCATATCTTAAAAATAACACATATAAGTGCATGGCTACTTGTTACAGTCTTTAAAAAGTGACATTGACATAGCACCTACAGTGACATTGACATAGCACCCAAATGCTATGTGATCATGAATGACCACTTTGTCCCAGAAAATTCCTGTGAGATGGAAGACCCTTGAAGATATGTGTTCCTAGGTGCAGAGTCTGAGACAGGGATTTGAGTACAAATCATTTTGGATTTGAGTACAAATCCATTTCTCCCTTGGGAGAAAGGGACTGAATGAAGTAGGAGGAACAGGAGAAAGAAGGTAAACATGGGTGTGGTCTCAGCTGAAGTTTTACCTCAGCCTGATTCCTTGGGGGCGGGGGG